>JAPXFY010000012.1:47223343-47235843 GCA_030674185.1 Monoplex corrugatus | reverse complement strand
GACAAAGGAAGTTGTACAACAATAGAAGTTTTAAAACAATGAAATGTAAGAGGACAGGCAGTACATACACTGGATATGGATGGGATGGCAGTCACGACTAGGGTGTTGCTTCAGTTCAATTCTCTGAGAGAGTATGTAAGGACTGGAATTCTTTTAAATAATGCACTGTAGACATTTTTTTTCGTGGTTGAAATAACGATGCATAAATGTTTCTACATGTTATTAGAGATCTAGATTTCAGCTCCACGTTTTTGTAGAGCTGAATCTGTATCCGTTGTTATTGTCTTGAAAACATAGTCACTGGCAGGTTTTATATCTATCTATCTATCGATGGATGATTGATGGATGCACGACTGGCTGGCTGTCTGGACGGACAGACAGACGGACAGACAAACAGACAGACAATAGATAGATAGATAGATAGATAAACATACTTCTGAGGCCTTCTGTCATATAAACTTTGAAGTACCAATGATACCCAGTTCAATCTGGCTTTCAAAGAATATTTACAGCTAATCTGACTGCTCCATCTTTTTCGACATACTCCCCTCCCCCCCTCCCTGCAGCATTCACATACTTTGCCATCCTGATCCACTGTCCATGACACCCGACTCTGCTGACTGGGGTAGGTCCGAAATGATGCCCTCAAAGAATGCTTGAGCATCTTCCGCGCTTTAAAATTAGTTACTTTCCCTTCATCTGCCGCTTGACAAAAGGGAACAAAACTCAGTCATATGGACCTCCTAAGTTGCAGGAATATAGTGAGTGGGTGAGTGACCAGTTGAAAATCGTTTTCGGTAAGAAAATCCAGTGTTGCAGCTGTTGTGTGCGCGATGGAGTTTGTCGTAATGTAGCAGTAGACCACTTATACCTGTTCAGGGACGTTGTTTGAAACTTGCCTCACAGACTAACAATGATTCACATAAAAGTCAGCCGTAGCCGTATCTCTATTCTTATGCGGTATGGTGGCTACGAGGCCGGAATTTGCTAAGAAACACGCCACCATTAATTTTGCTTGGATGCAGTTTCTGAATTTTTAGGTGAGTTCTCACCTGAGGGCCGTATTGGTATATCCACGTTTTGTCGCCCGTTAAGATGTCCCAGGCACAAAGTGACTTCCCTTAACCCTTTGACTCCTACACGTTGTCCACCAGCACCTTGTATTGCCAACCATGCCAGTAAAGCAAAAACTTAACCCTTTGATTCCTTCACCCTATCCACCAGGAAGCTGGTGGACATAGTGAGGAAGTCAAAGGGTTAAGTTTTTGCAGTTGTTAGATGTGCGGGAGCCAAAGGGTTAAATATATTTTCTTACCGCATGGGTGCTCCAGTCCACCCTATCCTACGGGGCACTCAAGGGGCGTAACGTTTGCTCACGCCAAGGCAGGCATAAGAATGCGACCAAAAGAGGTCTGGAAATGCGACTCACACTTCCCAGTGGGTGATTCTTGAGACCTCCTTATTCCGAGACTCTATCCTAAAGACGTTTTCTTGGGGGTGGGGGGGGGGGGGAGGAGCGCCAGTCTACCACAACAGTCATCACCTTCCAACACCGTTTGGCCAGACTTGAACTGTCTAAATCATCTGGAAACAGTAGCCTTTGACGGAAACCTGCCTCCAGTGTTTTAAACTTTGAAAGCACTCATGAAAAGATCTCCCTTCGCAGTAGTCCTACTATAAAACAATGGCTCGAAAATACCTTCACAAAAGGTCAACGCTGAGGAAGAAGACCTATCGATGACCCTTACCGGACATTCTGTCCCATGGAGCAGAAATAGTTCCATTGGGACCTTCTCCCCCCCCCCCCCCCCCCATAAGCAGTAAGAAATTGGTCTACTATATACCGTAAAGTACGAAGTTGTGATATCGTTAGTTCGTCCAGATTGCAAAACTTAATGAGTGGCCCTCGTACAGCAACAGACATTGTAGTTTACGATCAATGTTTTGGTTGAAAGTTCGTTGTAGCCCCGCCTTTCTCTAATCATATCGCAGTTGCTTCCCCTCTCCTATTTGTTCTGGTGGCTCCGGTGCCGATAAGCGAACACTGATTACAAACTCGAGATAAAGCACTGTTGCTGTTGTCAGAGAAATAGGCTACGTCAGTTATGGGTCACTTTAATGTCTGTTTTCATATCTGAAGGCCAGGGAACTCTCAACTTTTTTTCCCCGTGGGCTAGTGGTACTATTACCTACTTTTGATTTAACCGTTATTGCTTGTTATTATTCTTGAGGTACCGACGATGTCTGTAATGCATTAATGCATCTTTTGTTTTTCAAAGTTACTATGTATTATTGCGTAAACTGTAACGAGAACTTAGACATGGTCTGTCTGTGTTAAACGAATGGAATCATTATTATCATTAAATCAGACGTGAGGAGAGAGAGAGAGAGAGAGAGAGAGAGAGAGAGAGAGAGAGAGAGAGAGAGAGAGAGAACAGACAGACAGACAGAGAAGAGCAAGACAGAAAGACAAGAGAGACACAGAGAGACAGAGACAGAGAGCGGTCGGACTAAACATCCAGTCGATAAGCTAGTCCGGCTGACGATGGCTTTTATTTCCTGCCACCTCGACACTACACTGTTCGTCCTCAACCTCCCCCGCTCCACTGCCATCTACCCCCTCTCCCTACCAAACAAACTTTTTGCACCCATTCGGACCCCTCGTCTCCACTGGGGGCAACATCAGATGCAGGAATCCGTCCCAACTAGCTGAAGGACTTTACAGCTCAAACTGTCATCATCAAACAATCTGTCAATAACAGTCCAAACTTTATAGTCCCAGTAAGAAAACCCAACAGTTCGCTTTTTTCCCTGTCATCTTTGTGTTTCTTAACATTTCTAATTTGTTTTCTGGCAATTTTGTCTTGGTGACATTTGTTCTGGTCATTTTAGGACATTTTATCTTGAGCTTGCTCTACAGTTTTGCAGCTTGTTACCGTTACCATCTCATAACCAGGGTTGTGTGTGTGTTCTGTGTGTGTGGTGGGCGCGGTGTGTGTTATGTGTTGTGTGTGTGTGAGTGTTGTGTGTGTGAGAGAGAGAGAGAAGAGAGAGAGAGAGACAGAGACAGAGACAGAGAGAGTGACAACTTGGGTCAAGGGTCAGACGCCCAAAAGGTTAAGCGAATTCTCGCTCAGCATCCTGTGAGTATGATGTGTATTCGTGTGTGTGTATGTGTGAGACAGAGACAGCGAAAGGATGACAACTTCAGTCAAGGATCACATGCCTAACAGGCTGAGTACACCCCAGTTTTTTTCTCAGCATCCTCTCTCTCTGTCCTGTCTCTGTGTACAGGCGCGCGGCGCACGCGCGTGTATGTTTAGTGTGGACGAGACAGAGCGCGGATAGCAACTTGGGCACGCTCGCACGCTCTTGTGTGTGTGGTATGTGTTTAGAGGGGTGTGTGCTGTAAATACTTGTATACATTTACATCATTTAGCTCTTCTTCGTGTTACTATGGTTCCTAATAGTTATTTTCATTTCATCTTTCGCCATGACGGAAATCCGTAAGCAAGTAGCTGAACGACAACGAATCGGCGACGGTACGAAATGCGCGGTACTGATGCAGCAACAGCAATGTTTAACCCCTTGTCTCTCGCACCCTATCCACCAACTGCAAAAACGTAACCCTTTGACTTCTTCGCCTTATCCACCAGCTTCCTGCAGGAAGCTGGTGGATAAGGTGAGGCAGTCAAAGGGTTAAGTTTTTGCTTTGCTATCATGGTTGACAATGCAGGATGCTGCTGGACAGGGTGCAGGAGTCAAAGGGTTAAATCCACGTATACAATGTGGCAGGGCAGCTTTCCGCCGCTAAGTGGTTGTCGCCTTATCTTGACACGCCGGCATCGATGAGAAGGAAATTTCTCACGATGCAAGTACATGTACTTTTGGCGGAATAGACGGCGCAACACCCACATATTTCTTTGCGGAACCTCTGTGGTAGCGACAGAGTCGCCCCTGTGTCGAAATAAAAGGTACTGTACCGGTACAGCAGAGCCATCGATGCCGTTCTGCTCTGATGGATTCAGACAAGACACTAATTTGTGGGAGCGATTTATGTCGTGCCGGTGCCGATCAGTTTCCGTGCTTGTGGATTTCCAGCTTCAGTATCTGTTTTATTTCAGTTCAAAACCTGATAATGTTCTGTTCCTGTAAATGCAATAAGTATGTTTTTGACATGAACCATTTGTGTGATATAAATGAAATTCTATCTATGTATCTACCTATGTATTATCCTAATGTATCTTGTGTATCTTCTAATGTCTATTGTCTGTCTGTCTGTCTGTCTATTATCTATCTACTATCCTTCTTGAATCTATCAATGTACTACTTCTTCCATCTGACAGAAAAGAACGTAGAGGTAAACTGGATTACATCTTTATCATTTTCAAACCATACATAAGCGTACAAAACGTTTACAATGATAGCAATTACCCTTCGGGTGAGACGTTACGTGATCTTATGTTTCTAGGTTCATGCAACTGGCCGCTTAATGGTGAATGCTTAATTAACCAGCTTACAGTGATGGTGATCGGCGAAGGTCAAACGGCTGTAGTACACACACACACACACACACATACACACACAACACACACAAAACAGGAAAATTTGATCCGCTTTGTCACAGAGCCAGTTTCGAGTGACACGTTGCTGGACTTAACTGGTATGCTGGTACTAAGTACTACCACGTGCTAGGCAAGCACATGAGCATGTTGCTTTTGCAGGAAACGACACAAATCAGGGGCAGTCAATCCTACTCTCTGGTTTACATGAAATATTTTTTCTCTTGGTTTAGTATATTTCAAAACAAACGCCCACTGACAGTTTTCGCGAAACCATTTTCAGTGCTACCACGAAAATAAATACATCAAGAAATTAATACACAATACAAACAAAGAGGTCTATGATTATCGGTTGGAGACGAGGTGTGTCTGTGTCTGTAGTGTATGAAAAAACGCTTTTGTTCTCCACAGTTTATGAGTATATGGAAGAAGAATGTGTCCTGGCATTCTCCCTTGTGAGTATTTAATTTAACCCTTTGACTCCCGCACCTTATCCACCAACTGCAAAAACTTGACCCATTGATTCCCTCACCCCATCCATCAGCTTCCTGCATGAAGCTGGTGGATAGGGTGAGGAAATCAAAGGATTCAGTTTTTGCTTCGCTATCATGGTTGATAATGGAGGAGGATGGCGAACAGGGTGCAGGGGTCAAAGGATTAATAAGACATTGATAAGTGTGCGAGAAAGACAGAGGATTACAACTTGGGTCAACGATCACTCAATATCTACAATGTATTCTATCCGTAGCTAAAAGTTTTAATTCATCAGTTTTATGTAAGTCTATGTAAAATGTTGGTATGTAAGTGAAAATCCCATCGATCCAAGAAATTAGAATGAAGCATTATCTTCCATGCTCTGGGGATGTGTGAAGAAACGATATCAGCATATTATAGCCCGCTGTATCAATTCCGTCACGGGTGGATTTTACCCAAAGTTGGTTCACACACAAGCAGCTGTGGTGTTAGACGATAACCAAGCAACGAATGAATAAGTTAAAATGGGAACAGATTTTTTCCCTGCTTGTTTCTGTTTGTTTGTTAAGTTGGTTGCTATGTTCTTCTTGTCTGTTATCTACCCAGATTCATATCGACTTATTCTAGATGACTTACCGCAAACTGTTTGATTAACCATGAGGGAAGTAACCGTCCAGTTAAATGCCGAGGACTTATACCCCTTGCCTAGCATGAGTGGAGTCTTGTTATTTAGCGCCATTTCGAATAATATCAGCCAATTTCTAAGGTCACAGTCATGCTAAACAATCGCAGAAGCAACAAATGTAACTCTCATAACGGTATGGGTTGTGAATATCTGGCTACTCATTCACTCACTCAAAACTACTTCACTCCAGGTAGAGAATAAAATCTTGTTCAAGTTTTAATAACACACACACACACACACACACACACACACACACACACACACACACACACACACACACACACACACACACACAACACACACACACACACACACGCCAAACAGAAAAGAAACATTTAAAATGTGGGCGGGACGTTCAGGTCTTCTGATAGTTGTTTCTTCAGCAATCAAAAACAAAACAAAACAAAACCTGTTGATTAAAAGCGATAATCCTTACGTTTAAATCCACCAAAACACTGATTAGATACTGCCTGTGAAAATAGAAATGCTAGTAATGTTAACAGTTCATCAGCTGTGCACACATGCAATATGTACATAAATTTGTTCCGTCATTCCAATTCATTATAATTTTCAACCACACCTACAATCTGCTCTGAAAGAGAGAAACAGAGAGAGAGAGAGAGAGAGAGAGAGGAGAGAGAGAGAAATTGAGACAGAGACAGAGAAGGGGGGATAGAGACGGGAGTGGGGGGGGGGGGGCTGGATGAAGGAGGAGTTAGATCACACCCAGCAATCACTCTTCTTTAGTCTTAATTTCTGTCATGATGACCTTCAAAATGGGCCATGAATCAATAGCTGGTCCAACGCCATAGTCGAATGATTCCATAAGAGGTCGTACACAGAAATCACATGAAATATGACCAAACGAATGTCACAGTCATACTAAGTAAGACTAAGTCAGAGTGGCCTGAAACTGTGACACCTCCAGTCAGTCTCGGTAATGAATTCACTTATTCCTGGAATCTGGTAAATATCTGATTCAAAGTTGATAAGAATTCGTTCACAAGCAACCAAAAAGTCCGTTCAGACACACATTATCAGCCAGTTTCAAATACCGCAGGAGTCTGGAATTTGTTGATAAATCCTTGTTCCAGAATTCATCGCATTCAGACAATTCCATAAGACAATTCCATAAAGACAATTTCATATGAGACAATTCCATATACACTCCACGAAAATCTACCAGTAGTTATCTGGATAAACTTCCTGATCCTGCACAATACCCTACGTGCTGGCACAATCTTCAAATGTAGAGGGGAAAGGGACCTATGAAACAGCGACACCACAGAATGTCTGGAGCATTCAGATAGGCAGCCAACAAGCCAACTTCTATACTGTGGGATGGGAATGAACCTGAGGCACGAGATCTTGAGTCCAGTTAAAAACGGTGGCCCATCCGAGACAGCACTGAATAAACGTCTCCCTGATTTAATTAAAGAACAAACACTGGTAGAATGCCTGACCGTTTTATGCTTTTTCATGGACAGAATACATGACACCTAGAACAAACACTGGTAGAATGCCTGACCGTTTTATGCTTTGTTCATGGACAGAATACACACCTAGAACAAACACTGGTAGAATGCCTGACCGTTTTATGCTTTGTTCATGGACAGAATACATGACACCTAGAACAAACACTGGTAGAATGCCTGACCGTTTTATGCTTTGTTCATGGACAGAATACACACCTAGAACAAACACTGGTAGAATGCCTAACCGTTTTATGCTTTGTTCATGGACAGAATACATGACACCTAGAACAAACACTGGTAGAATGCCTGACCGTTTTATGCTTTGTTCATGGACAGAATACATGACACCTAGAACAAACACTGGTAGAATGCCTGACCGTTTTATGCTTGTTCATGGACAGAATACATGACACCTAGAACAAACACTGGTAGAATGCCTAACCGTTTTATGCTTTGTTCATGGACAGAACACATGACACCTAGAACAAACACTAGTAGAATGCCTGACCGTTTATGCTTTGTTCATGGACAGAATACATGACACCTAGAACAAACACTGGTAGAATGCCTGACCGTTTTATGCTTTGTTCATGGACATAATACATGACACTAGAACAAACACTGGGTAGAATGCCTGACCGTTTTATGCTTTGTTCATGGACAGACACATGACACCTAGAACAAACACTGGTAGAATGCCTGACCGTTTTATGCTTTGTTCATGGACAGAATACACACCTAGAACAAACACTGGTAGAATGCCTGACCGTTTTATGCTTTGTTCATGGACAGAATACATGACACCTAGAACAAACACTGGTAGAATGCCTGACCGTTTTATGCTTTGTTCATGGACAGAATACACACCTAGAACAAACACTGGTAGAATGCCTAACCGTTTTATGCTTTGTTCATGGACAGAATACATGACACCTAGAACAAACACTGGTAGAATGTCTGACGGTTTTATGCTTTGTTCATGGACAGAATACACACCTAGAACAAACACTGGTAGAACGCCTGATCGTTTTATGCTTTGTTCATGGACAGAATACATGACACCTAGAACAAACACTGGTAGAATGTCTGACGGTTTTATGCTTTGTTCATGGACAGAATACATGACACCTAGAACAAACACTGGTAGAACGCCTGATCGTTTTATGCTTTGTTCATGGACAGAATACATGATACCTTAATATGAGATATGCATACCGCAATACAACGATGAACTGCCACTCGGTAGGAGAGCATGTCATTCAGAAACCGACTCGTCGAGGTTGGCCGATTAGTTTGTGGAATCTGCTGACTGTGATATTCCTGACTGATGAGCAGCTCTGGAACTACTCCCCTTCACAAACTTCACGATGCTTGGATAGAACTCCGGGCTGCAGCACCTGACAGGCCTTCTGAACACTGCAGAATCTAGGTTCACACTCATTTGTCTCCATGTGGATGGAAGGCATATCCGGCTGACGTTTCAGAGATCACTCAAGAATCACCTAGGTGACCTGTGGGAATGGGACAATGTCAACAAAGAATGTTCACCTATTATGGATCTGTCTTTTGCAGGGCGTGGTTTTGTCAGCTCAACCACACATTTCTTTTCAACGCAGTGATAAAACTCAAATAATATGCCTCAGAATTCAAACAATCTGCCTTTTAATATGAACATTATTACAGATATTCCAAATTTTGTCACTCTAAAGATCACCGTGACCTTGAATAAACATCAGATGAAATAGAACTTTATGAGGACAATGGCAGATTCTCCAAATAGTGAAAACTGAATTAAAACAGAAGCTCCGGAGGAAGTGCTTTTCACAAACTTTCCTTAAAATTCTCTTTTTTGGTCAGAATGACCTTAATCTTGGCGCTAAGACTTCTGAATTTTTGAATTCGCGATGCATTAACAGTCTACATTTTCAATCCAAATTTGGTAAAGATCCGTCCAGAAATAGCTGACAAAATCTAGCTAAAAGTAATACATTTTTGTCACACACACACACACACACCCCTCTCTGGTCGATACGAAATAACTTTTTCATGGAAGACGGAAAGAGAACAAAGCAGAAAGACAGATGTGCATGCTCATCTAATTCGGACAAGACATTAATGGCCACGAAAAAAGCAGTGACGAAGACAAACTAGCTGAGAGACGAGAAAACTTCTGGCACTGTAGCTTGGTTCTACGTCTCAAACTTTCAGTTTTGAACTATCAATTTTCAGCATTTTATTGCTCACAGTTATATATGTTTATGTTTATGTTAGGGCTTGCAATTTTGTGAGAAGTTTTTCTGTGAAACAAAATATTTCACACGCAAAGCGAAACTCCACACACTGAAAATGTTGTCAATCAATATATCACAATTCAAACATACACTGATCAAACTTTGAGGATATCAGGATCCGCCTTTTCCCGTTTCATCTCTAGTCAAATAAGAGAAAGAAACAACAGGAAGAAAAAAAACAGAGAACAAGCAAGCAAGAGAGAGAGAGAGAGGAGAGAGAGAGAGAGAGAGAGAGAGAGAGAGAGAGAGAGAGAGAGAGAGAGAGAGAGAGAGAGAGAGAAGAGAGAGAGAGTGAGATGAAAGGCCCATGTCTACTGAAAAAAACGACTTCAGGAGGGAACGACACAGAAGAAAAGAGAAAGAGATAGCGAGAGGGAAAGAGTGAGAGAGAGAAATAGAAAGAGTAAGACAGACAGATAGACAGACACAGACAGAGGGAGAGAGGGACACTAGTACAGATTCCCTCTTGAGTAATCTGCAATGTATTTTTTAAGTTTCATGATTTATGAAGGCCTCATTATCAAAATGATTATCATCACCATCGTAGCAGTTGTAGTAGTAGTTGAAGTAGTGGTAGTTACAGTGGTAGTAGTAGTACCAGTAAAAGTAGTAGTAGTAGTGGTAGTAGTAGTAGTAGTTGAAAGAAAGTTTCCAGCTCACGGCCATTTCAACCAATACTAATGAACAACTGGCTTCTCTCAAACTTGACAAGCTGCACATGATAATGGTACCCTTTCTGTTACCGTGGTAACAAAAAAGTGAGGAGGATGGAGACAGCAGTCCGAGTGACTTGGTGGCTCTAACTTATCAAACACCAGTACCAGGCAACCAGGAACTAAACTGATATTAAAAATCACCTGATTCCCCCACAAAGTCACTATCCATTGTTCACGACACAGCTACAGGACGATGGTTCTCTCCTTGGTAATCACGTTCGTTGTAAGAACGGGCTGTAAACATCTCTCGTCAACGCAGGTAAAGGGTTGGCTACAAAACGAACAAATTTCGTTCAACAAACGGTGTTTGTGTGTCGCCACTCTTCCCATGCAGTCACCCTTTACAGAGGTTATTTACGTGTGGTCCCCAGATTCGCCTCAAAACGCTCTTGAGCATGTGGGATTCCAGAGCAGATAGTACTTCTCATCGAGAGCTTTTATACTAACTTAATTTGTACAGTGGGAAAACAGCTAACACGATTCTGAAGTAAAAACAGGAGTAAGACAAGGATGTGTAATGTCAGCATCGCTCTTCAACAAGGCCATAGACTGGGTGATGAGACAAATGACTGAGGACTAATCAAAATCCATCAGATGGAATCTTTTACCAACACTAGAAGATCTCGACTTCGCAGACGATCAAGCACATGTAGGGGAAAATATCCCGTCTAAGTTATCATCGCACAAAGTAGGTCTAAAGACCAGCTAGAAGAATACAGAGGTCATGGCATAAATACCTCAAACCTCTTACCAATAAAAGTAGATGGAATAAACCTACCCCACAACTAAACAGTTCATTTACCTAAGCAGCATTGTCAAAAACAATGGCGGAGCAATGACATAAAGAGCCATCTCTACAAAGCCACAAACGCCTTCAGAATATCATCTGGGGGTTCCCCTAGTACACCGTCTACGCCAAGCTGAGACTGTACACGAACTATGTCATTTCACCCAACTGTACTTCTCAGAGTGCTGGAGGAAAACAAGAAGCTATCAACCTTCCACAAAAAAAAAAACCTCTCCAAAGAATCAAACGAATCATCTATCCCAACACCATCTTTAACCAGATACTACTCGCCGAATGCAATGAAGACAGTATGGACGCTATCATCAAGACAAGACAATGAAGATGGACTGGCCACATCATTTGAAGAAAGCAGGATAAAATTACCTGTAATACCCTTCACTGGACACCAAAAAGGCAGACGTATGAAAAGAATACTGGAGAACACAGTATGGTGAACAATAGGAGACCTCAACGACGAACAACTGTAGATCTCTATGTCCTGAAACACACCCAGGGTTTCATACAGGCGTTGAACCAAAAGAGACCGGAGTAAAGATTCTTCGTTGCTCCCCTTCATACCATCTACCTCCCCCTCATCACAACTTTACTTTGAAAAGGCACAATATGTAGAATACTCTCAAAAATGGTTTTTGGGTTGAGGCTGGCTAGAAAACCACAAATTTGCCTAAAAATTAACCTTAACTGGTCTCTTGTTCACTAACCAGCTACACTTTAAGATTTTCGTCATTTGATCCTGCGTTCCTTCTTTCGTGAAAAAAGCAAAAACATACTTAACACCACACAAGAGTTTGTTTTAAAAGAAATGCTAGAAAACGAGCCATCTCTCAGTTATGAAGGTCGATACAGAGCCAACAAACTTCTTTACAATTCAGCGCGTACAATTTGGTTGCCAGGAAATATGTCCATTAGTGAGGGGAATGCCAACTGGGCAGATACATACATTAACGACACCGACATAAGTACAGACAGCTGTGATGTACGTGCGCGTTAAAAATGGACCATGTGGAAATTGGTTACTGTATAATGCGTTAACGAAGACTGCTGATGCCAGCAAAACAGATTTTATGACAGTGACAGAAAACCGAAACTAGAATAAGTAATTCCGATCACATATTTCTGTCCTTAGTTAGTTGAGTGAGTTTTAAAGTCCTTCCACTCTTAGAGTATACGAGGACTAGCGAAAATTTTTTTGAAGAAGCCTTCAATAATTTTAAAGCATTGTGAAAAACCGATGCTTTATTCGGTTCTCTGATCCACCCTGGATGGTAATCGAATGGGTGGAATGAATGATTTCTGTGCTTATAATACACGCTGGCTTTTAAATACTGGAAACCGGTTGATTACATGGGACTCGGTTGCTGGGAAATGTGTCCACGAGGGAAGGCAATATGACCTGGACAGGTGACGATAACGACAGTGACACAACACCAAAACCGGTACAAACTGATCTGGCGTACGCATGCATTCAATTATCTGAGGCGCCGCCCCA
>JAPXFY010000012.1:47198343-47218343 GCA_030674185.1 Monoplex corrugatus | reverse complement strand
CAAAACTGTACACCAACAGGGAAAATAATACAACAAACAACATATTACAACCATGAATTATCTCAAAATGAAAAAAGAGTTTCAAAGAAAGATGACTGAAGAGCAAAATAGGTAGAACCTTTTATCATGTTCTTTTCCTCGTTTTCCTGGAAGTTTTCAATTTTAGCAATACGCTTTTTAAATTTAAACACAAGATCAATCACTTGAATATCTATTTCCTTGACAATTAAATTCAGGGAAAAAAAACAACAACAATGAAACACCAGAAATGAAACCGAATGGGGAAAAAAATAACTTCACATGGTGCAAGACTGACCTATCTCAGTGCACATTGCACATCTGAAAACAATTGCAGGTTTGAACAGACTTGAATTTAGTTAACACTGGCCACAAAATAGCTAATATAACAATGCTGAAACATGTCCGTATTTCAACTCAAGTCTTCATGTCATGACCAAAGAGCTTCTGTGTGTGATTTTCAACTGGTCAGGGAAAATGTTTAAAAAAAACAAAACAAAAAAACAAGTCTTGCCGACAATTTTCAAATAGAATGTCCTGCTACGCAAATGTGCAAAAACCTTGCAGATAAACTTTGCAAAAACAAACTGATCAAAGCAAAATCAACGTACCTGCCATCCCCTGCCCTATCTCAATGCATTGTTTGTCTTTTTTCTTTTTTTATTTAACTGTTTTGTTTCCTTTTATTTTGCTTACATTAAAATGGATTAAGAAAGAAGATTGTACCAGAAACAGGTTTTCTGATAACAGAACTAGGCTCAAGCTATGAACTGTTGGCTCACGTTCACTTTTTTGAGTAACACTGACTATAAAAAGCCTTGATCATTCTTTTTCCCCCCTCCAATGAATTACAAATACCTCTTTTCTAGCCACATTCTAAGTATGAAATGATATACAGATGGCAATGTGTGCTGAAAATCTCAACCTGTATTGACATTTGCACACAACTTTGTTCCAGTCAAGCTGAATCTATACATCTGCCTTTGTTAAAAAAGGGAAATGGGAGAAGGAAAAAAATTACCACAATGACCACGCTGTACCAAAAAATGTTACAAACTTTGTTGATGCAACTGGGAACTTTTAAAAATGTTTTGTGCTGTTATGACAAGAGCTCAACCACATTTAATCGGCAACTTGGTGTACTGCTAAGATCCACGCACAATTTTACTAAGATAACTACAGCCTCTGAGAACATCAGGCTTAACTTTTCAGACAGAGTGACCCAAAAGTGTATTCTTTTGTATTTGAGCCTTCCAGTTGCAAAAATCCATTCATCTCTTAATGACACAATAATAGGTCATTATCTTTGTTGGCAGTTTAATAAAGGATCATAAAAAAAACATAACAGTCTGAAAGAAAGCTGAAGTACCCCATACAATCACAATCCATTTCTAATTATTTAGCACTAACCTTTCTACTCTGAATGAATCAATGAACTTTTCAGTAAAATATCAATGTCAAAGAATCAGTTACATTAAAAATGATTAAACCAGATTAAAGGATTAAATTCAGAAAATGAGTAAATCAAAACAGATAACAGATAAAAACAAATTCAAAGAATGCCCACTTTCTGCAATGTATCTTTTCAGTTATGAGCTGGATTTCAGAATAGGTACACAAAATCATGCACTTCTGTTTTCTGAAGTACCATGATAGTATGCTCAACGACAGCCACATCACAGTACTAGTAGTAGAAGAATTGTTGTGTTGCTTAAAACCCAGCCGACTGTGCAGATCCATATCAAGGCTATAACCATGTCAAAATAGACACATAACTCACTGCATAAAAAAAAAAACAAAACAAAAAACTGGAAAATGAAATAAAGTACACATAGCAATGCATTCACACACATAAACTAAAGATAAGCCTCTGGTGTTGACCACTCTGTCCGATTTGTCATTATATGATTTAAAAAAAAAAAACAAAAAAAAACACAAAAAAAACTGAATACAAATGTTAACATAACTAAGGATACTGAAACAGATATAAACAGGCATAAATTATCTGAAATTGCTTTTTGCACATCACATTTCCTTACAGCCAAAAATGCACTACCAGGAAGTATGTAAGGCTTAATGGAAAATATCCAGGTGAATATTCCATCAAGGCAGAAAATGACAGGAAGAAACAACAGAAAGCAAAGAAGCAAGGCAGAAACAAAGAGAGGGACAGAAAAGAGGGCTTTTGTAGCACAAAATTTCCAAAAGGTGGAGATGCTGTTTATAATGACATAGTTCCTGGCATTCCCATGGCGGATAAGAGAAGAATAAAAGTACACTGACACAATGCCATATACAACAAATGGTGTTACAAATATATAACAAGTGATTAAAAATCATCCTACAAACACTTTAACAATGTCACCATACATAATAAATGTAACATTACCTAAGGTCAAAAGTTAATACTTGACATTGAAACCTCCCTTCTTCAAACTGAAACCTCCATTCTCCTTTCAAAAGTTCTCTGATGTAAAGAAGTTACAAATGAAAGGGAAGGGGGAAGGGGGTGGTGGGGGAGAGGGAGGGAGAGAGAGAGAGAGTGGACTCAAACACAATATGAAATTAAAAACACACAGAGAATAAAGTCAAATTGGAAAATGGAACAAGTTAAACATCCCTAATGTCCAAAAGAAAATAGAACGTGAAGATTCCAAACTTTTCGATCAATAGATAATGGAGAGTTTAAAAATATAAAAACCTCATACTAATCATATAAAACAAAAAAGTAAATAAATGTCACGCAATTCTATAATCTCCTGTTTTTTCTTAATGAAAAGAAAAAGCTTCTAACACAAGCATTTCTCCTTGCAAATTGCGGTGCTGGTGAAAAACTAAAACAAATCTACAACTGCATAATTTCATTTCATGGTTGCGTTAGACAAAGGCACAGAATAAAGCTTTGGATAGCATACATGATTAATATATATATATGTAAAGTTGTTACAAGATTTCAAGCATGTTTTACTGCAGATAAAAAGCAATACTAAAACTTAAGTTGATGTATGCTTACCTAATTACATTTCATAATAGAATATATCTGCTTCCATTATAAAAAGTACTGATGACTTTTCATGTTGTTTGAAACTGAAATCCTGTGATGCGATTGCAACTATGTTTTGTAGACAAAATATGCTATGTTCTTTCTTTAAAAAGAATGGAAACAAGTTTGAAAGAAAAAAAAAAGATCTACGCTTGCTTAAACTTATGAAATGCACTGCATGTATCTGATGCAAGAGATTCAAAACAGTCTCAATTTTTTTTGCGATCATCTTTTGAACCAGGAAAAAAAAAAGTGTGCTTGAAGGTAAACTTTTTGTAAAAATTCTAAGATCTTACGCCATTTTAAATAGTGCAATGAATTCACAAGACATCACTTTGTGATTTGTCATCTCGCTTCAAAATGAAGACCCCAAACGGCAACACATAATAATCATTCTTAATGTCACATACAGCGGGTTCCATCTTTATGAACGAAGATCCTAAGCAAAGAAAACGATTCTTTTCTGAGCATGGAAGGAATTCACAGCAAATTTGAAGAAAACACACACACACACACACACACACACACACAAATGATACATACATTATATTTTAGTTAGTTTTGAAGAAAACTTATTTCAGACTGTAATATTTAACTTTTCTTTTAATCATATTCATCAAATTCTTGAAGTTCAGTAACTGTTGGAAGCGAACAATACTCAAAATTACTCTTTTGTTGTATTGTGGTTATATTCCCTTCGCTGCTGAGGCCAAACCACTGCACATTAACAGACACATATTGAAAAGAGACAGACATAATTATACGAAATAATTTTAGTTCTTAGGTTTATATATAGAAAGTTGATTCCTTGAATTTTTGACAGAGTAATCATGCACACACAAGACCTGATTATCAAAGAATTTCCTTGTCAGTAATGCCAACCATACTTGTCAGGAATTGAGAGTACATGTTAGGAATCACTTGGAAGAATCCTGTGACCAATATGAAATACAAGTTTACTGAATGAAAATGAAATAAACAGCCGTACAATAACTATGCACCCCAAACATGCTTTTCAAATTTTTGTTCACAATAAACAAAAATCAGTGCTGTTTTTTAATTTTCGTGTACTCTTTAAAAAAATTATACATATACACACACACAGCCTTGCCCGTCTGAGTAATCTGAGTGGATATTCAATTATGAAGACAATGGGTTGTTTACTGTTAGGCTATCTTGTCGCAATGTGGGAACTGCAGCCGATTGTTTTGTTGACAAATATTGTTTTCACAGAGTCCAACTGCTTAAATTTTGTGGAATCCACAGGTCTGGCACAGACAGTCATTCTTTCACCCATGTCCAGTCAAGTCACACACTGAACACTGGACTATCGTTTGCCATTCTGAGATATACAGAAAAAGGCAGCCGTTTTCACTGCATTCATTCCTCATGTCTGCACTACTGGAGAATTCTCTTTTCAGGTGATAAACAGATACATCTGCTCCATAAGCCGAGGTGGAGGATCACTATCAACCTGATGCATTCACTACAAAAAACTGATGAATCATGCAAGTGACACAGCAGAAGATAAGCATTCTCTTTGCATTTTTTTTTTTTACTGGGGGTTTTCTTCCTAAGTCTGGAATGCTGGAATCAGGGGTTGATTTCAGGGAATAATTCTGGCTACTCTTGAAGGGTATACAGGTCTGAGATAGAGATGGTATAGAACATCAGACACTTTGATCTTGAAAAAGCTTCATACAAGATAAAGCTTCAAGTACACCGAGACGGTTGGTTGTCACAACTGCAAAAACAAGCTTAAATATTGTCAGCAAGAAGTTCCTGAGAAAGTGCTGTCCACACACCTTCCTCAGAAGTGCTGATTTCTGTCCATGTGATTCTGACCTTGATTGTTTACCTTTTTGCAACTCCAAGACAGTCCACACCTTAGACCAGAAGTTGGGAAAGATTCCTCCATAAAGAGCTGAGAAACTCGTGTCCACATATTTCCTCCAATGACACACACACACATACATCAACAAGCAACTCTCCCCAGTCAATATTAAATCTTCCTCTTCTTTTCAAAACGGACACTAAAAAATGCAAAGCGTTTGTATCCCAAACAATATAAAACGTTTGTCTACCAAACAAATAAACAATGTTGAAGACTTGAACCCAATGTAAAGTATGAAAATACCAAAGAAAAACTAACAAGTCTTAACTTCCATACAAATAATATACTGGACTTGTATAAAATCATATATGACAAAATAAACAATAAAAAGATTCTACTAATCATTAAATTGTCATGATTACCATGATCCTATAAAGCCACACACATTTTCCTTTACTCAATAGTAAATTGCAATAACTGTATTTGCCAGGTAACAGGAAAGGCCCATCCAAGTTCTCAAGATTTTCAATAATCTTCCTTGACTTGATGACAAAAGTTTTGTAAACACACATATGTTATTAATTTACATGGGTATTTTCTCTAGGAAAAAATGGAAGCAAAACAAACACAGCATACACTATCATACTCACAAAACCACCTCATGCAAAAATTCTGAACAAATTATCAATTCAAATGTCTTGATAACAAACCAAAAATAACCACAGAATGTTCATTACATCTAAGAAAGAATCACAAAGAATGGAAATTTTTAACACATTCTATCATATGTCTAAAAGGTAAATGCTTGTCAAAAGTCTTAGTGAAAAAATTCAATCTGGATTCTGTACTTTCACCTTGAAAATAAAAAAGGCCAATCAATTTTTTCCCATCTTATGCATGCCCAAACTTGTAAAGAATCTTGTTCATCGACATCCGTTTCCATACACCTACGGAAACATTATCTCAAAAAACACCAGAAAAGCTTGTACTGAAACATTTCTATGTATATGGTTGCTGTAATGTAAACCTAACATTAAGGTAAACCAAAACTTTTAACATCTTCCGTGGAGGGGTAGGGGTTGGGGTTGGACCTGCAGTCCAAATTTTGAGTTCTACAAATTCTTGCTGACAAATTTTGTCAACACACAAGACATTAAGATGTCATGAAGTCAATTCAGATTTCATTTTCTTTGAAAAAGACAAAGACGACAAACTGAACTGAAAAATCATCATTAGTGTTTTGTCAAGTTTACATGTGCATACACTGTATTTAAACAGTGTACTCTCCTCTCCCCCGCCCTTAAATATACTGTACCAGGAAGTTAAGCAGTCCCCTCTCATTTAAAAAAAAAAGCATATTTCTTGGAAATCCATTTTTGCATTCATAATATCTAAGTAAGGAAAGAAAGAGAATGGGATCAGAAGGAGAAAGGTAGGAAGCTCGGAGCGAGTGGTAGAGAGAAGACAGACAGCACACAAGACTGGCATTAATCCAGTTACAGTTCATTTGAGGGAAAAAAAGGAAGATCTAAGAAACAGTCCATTTAAGAAAAAAATATATAAAAAAAAGGGTGGAGGGGACAAGAGTGGCATGAATAGTGAAAACTTACTGCTACAGGTCTACCTATCTAATCTGTAAATGAAATGACAAGACGAATCAAGAGAGAGATAGAGAGAGAGAGAGAGAGAGAGAGAGAGAGAGAGAGAGAGAGAGAGAGAGAAGAGAGAGAGAGAGAAACAGGAGAGAATGAGATTTGTCTATATGTAAACATTGAAAACAGTGAAAGTGCAGAAGAGCGTGTGCAATGATTTAAAATCAATCATAAATGCAAAACTTTCAAGAGTCACAATCATATATATATCTACATCAAAGAATAATACAAAATATAATGTGAATGACAAGTGAAAACGTATACATGTATGCAATACAATATATGCTTGTAATTCAAATCACAACAGAAATGCAACATTTGGTATATTTCTTTAGTTCCACATATCAAACCATTCATAACAGAACTGGTAGAATGTAATTGCGGTATTCATGTCAGATCACATCAAACAGGAAACAAATGAGACAAGTTGTATTAAAAGAAAACAAAAAAATGCTCATAAGAAATGTAAACACAACACAGTTTCAGTTTTATTTTCTCAAGATGGCGTCGCCATGCTTGGAATAAATTCTGTATGTGCTGACACTACAGATGCCATGTGATGGATTAGATTTAAAAATGATCATGGCATAAGCTGTATATATGCGCTGGCAGGATCTCAAAGTAAAATAAACAAACAAAAACCTGTGGCCCACCCAAGGGTCGAACCAACGACTACAGACAAGTGTAACAGAAAACATTGTGAACACTAGGTAGGTAAACAAAAATGAGCAGACATGTTTGTACACCATGCTATCTATACCTTTTACAATCCCCGAAACCTACCTATCCACCTCCCAACATTAAATTTTTAAGTTTTTGTGACTGTCAACACATACAAATTTAATAAGAACTGGTGTCAAGCAGAGATGGAAGGGAACAGGAAAGGAGGATCAAGGAGAGAGGATATGAGCACAAGCAGAAGCCGAGTTCACCAAGAAATAGCAGGGCTGAAAAAGGGGAGTAGCCGGGGAAGAGAGAGAGGGGACAAAATTGACAGAGTGAGAGCTATGGGTTAAGGGAGAAAGTCATAGTAGTGAAGATGTTTGCAAATGCAAGTAACAGAGAAAAAGGGGGAAAGACTGAGGGAGGGGAAAAGAGAAAGAGAAAGAGAAAGAGAAAGAGAGAGAGAGACAGACAGACAGAGGGACAGAGAAACAGGAGAGAGAAAGGGAAGAAATCCTAGTCTAATACTGAGTAATAGTAGCAGTAGTAGTCTTTTAACACCCTATCTTTCATGAGTTTACATTTTTCTTTGGAGTCTGAAAAGCTTGCCTTAATATTCGTACTTGAGCAAATATACTTCAGTCTATTTTTTAAAATAAAATTTTGAATTCTGCGTAACCGTCCAAAAAATATTTTAATTTGTTAATGCTGTTACTAAGTGTTAGTAAATTTAATTTCAAAAGGAATTGTATTCCACAATTTAACAACTCTGTTGGAAAAACAAAACGCTCTTGTGTATTTTCTTTGTTTGACAAATATTTGACCTGCATTCCTTGTTATACTAGCTTGTGGAAAGGAAAAAAAAAATGTTTCAACTGATAACTTATCCATCCCATAGAGAGGGTTCTGGTAGAGTACAAAAGAGAGAAAGAAAGAGAGAGAGAGAGAGAGAGAGAGGAGAGAGAGAGAGAGAGAGAGAGAGAGAGAGAGAGCAACACCAAAAAGACAGAGAGAATGCAACACCAAAGCTTTATGTAAAAATGTTGGATCACTGCAAAAAGTCTAGTTTCAATCATGTGAAAAACTAAAAATGTTGGATCACTGCAAAAAGTCTAGTTTCAATCATGTGAAAAACAAACACTGAAATGCATACTGTGGTTCACTATTTCCAACAAAATAAAGGTTTAAAAATAAATGTAACAATAACATTGCACTAATAATAACACAACTAGAAACAGGTGACTGTACAACAAGAGAACACACAACTAATGCAGAGCTTGGTCACAATATTCACTGACAGTTAGCCTGATGGTGATAATCAATTCGTAAACATGCACTGCAGTTTATCAACATATATAACTGAACTTATATATAAATTTATTACTAAATGATAAGTACAAAAACATACATCATCATTACAATAAAATTTAACATATTAATTACTAAAATTTTAAAAATACATAGAAAAATACACCTCCTTTAACAAACAAACAACACTTATAACAACAAAACTTAGCAAGAAAGAAAACACACATGCCCATCCATACACACACATATCAAAAACTCTCACAAAGGGTAGGCTACAGAACTCTACATAGTTTGTGGCTTCATCTGAAAACGCTGTCAATACCGTCATACATAATAAGCTCACAGTAAGGGCTAAATGCACTGTCAGTGATGGGATGAAGGTTGCTTTAATTCTCTGAAAGAAACAATCTCTTCACTAAAACAATTATTGAATCACTGTCACAATGCTATTGTCCCTCAGTTTATCACCCATCTCTCTCTTTCTTGATTTTCATGGGATCTTTACTGCTGTAGTCTTCACCCAGAATGGTGGCAATCTCATTCTGCATGAAGGCCCAGGGAACATTGGAGCCAACTAGTGGACACTTTTTACCTGATGGGCAGTACACTTCTGAACCAGCACCTTGGCGCTTGATGGAATCCCTTGAGCAAGGAAAACAGAATTTGTGGTCAGCGATGGAAGGGCACTGCACAAAGTGGGTGTCTTCCAACCGTTCCTGACACAGTGTACACTTGAGCACTTCACCACTTGGTCCCACTGTGGATTCTGGCATTGTACTGCCCACACCGGTGTCTGATACAGGACCTGGAACCCCTGCACTTTTCAGTCGCTGAGAGTGGTTGCTTGGAGACATGCTGGCGTGGCGGGAGGAGGAGCTTCCATGGTTGCTCCCTGATGGCAGATTGTCAGCCACGTTCATGAGCGCAGCCATAGGGGAAGGTCCTGAGTGTGGTCCTGGTTGAGCATCAGGTGGTGTGGGGGTGTGGTGTAATGGGGACATGGAGGTAGATGAGGGCAAGCCAGCATTGTAGACAGATGTAGAGTTAATGGTCAGCTTCAGAGCATCAGCCTGGTTTTGCATCCACATCTGGCGGCGGTGTTGTTCCTCTGACAGTCGCCCCAATGTTTCCTCTTCAGCCATGGGTGACATTTTGCGCTTTCGGTTTTGACTGTCCAAGAAACGGCTTGAACTTTTCCCACTTCCAGCCAATGAGCGCGGAATACGAGGATGCGGCAGGGAGCTATCTATAAATGGTGTTGGGACATATTCACGTTTCACTGGTTCCTTGAAAGTTCGTACTGTTTCTGGAAGCATATCATACATGGAGCGCCATTCTCCACCACCATGTTTCATTTCATATTCCAGATGTTTGATACCAGATGATAACATCTTACCCATGTCTTTGCTGGAGTCATTCATCATCAGTTTGGTCAGACTGGTCATACTGTAGTGGACATTGCCTGATCCGAGCGGGTACTCTATGAACACTTTCAAGTCAAACTCATCACTGCTACCCTGCTTTGCTGCAGCATCATATGCAAACACACGCCCACTGAGAGAATGGTCTTTCTTGTGGCGCACACGGAATGGGACTGCAGCACTAAGAATGGTGAGAGTTTCACTCACATTTTGCGGAAGACATGGAGAATCCCTCTTGCCACCATCATCTTCAGCATGGCCTTCCTCTTCTCCTTCTTTGCCATTCCCCATGGCTCCTGGTGGTGGTGGGTGGGAATGTCGGGGTTGTAGGCCAAGTATTGGAGGATGGTGTAAGATTCCTTGTGGACCACGCTGCAAGCTGGGACTGCTTCGCGTAAGATCTGCTGGTCCATGGTCATCTCCCCGGTGCAAAGAGTGCCCAAGGAGGATTCCATTTGGCAAGCGCTGTGCTCCTGGGAATTCGGCTAAGGGACGCCCACGTCCATCAATCAAGGTATGGCCTCGTTCCGACCCAGGGAAAGGAGGGATGGGTGGGCCATGCAGACGTCCAGGAGGTGGTTCCATCATACCCCCTGGATGAGGATGGTCTCCTGGGTCTCGGTTCCTGGGAGGCATCTGAGGTGGATGCCCATGACCTAAGGGTGACTTATGATTTGGAGGTAGGGGTGGGCGACCTTCCTGCACTCCATGTACCCGTTTCATCTGCCTAGCTGCTTCGATGACCATTTCAATGCGGTCAGGTCCTTCGTAGTTGACCACCCCCGCGACACACGGGCTCGGAAAAGTCGTGTAACATAGCCCAGGGGGTGCGAGGTAAGTCGCACAGGTAGCAGTGTTGTCGTTGTGCTCGGTGAGGCATGGCCATGACGCCGACACAACACTGTTGTTATACAGTTCGCTGAAGCGTGCACGTACGTACAGCCTTCACTTCAGTTTGTCGAAGTACCAGACACCCCAACACAATAGCACGTCGTTCACAAGCCAGCCGAGTTATGCACTGAACAGGTTACGTTTTGTAAGGTCAAGTCCCAAGACGTAAACACAGCCTGCATTCCTCCACTCGTCTGCTTGCAACTAGGCTAGCTAATTATCCCTATGGTTTCAACAACATGACGTCAAACAACACTGTTTTGTTTTTCTCTGTCTCTCCCTGAATGAATCCAAAGACCGTACTGTTTTGTGTCTCGTCTGTAAAGCCAAGTAATGCACAACTACCTACAGTTGCTCAATCATGCCGCCAAACTGCTTGAAAACCTAACATCACACAGCGTCTAGCAGACGGCGGAGAAAGCGCATGCGTCTCACACGAAGTCCCGCCTCGACCAGTATGCGATAAGCGAGGCGCACGGTGGCTGTGTCAGTCTGTCGTGCGGTGTGGAAAGGAATGGTGGAAGGATATGGTTGCAGGGGTGGTGATGGGCGCAAACGCTGACGTGCGTGTTATGTCGGAGAGGTGTGTGGTCACGCACGGCACACACGGCAACGGCAGCGACACTGAATACCACCTCAGCCTGGGGCCGGCCTGCCGTGACCCTGCATGCTAATGGCCAGCTTGTCAACCGTCCAACGCACCAGATACCCGAGGATCACAGACTCAACGGTGATGGGGTGAAAAAGGGTCCCCCGGGAGAAAAAAAAAGTTTCGGACACTTCGGAATGACCAAACCACGAGATTCATCGGATGAGACGGCTGCGCGCAGTCATGAAGCAGGAGGACTGCGCACCATCATTAGTTTCCTATATTTCGATGAAATGTCAGTACCCCCCCCCCCCCCCCCAACACTCAATGAACAAGCACACGAAGGTCAAGGCAAATTTAAGATTTAACTGTAATATTCAGAGCCATTCTACGGTACAGGACCCTTAAAAATCAAACATGTCCGTTCTTACTTTTTAAAAAAAAAGTCATACTGATGATTCCACAAATAAAACTACACCCGAAAACAATAGAGACTTCTTTGACTGGTGTATCTTTCCCCTTTATGTACGCCATTTGAAAAGAAGGAAGGACAGCCCCCGCCCCTCCCCTCAAAAAATGTGGTGCCAGTTCTGGTTTATAAACCACTAGATCTACAAGTCGGATCCTGGAACCTACTGACAAACTGAGAAACGTCCGTCTATAACAAAAACAGAAGTGGCCTCCACACCCACTTATTATTTATATCTTACCCATCTTCCACTTTCTATCATTAGCATTCACCCACTCCTCTCATTCTGGATTATCAACACACACAAACCAACCCACGTTCGTTCTGCTGCAATCGGCAGTTCTGAGGTCACTCTGGCAGTGATCTGCATAGTGCCTGTTCTGATTCTGAATATGCAAGAAATAGCTCAATGAGCTTTATACTTATGACAGTGCTAACTGCTTAGTAACAAAATCAGACTGGGTGAACGTCCCTCTGATATGGAGACTAACACTGCGTCACCTCCAATGACAACTCCACTGACATTGTGCACACTGAACAGAAACTACCACATGCACACAAGTGATAGAAGCCGACAATGAGATCATCAGGAGAGCATGCTATGATCTTCAGTGAGATCTTCACGAGAGTAGGCTCTGACATGATTTTCACCACCATCAAGTGACTTGCCGGATGGTGTTGGCGATCATGGCCCTCTACACCAATCCATCTTTTGTCACTGCTAAATATATCTCCCATCCTTTCTGTCTTCAAGCACTCCACAAATCTGTCCAATATTTTTGGCCACTGACTTCAGGGAATCAGGCCTGATGAGATTAGTGGTCAGCAGTTGTCAACAACTTTCCTCCAATGTCCGCTGGCATGAACAGATGGGCCAGATGGCAACTCCAGTAGTTGAGTGAGGACCCTGTTGAGGCGCAGGACTCAGCGTTGCTCCACCCTGACAAGATCTCAATGGGCAAACGCCATGCTCATCTAATGTAGATGACAGTGTAGACATTTACGCTATATCGCATGGTACCATGGTTTGTTCAAAGGCGCCTGCAGGTCTGGTATTTCTGACTTTGGCCCTCTAAGCTTTCTCAAGGGGTTATCCTGCCCTTCACTCCTGGCCAAAAGATCTATGGCTTTAAGCAGCCCATATCCACCTGATGGCTTCGCCATAGGAAAACAACGGTATTTTCTAGATGTAACCTTGTCAAGAACCATTCCGCCTCATCCTAAAAGAAACCATTACCCGTCTATTTGGGATTGCTTGTTTGTCTAGCCAAACCTGTCTTATTTTGCACCTAACCTCTCTCATCAGAAGGCCATCTGCCACCCGCTGGGTTGGAGATGGTCGACCCACTACAAGTTACAGGTAGCTTTTTGCAGGCCACATTTAATAAACCAAATTCAACTAATTAAACTTGACGCATTCGATATAGGCAACATTACCTATGTGCTCATTCTCACATTCGAATCGCCCTTGATCAGATACACTGTATAACGATCTGTGGAAATCCTTCTGACGTCATCATGCCATTGCATTATCTCTAACTTTGTTCTCCAAACACTCATAACAGAATGGCGATCTTGAAGCAGATGTACTGTATTTGGGTAGAGAATTCATGGCGTTTACGCTAAACGTTTGTATGTATTATGTTAAAACTTTCACGCTGATTTTAACCTTGACACTGCTCTCTCTCTCTCTCCCTCTCTTTCTCACAGTCTCTCTCTCTCTCTCTTTCTCATCTCATCTCACGCATAGAGGACAAGGCAGACCAATGCGTCAAAGCCTGGGCACTCCATTCCAATACCCCCCCCCCCATGTCTTTTTATTCATTTTCAACAAAACACAAAGACAAACACTATTAGCAAAGCAGAGTCATTTGAATCTGACTTCAAGTTCAAAATACATGTAAGGTCTCTACATCTTCAACAAACGGTCTATGTGCATGAATTAATGTTATTGTCGATAATCTGAAAGATAAATATGTAAACATATATACGGATAGGTCATAGAGAAAACATGCATATCATGTCATAAAGAAACAAGGAGTCATTTCAACCTTCATGTGAAACTAGGGATAGATATGGCAGCCATTTTTCGCCACCAATATTTTAAGTGCCACCTCACTTTTGCATCATATTTTTCTATCTGGTAATTATTTGATTACTTGTAAATGATACAGACGAATATCATAAAAGGGACCTATGAAATAAAACTAATATTACGCTGCCCTAGTCTGTTTCAGAAACAGATGTAATCAAGTTCACAGTGTTTATGGTGATTGTCGATGTGACGCATTTTAGGGCGTACCGAAAAGGGCACAGACTGTAAAGAGAGAAGGGGTGGGGGTGCGGTGTTCATCTCTGAAACCATGGTTCAAGTCTGGCTGTCAAAGCTTAGCCTCATCACACTGAATTTAAGCATAACCAACAACAGTGTGCCCCATATACACACCTGTATATACCGTACAGATGATGGGCAGGGCAGGTGGAGTTAGGAATGGACTTTGTACAGTCTGGCAGTTGTACAGTTTCTAAGATTTCCTGGCCCATTTCCTACATGTATATGACCATCTGTGTAACTCTTAGTACGATCTCTGTTCTTGGTCAGACTGTGTCGGTGATGTTACAACACACAAACGAAACTTCCTCGTTACACAGGAAACGACAGAGACAACAGTGATGAACATTCATTTCCTAACGGAAAGCGGACGGCTGAAAAACGAGGTCACAGGGGCGGGGGCGTGTCTGTCAGCACAGCTGAGGGCAAGAAAACGGGAGGGATGAGGAGGCAGGGAGGCTCGAGGAGCACGAAGATTGTGTCGTCTGCGTGATGGTGAACCGACAAGGTCACTGACAGCGAAAGGAGTGCAGATTTAGCGCGCGGGAAAAACAGCACGCACTTTCTGGAGATGTGCGTGCGAAAAGCCGTTTTCCTTGGGAGCTGTCTGCCAGCTTGGTTGAGTTTGGTGCGTGCCTGGAAGCCACTGCCTTGGCCAGCCTTTGATTAAATCGTGTTAATTTTCATGCCGGAAAGACGAGGGCTTTCGTGACTTGAACGCTGGTCACAATGGAAACAACCGGCGCGCACGCGATCCACACTGGCGCGCACGTCAATAAAAGCGAACAGGAGACGAAGGGGCTAAAACATTTTCCAAGAGTTTGCACGCACGTCTATTTGTCTTGCTTTCCCGCGCGCTATCGACCAGCCATTTATCAGATCCCCCCGTACAGTCCCCCTGTCGGGCTGGCAGCACGCTAACTGCCCGTGACGTCACAAAACCAGCCTCTTCTTCTTCACCCAGTTCCTCATCTGTACCCTCCTCCAAATTTCACTATCCCTAGACCCCTTCACAAGAAGATCGATGACGAGTGGGAACTGTCTGCTAGTTTCACCCCAAACTGTGCCTTTTAAGAAGGCATGTCACGTGCTGGCAGCAAGACTGAACAATCACTGTGAATCAGTCTGCCCGGCTCTCGGTCAATGCAAACTCCACTTGTCAGACCCGGCTTGATCGTTAGGAACGAGCCTCACGTGCTCCATCGCGCGCGCAACTAAACTGACAGTCTGTCTGAGCGGTTTGGAAACTGACCCCCGTACCCTAGGTCTGCTTTGTAACCAGTAACCGTATCACATACTGTCAGTAACAGTCTCCTTTGTAACCAGTAACCGTACCACATACTATAAGTAACTAGGTCTGCTTTGTAATCAGTAACCTATCACATACTATAAGTAATTAGGTCTGCTTTGTAACCAGTAACCGTACCACATACTATAAGTAACTAGGTCCACTTTCTAATTAATAACCGTATTACATACTATAAGTAACTAGTTTTGCTTTTTAATCAGTAACCGTATCACATACTATAAATAGGTCTGGTTTGTAATCAGTAACCGTACCACATACTATAAGTAACTAGGTCTGCTTTGTAATTAGTAACCGTATTACATACTATAAGTAACTAGGTTTGCTTTGTAATCAGTAACTGTACCACATACTATAAGTAACTAGGTCTGCTTTGTAATCAGTAACCATATCAATACTGTAACTAGGTCTGCTTTGTAATCAGTAACCATATCACATACTATAACTAGGTCTGCTTTGTAATCAGAAACCGTATTACATACTATAAGTAACTAGGTCTGCTTTGTAATCAGTAACTGTATCACATACTATAACTAGGTCTGCTTTGTAATCAGAAACCATATTACATACTATAAGTAAATAGGTCTGCTTTGTAATCAGTAACCATACCACATACTATAACTAGGTCTGCTTTGTAATCAGTAACCACATCACATACTGTAACTAGGTCTGCTTTGTAATCAGTAACTGTACCACATACTATAAGTAAATAGGTCTGCTTTGTAATCAGTAACCGTACCACATACTATAATCAACTAGGTCTGCTTTGTAATCAGTAACCATATCACATACTATAATTAACTAGGTCTGCTTTATAATCAGTAACCATACCACATACTATAAGTAACTAGGTCTGCTTTGTAATCAGTAACCGTATCACATACTATAAGTAAATAGGTCTGCTTTATAATCAGTAACCGTACCACATACTATAAGTAACTAGGTCTGCTTTGTAATCAGTAACCGTATTACATACTATAAGTAAATAGGTCTGCTTTATAATCAGTAACCGTACCACATACTATAAGTAACTAGGTCTGCTTTGTAATCAGTAACCGTATCACATACTATAAGTAAATAGGTCTGCTTTATAATCAGTAACCGTACCACATACTATAAGTAAATAGATCTGCTTTATAATCAGTAACCGTATCACATACTACAAGTAACTAGGTCTACTTTATAATCAGTAACCGTATCACATACTATAAGTAACTACCAAGACTAAGTAGCGCTGTGAATTTGACGGTACCCCGATTTCATCCAGAGCAATGGTCGCGATAACAAAAGTGGTTTGGACATCAAACTTCTAATCGGAAAGTCCGGGTTCGACCCGCTTTGGTAGTGCCTGGATATGTTTCCTTTCTTACAGGTAATCAAATGTGCAGACCTACAAGTACCTGAACCCTCATCGTGTAAATATACATGCAAAACACCAAATACACTCGTTAAATAGCCTTAAAGCCATGTCATCTTTAAGTGGCTTATGGAACATAAAAAACAAAGAACAAAAAACCGGCATATACACCCCGGAAAATGTAGGCTGACGACACATATATGGCATGGTAAAAAACGAACAAACAAACAAACAAACAAAAAGCCATAGACGTGGGAGCACAGTAGCATTTTTGTACACGTGGAAGTTGCAATCCCCGACAACAGAAAACGAGCCGCAGAGCTGCGTAACATTTACAGGCCTGCAGCACTTGAACTGGCTGTTCAGGCGACCCTGCGCTGAGCTGTTTATTCTACTTTAACTTCGGAAAGCATGTAAACTTTCACAATCATGCGCTCGTAGCATGCAAACCTTGCTGTCAATGAATTCTAGTAGCTAAGAATGATGCAAAACAAACGTTCGATAGTCATGCGCCCAGAGCATGCAGGTCTTGCAGTCAATGGAATCTGGCTGCAGATGATGCAAAACAAAACTAGAATGAGCTCTGCTATCGATCTATTTTCGCTGGTTTGTTCGCATTTCTAAGCCACGGGACAAAAACATGCCGTCGTCTCGTGAGATCATATAACACAGCTCGTGCTCGACTGTTACGACCAACACGACATACCTCTTGATTATATTTTTCCATTCAGTCGATTATAATGCTTATATTTTCTCTCATCTTTATATCTATGTGGGGATGTATGTGTATCCATGTGTATGCATGGGTGTAGATATACATATATATTCATATATGCAGGTATATATACATGTATATATGGATATGTGAGTGTATGAATATGTATGTATATTTATGCATTATTTAATAGTAAGATACATCCCAAAAACTACTCTTAGCTAGTGCATCAGACTTTTCATAGTTTCAGCCCTGGACCCTCTTCAGGATAAAACACTCCTAATATGGCATGACCACTTTTCAAATTGCAGAATTCATCTCACTTTCCTTCTGACAACATTTGACTGCCCTCTCTCCAGTTCTTACCATTACTCACAAACACATTTTGATTTCATTTTAGTCCTCTTCTCCCACTGGACGAAGCAGCAGGGAAGTTAAGTCTTTTTCTTCTAATTTTCGTATCTGGTGTTTATTCGACTGTGATCTTACATTTACGCTTGTCAATGGCCAGTTGACCGAAAATCTGCTCCTGTCTTGTCTGGTTGTATCAAATACGCGTTCTCATTCTTTTCTCGTGTTTTTTTCTGGTTTCTAGAAGTCACTGTTTAGTGACTGCCGAAGTTGGATCAATGTGACAGACTGCCACAGTCAGTATCAATGAAAACCATATTCAACCGATTTTACCACCGATTCCAACTCCCTTCTGCCAGTACCACGTCTTGAACATTTATGCGTCTACACACTGACATTTATATCAAATAAAATGTGATGGCGCATACACCAAGCTTCTCTTTTCAACGTCCCCTATCCCTAACTCCCTATATCTCAAGATTTCATCCACACACACAATTTTTTTATCGGCTCAACAAGTCTTAAGTGCTGTAGAAATAAAGCACCTACCTTCCAGTCCGACCTCACCGGTCAGATCTGGCACAAGACATTTACCTTTGTTTCCAAGTCGTCGTAACCATTTCTGGTCAAATTTAGTGGAGTTGGTCTAACGAAGGAAATATCAGTGGGCAATAAATCCTCGGTGGAGTTGGTCTTACAAAGGAAATATCAGTGGGCAATAAATCGTCGGTGGAGTTGGTCTTACAAAGAAAATATCAGTGGGCAATAAATCGTCGGTGGAGCTGGTCTAACAAAGAAAATATCAGTGGGCAATAAATCGTCGGTGGAGTTGGTCTAACAAAGAAAATATCAGTGGGCAATAAATCGTCGATGGAGCTGGTCTAACAAAGGAAATATCAGTGGGCAATAAATCGTCGGTGGAGCTGGTCTAACAAAGAAAATATCAGTGGGCAATAAATCGTCGGTGGAGCTGGCCTAACAAAGAAAATATCAGTGGGCAATAAATCGTCGGTGGAGCTGGTCTAACAAAGGAAATATCAGTGGGCAATAAATCGCCGGTGGAGCTGGCCTAACAAAGAAAATATCAGTGGGCAATAAATCGTCGGTGGAGCTGGTCTAACAAAGGAAATATCAGTGGGCAATAAATCGTCGGTGGAGCTGGCCTAACAAAGAAAATATCAGTGGGCAATAAATCGTCGGTGGAGCTGGTCTAACAAAGGAAATATCAGTGGGCAATAAATCGTCGGTGGAGCTGGTATAACAAAGAAAATATCAGTGGGCAATAAATCCTTGGAGGAGTTGGTCTAACAAAAGAAATATCAGTGGGCAATAAATCGTCGGTGGAGCTGGTCTAACAAAAGAAATATCAGTGGGCAATGAATCCTTGGTTGAGTTGGTCTAACAAAGGAGATATCAGTGGGCAATGAATCCTTGGAGGAGTTGGTCTAACGAAGGAAATATCAGTGGGCAATGAATCCTTGGAGGAGTTGGTCTAACAAAGGAAATATCAGTGGGCAATGAATCCTTGGTGGAGTTGGTCTAACGAAGGAAATATCAGTGGGCAATGAATCCTTGGTTGAGTTGGTCTAACAAAGGAGATATCAGTGGGCAATGAATCCTTGGAGGAGTTGGTCTAACAAAGGAAATATCAGTGGGCAATGAATCCTTGGAGGAGTTGGTCTAACAAAGGAAATATCAGTGGGCAATAAATCCCTTGGAGTTGGTCTAACGAAGGAAATATCAGTGGGCAATAAATCCCTTGGAGTTGGTCTAACGAAGGAAATATCAGTGGGCAATAAATCCCTTGGAGTTGGTCTAACGAAGGAAATATCAGTGGGCTATAAATCCCTTGGAGTTGGTCTAACGAAGGAAATATCAGTGGGCAATAAATCCCTTGGAGTTGGTCTAACGAAGGAAATATCAGTGGGCAATAAATCCCTTGGAGTTGGTCTAACGAAGGAAATATCAGTGGGCAATAAATCCCTTGGAGTTGGTCTAACGAAGGAAATATCAGTGGGCTATAAATCCTCCTTCAATTTTATTCCCAATTC
>JAPXFY010000012.1:47133343-47193343 GCA_030674185.1 Monoplex corrugatus | reverse complement strand
ACGCAAGCTCGCATGGCTTGGTCACCTTACTCGCCATGATACACAAGGCCATCCTCCAGGGTATCCTGGAATGAAGCCGTCGCCGCGGAATACACAGGAAGAACGTGGAAGGAAATATCAAAGACTCGACCCACTCAGCACGCCTGAACTGGTTGTTGCTGAATCTCAGGGACAGAAATGGAAAATAAAGTCTGCTGCTACAACTCGTGAGTCTGCCGAATTACCACGCCGGTCATGGGATTAGACGGAAACAACCTGTCCATAGTATTATATTCCAAATTATCCAAGACATACCAATCCACAACACACGAAAATAAATCAAGACACAAGGAGTATATCAAAATAAACCGAAAATAAAATGAAACATATCAAAATAAACAATGCAAAATCAGAATATTCCAAGGGAAAATTTTAAACAAAACAAAACTAAAGATTTATCCATCCCCCTGCCCCCATCTGTTTTTTTTTTCCCAACTCAAATATTTACTCCGGAATTTTTTTTTCTTTTTTTGGTATTACCTTCGATCCAAATCAAGTAAAATCGAAGTAATCTAAGTAAGCCATTCTAGGTTCTATTTTAACCTAAAAGGTGAACCGTTTTGGTCATTTATTAATATATTCTTCTTCATCTTGATTTTTCTATTCATTGAACAAATATGATTTACTCAAAGCTGAAATGTAGTTTTGTATGGGAATACATTCCAAAATACCACACATCTGCATCAGCTTTTCACGTTTCCAACCAGGTTAAGCTTTTTGGTAAGTCAAATATATGTTTAGTGACCTTAGTTATGTTTAAATTTGTATTCAGGTATGTTTTTTAAATCCCCTATACGATAAATTGGAAGGAGTGGTCAACGCCAGGGGCACTTCCTTAGATTATGTGTGCGAATGCATTCATATGTGTACTTAATTTTCTTTCTTTTTTTTCTTCTTCTTCTTCCTGTTGAACTATTGTGTACGTTTTAAAACGGCTATAGCCCTGATATGGCTCTACCAGTCGGATGGGCTTTAAACAAAGTACATAAATCAGCTTTCTTGGTATACTTCTGTGTCTCTGGAAAAGAAACGTATGGTGGTAGGGGTGGATCAAATAGGTACAAATGAGAGGAGTACACAGTTCATCTGATATCCAATTTGAGTTGCACATACCGTTTCTATTTGCTAAGAAACTGTGTCGTTACAGGTTTGTAAGTGCAATGTACCACTCACTATTCAGTACATTATTTTTACAAGCTTGATGGTTCTTTATCAGTAAGATGGTCTGTGTGCGCGAGTGCTGTGTGTGCGAGCGTGCGTGTGTGTGTGTGTGTGTGTGTGTGAGTGTATGTGTGTGTGTGTATGCGCTCGTGAAACGTGTGTGCGCGCACGCGAGATCAGATCATGAGGCCAACTAAACGCAGATTCTCTTTTTTGCCGAGTACGGCAATAGATTGTTAAGCCATATGCGTGATCCAAAAGTGAAGAGTACGTATGTGTCCCATTTTCTTCACACGGCATCCATTCTGGTGACAGTCCAGTGTGAGACTGTAAGATCCATTATTGACAATTACACCATGCTGTTAACTGACAGGTACAGTCCATACGTCCATTCACATATGTTTTGCTTATTATGGTCTTCAACCTTCGAACCTGAAGTTCTGATATGAATTACGTTAAACGTCTCGGAGAACACACACACCTTAACGACGGTTTTCATTATGAGACAGTTTGACAGTTTATTCCCTGGTGGTCAGAAACAATCTGGGAACTAATGACCTGTCGATGTTTTTAATACTTATGCTCAAAGCGCTTAGTGTCCAGAACATGTGACCCATATCTGATGATAATTTCGTCGGTAAATGCCGAGAAATCAATCCCAGGTTCTTGTTGGTGGTGGTGGTGGTGGTAGTGGTAGTGGTATGCTGTGTGTGTGTGTGTGTGTGTGTGTGTGTGTGTGTGTGTGTGTGTGTGTGTGTGTGTGTGTGTGCGTGCGCGTGTGTATGTGTCTGTGTGTGTGCGCGCGTGTGTGTGTGTGTCTGTGCATGTGTGCGTGTGTGTGTCTGTGTGTGTGTGTCCTCTGTTTTGTGCAGATTGATTGTGTTTGTGTGTTGTGTGTCTGTGTGATTGTGTTTGCATGGAGGGTGGTGGTGGTGGAGGAAGAGATTTTGTGCCTGTTTTCGTTTTCATTGTTTCGGGTTTTTTTTTTTTTTTAATTCATGGTCCAAATAACCCAAAATTAAACGCACAGGACAGTTTGTAACATGTTGTGCGGATGGCGAAAACCTTCTGGCAACAACTCGAAAGAACGATGAACAACGTTTGCTACAACGTATTTCTGTTCAAAACCATTGTTTTGTTTGAATGTGATGCTAATTTCAGATCAGATAATACGTTAGATTTAACAATACTTTACACAAAATTCTATATTCATAAATTCAACAATACTTTACACAGAATTCCACATTTATAAATACAAATACAAAAATGATGTACCATTGATAACTATACTAAGAAAGTATCTGAAACAGTGTAATTTTGTCTTTGAGAAACATGTACATTCATGAACATGTTAGGCAACACATTTTCAAATGGTTTGCATACATAGTATTCAAACAAATATGTTCGTACATCACAAACACACATTAGCAAGTATGTATTGTATGTAATGTGTATGAACATATAGTTTATAGGTTTGTTTGTTTTTTACAGAAATCATCTGTTTGTTATCATTTATTCTTAAGATGTAATATAATCGTAATATAACTTGAGATGATTAGTTATTTGTTATTTTGTTGTGTCTGACCTTGTTTGTTTGTTACTGGGTTTTTCGGTCAGAATTTGTTGTCTGATTCTGTTAAATTTTATCTAAAACAATATCCAAAACTGTTTAACCCATTTGACTCCAACACCCTGTCCACCAGCATCCTGCATTGTCAATCATGTTAGCAAAGCAAAACTTAACCCTTTGATTCTCTCACCCTATCCTGCAGGAAGCTGGTGGATAGGGTGGGGGAGACAAAAGGTCAAGTTTTTGCAGTTGATGGATAGGGTGCAGGAATCAAAGGGTTTAATAACAATTTAAACCCATCCTTTTACAAGTTTCCACGGAGCCAGACCTGTAATGCAACGTCGATAGAAACATCGACTCAACCAAGTGAGAAATCACTGGCAGTGCAATGTATTCATAAGATGGGTGAACATTCTCCTGTCGATCCGACGAATAAGCAGGCATACTGATCCTTCATCGCCTGGTATTGGTCTTCATGTGGGAAACAAGACCAATTCTGGAAGGCACGTGTTCTTCCAGTGGTGATGTCATGGAAATGTGTTCATATACACACAGACATATATGTTCATGTATACAACCTCCCTAAGGTTGACATAACACATGTGAAATGTGTTCGTATACACACAGACAAACATATGTTCGTGCATACAACCTCCTAAAGGCTGACATAACATGTGACACAATCTTCTATTTCTTCTTGTTAGCCCCACCCCTTTTCTCAGGCCCCACCATTCAGTGTACGGTAAATCGAAAAGAAAAGACACCAGAAGATCTAAATTTATTTCATATAGTTCACTACTGCCATCTTAGACAATACGCTTCTCGGTTAACTGACAGGTAGTCGATGTCTTGTGCGGCAACAAGCGAACCGAAGATAGCAAGCAGCGAGGTAATTGGCATAGTTACAGCTGTGCATTGCCTGTATTTGCTATGAAACAATAATGATTGCCTTATTGGGTGGGCGACGTGTGTGGTACTGCAATTAGAACCAACCTACACGGTGGAACAAAGGCAGAACGAGACAGCATGTTGTGACTGTGTTACCTGCGTATTCATTTTGTCCGAAAACCACAACTGAAAAGCCGTTGGGCCAGCCCTATTAAACACACCTTTTTCAGGTGAATATAAATTCAAAACAAACAAGCAAACAAATAAATGAAACAGACAAGACACGCAAACCAAACTAGCATAAATAAAAGAGAAAATAATAGGAAATGAGAGGAAAACGAAACACAAAGCAAAACACTACATGCACGTGAACAATACACACTGGGCTACAAGGCCAATCAACTGGGACGGTCAAATCACACACACACAATGTCCGTACATCTGAGTTAAGGGATACATTGAGTCTGATCAAAACACGTGTTTATTTCAGTGATACGCATCCTATGAACAGGCTTCTTTGTATATTACAGCTTCCCTTTCCCTTCCTCTACTCTTTGCCAAATTTAAGTATTGAAGGGACACACACACACACAGATACACACAGACACACACGCACGCACGCACACACACACACACACACACACACACACACACACACACACACACACACACACACACACCCGCCATTCTTTTACACAATCTCACGTATTTCGTGTACTTTCGATCTGATGTGTATGTTCTTTGCACACGTACGAAACTGTCATGAGCTTATTTTAACAGACACGCTTTTCCGTATCTGAGACTTTTACCAAAGAGCTCTCCTGAATTCTGGAAGCTCTCTCATCTCACAGGACAATGAAAGTATAAACGTCTTTTAAACATTCTATTACCTCACCCTACCCACAAATGTTCTGCACGAAAATGAGGAATAAGGGTGGGAATGAAAGGGTTAATGACATATAGTTGGTTGGTAGGTGAGGTGATGAAAGGATCAGTATTCTCTGGTAATTACTCATACCCTTATTCAGATCCTGAGTCTTAGTATCACATCCATTCTATTACTCGACCAGGCTATTACATTAATTGTTCAATCATTGTCAATAATACAAATGAATGAATAAAATAAATAAACATAAATAAATAGATAAACAAATAAATAAATAAAGTGCCTTCAGTTTCCCTTCTTATATGGCTCTAACCATGAAGCAATGCTTACAACCTAAGTATGTGTATGTCGGCGTCGGTCAATCTTATTTTCCACCCCCAGCTAAATCAGTTGACTGGCAATGTTTGTATTTCCACTGAATGTGGCGTGCGCTATCTCAGTTTCGCTCAGTGCAGTCTCCATTGATATTAAAATATTTAGATATGTCTCCTACCAAGAGGCAATGTTTCTCCCAGTCTGTCTTATTCTGTTGTTTCGTCCGTGCCCAATCAGTTTAATGCCAATGAACGCTGGGTTGTATTTCTGAGTTGCATGCAGCACTGAATCTCTCAATTTAGTCTGTCAAAGATACAGACACGCACACACATACATACAAACACACACACACACATATAATATATATATATATATATATACACACATACATGAATACATACAACCACACACGAGTGTGTGTGTGTGTTGTGTGTGTGTGTGTGTGTGTGTGTGTGTGTGTGTAGGGGGTGTGTGTGGGTGTGTGTGTGTAGTTGTGTAGATGTGTGCGTCTCTGTGTGTGAGTGTGTGTGGCGCGCGCGCGCGCGCGCGCGTGTGTGTGTGTGTGTGTGTGTGTAGGTGTGTAGGTGTGTGTGTATGTGAAATCGCTCTAGTTCTAGGAGACCAAAGGTCAGTACACACAAAAGAGAAATCACTGTTCGATCTGACGGATGGAGACTATGTGTCAGTGTGAGTGTGTTTGATGTGCAAATGCACGTGTCAACAGATCGATCAACTGTGTGGCACCCTCTCCCTCCCTTCACGTGGCCGACATCTGAGACAACTGCAGCTTCTGACGAGCCAAATGTAAGCTGAAATGTTGGCTCCAGTTTAGGAATTGTCGCCAAATTTTGATGAATAAAAAAACAAAAAACAACAACAAACAAACAAACAAACAAAATCAAACAAAATCAACCCTCCCCCAAAAAACAACAACACAAAACCAAACAAACGAAACCCACCACTACCGCCACCACCACCACTACCAACAACAACAACAACAAGAATAATAATGATCATGATGATGATGATGATAACATTTGTAAGATGGTAAATCTTGATGTATAAATCAAATCAAAGCGCACACTCTCACTGTTCATTCCAACATTCATTCACAATAACAACAACAACAACAACAAATCTTAAGGGTACAAAGAACATGCATACTGGGAAGGGGAGGCAATGTATGCAGTGGGGCGAAGGACTTGAGTACGCAAAAGGGAAAATCACTGCTGGACCAAAAGGTATGCTTTTAAGTTTGAAGGAAGAAAGAGTATGCGACTGTCGAAGAGAAGGGGAAGCTCATTTCAGTTGTATGGGCCAGACACAGAAAATGAACGGCGGCTGACTGTGGAACATTTGCATCGAGGAATTTGTTAAAAAGCAGTATCAGAAGCAGAACGGAAAGGTCGGGCAGGAGTGTACATTTGGAGATGGTTGCAAAGATAAGTGGATTCAATACCATTAATAAATTTGTCCCAGAACGTAATGATTTTGTATGAAATTCTCTGAGTGACAGGTAGCAAACGGAGGGACTGACGCTAAGGAATGACATGACGTGACTCTTTTAACGCAAGACAAGACGGTCCGCAAAATTCTAAATACGCTGGAGGCCTGTGACAGAAGAAATAGGCACACCAGAGAGCAGAGACTTACAGTAATCGATACGAGACTAGAGAAGACAAGCTGCTAGTTCAGATTCTGCTACAGTTGAAAGATACCGGCGAATAAAATTGAAACGTCACACACGACAGTATCATGACAGACATATTTTGCTGATTAACTTCTACACAGAGAGTTGAGAATTAAGAAGAACGCCCAGGTTCTTGACAGAATCAAAAAGTACAATCGTGTTGTCACCCAGTTGGACAAAACAAACTGTCACAGTGGAAAGTTTGTGTTTGGTGCTAATGAGCATTGCTTCATTCTTATCTCCATTCAACTGTAGCTCATTCTGTATCGAGCACTTCTGGATTTCAACATAACAATCAGACACACCAGTTGATAGGTTTTCAAGAGATGCTCTGTTGTAGAGCTGAAGAGCCATCAACACAGAAATGATGTTTGATGTTGTACTGGCTGATGATATTGGCAAGTGATGAGATGCAGAGAGTGAAGAGGCCTAGCCCAAGTATATAACCTTGGGGGACCCCTTATGTGAGTTTAACTGGTTGGGACTTGGACTCATTTATCGTGACTGATCGAAAGCCGTCTGATGGGTATGACAAGTTTTCTATTCATAGGGATTGTCCCCCCCCCCCCCCCCCACAGACATTAAAAATGGCAGTTTTGAAAGAAGATGGGACGGATCCAGTGAGAAGAGATGTATTCATGATATGCACGATGAACAAACTGACATGATGTGATAGACAGTTCTAAAAGCAGAGGCAGGAAGAAAGGCTGGAAGCTGGTGGATAGGGTAAGGGAGTCAAACGGTTACGTTTTTGCTTAGGTTGCAAGGCTGACAATGCAGGATGTTGGTGGACAGGGTGCGGGAGTCAAAGGGTTATGAACATCTCCACGAAATACAAGATCAGGCTCTTACGTGGGCTGGTATATTCAATCTTGTCTGCAATTAAGACATGGACCCTCACAGCAGATTTGGGGAGACGAATTCAAGCCATGGAAAGGAGGAGTTACAGCAAGATACTAACCATCAGATACACTGATCATGTCACCAATGAACAAGGGCACCAAACTATCAAGCAGCACATTAGACCATAATTATGAAGTTCAGGAAAAACAACAACGACGACAACAACAACAACAACGACGACGCTGGTATGGCCATGTATCCAGATCCAACGGCCTTGCTTAAATCAATCCATCAAGGAACTGTCGTGGGAAGGAGACGAGTGGCAGACTGAGAATGCGAAGGACTGACAACATTGCGGACAGTCAGGCTTTGGCACACGACCGACATGGCTGGAGAAATCTGGTGGACAGTTCTTTGGCGCGGCGTTCCAATGACTCTTCGCGGAGTTGAATGAAAGAAAGAAGAGAGACAGACACACACATATTTCTCATCGCGCGTTTTTACACTAATCTGTTTCCCGTGTCATGAGATCACCCCATATCCCGTTTTATCTGAAAGTGGCCCAAAACGTCCAGTAAACATATTCATAACGTGTGTGTTCAGTGTCTTTGTTCGCTCGTGCGAGCACGACATCAGTTGTTCATATTTGTACATGTGCGCGTGCAAGCACGTGTGCTCGTTTCCATACTATGAAACTGAGTATAATATATGATATCTAGCAGATGTCTACTCCTCTTCTCCCCCCTCCCCTACTTCACATCAACACACACACACACACACACACACACAAACACACACACTCTCCAAGTGGCTGTCAATACATAACCTACTTATACGCACGCGTGTATACACACACACACCACACACACACACAACACACACACACACACACACACACACACACACACACACACACACACGCATTACACTTATCGACGTCTCGAACGACAGCTGCACCGACGAACTCTTGTGACCAGTTTGGTGACGTCACATGAGGCGGGGCGGGGTGAGGGGCTGGGAAGGGAGAAGGCGGTAAGACCACATTAATGGCACGTTGCCAAGGTGTCGCGTGACGCCGACATACCGACGACGACAACGATGACCCTGAATGCAGGCCCAGCGAGGCAGAAGAGACAGAATAGTACAGCCTTTGCAACAGGTTCACAGCTAGCTTGAGCTAGACAAGACATTTCCCATTAGGGTCAGAGACAGTTGCGGTGTTTCTGCAAGAAATGTCCGCAAGCCAAAAACGCCCTCGGTTATTTTCGTATACGCCAGATGCAGAAATCAAGTCTCCCACTGTTCCCACACGAAATGCCCATCTTTGATAATATGTCATTTTCCCCCCACGTAAGCAACACATGAGAAATAAAACAAGAAGAACAGCAGTTCCCCTGTGCTGAAATTTCTAAAATTCATTAAATGTTTGGTTGTTACCTTCATTACTTTAATGGCAAAATTTATACATTTCCCAGCTGAACATATGTATATGCCATGGTTGCGCTGGCACAATCTTTGATCATCGCTGCGACTGAGCAGCTTATTTGAATTATATGAATACCATTTTTAAATGCGTTATAAATCTCAAATGATAAAGTACTTGTTACTTTGGTCATCATGTTCCACTGGCTTATCATGTTTATTCATTTTGTAGACTACTTGTTAATTTGGTCATTATATTCCACTGGTTTATCATGTTCATTCATTTTCAATTATCTAATCAAGAGTCAATCTTTTGCTCTCTAAATTACCAAATTAAATGTTTTTCCCTTTGACAAATTCAGCTGCCTCTGACCACACCACAATATGCAGTGCTAAAAAAGCTGTGGCTTTCAAATTCCTTTGATACATGCAAGTTACTGTGCCCCCCTCATAAGTTTTGTAATCCCCCCTGATACAAGTTTTGTGCTGCTACACTCAGCTTGGTCTGGGAGAAATTTGATGCTGACAGTGATTCTGTTTTTACATGTGAGACTCATGAGGTACTAGAAAATCTATCACAAGGTTATGAGCAGTTGACCTGAACAGTCAGACTATGTGAAGGACAACACACCTCTTGACAGTTTCACTTTCAATTTCTCAATATGATGTCTCTGCGCTCAGAATGAATTCCCTATGCACTAATGTCATAGGTGCCATGTGATGGAGAAGATCCAGAATGATCATGGCACAAGCCCTAAGCCTGCACATAAACCCATGAGCTGGCCAGATCCTCTTGACAACTGACCACTAGGCAACTGACCATTGAAATAGTAGGACACAGAGTTTGGGGTTTGCTCAAGTGGGATTCATCACATTTGGACATTTCCATAATAATCATCTGCTCCATCCATCTTTGCCAGTAACTATCTGGCTGACCTTTTTACCCTGCACAAAACTGTATGTGCTGACAAGGTCTTGAAATGGGATGGGGGGGAGGGAAGGAGAACAGGTCTTTTGAAACAGTAGGCTACCATGACCAGCAAGATAGCAGCATTAAGAATGACAGCGAGCAGGCCAGGTTTTATATTGCAGGCTGGGATTGAACTGCCAACAACAGATCCTTAGTCCAGAGCTCTATCAACACAGCCAGCCGGCCCATGTTTGAATCACATGCATCAACTTGGAATCCAACCTGGCTGACCCGTGCAACAGGCAAATATTCTACCACCAAGCCACAAATGCTACAGAAAAAAAAAATGATGCAAATGTAGGTGTAAAAATGGAAATTCCAAATAATAAGTGTCAATAAAATTACTTGAGAAACAAATGTCACAATCACTTAAAATAAAATAAAGACCTTGTGTCATGGTGAGTCAAAAAGAACTGAGAACATGGTATTAAATGACTGACAAGATACTTCATATAAACACACACACACACACACACACACACACACACACACACACGCATACACACTTAGCACATACTTTAGTTGAACACATATTACTCAGTGACAATAAGAACAATTAAGAAAAATTATTGAATAAGACCAAAACAAACAAATAAAACCCACAATTAGCTGTCATTCATTCTATGTTGCGTGTGAGTCACCTCTCTCTCTATCTGTGTGTGTGTGTGTGTGTGTGTGTGTGTATTTGTATCTGTGTGTGAGAGAGAGAGAGAGAGAGAGAGGTGTGTGTGTGTGTGTGTGTGGTGTGTGTGTGTGTGTGGTGTGTGTGTGTGTGTGTGTGTGTGTGTGTGTGTGTGTGGTGTGTGTGTGTGTGTGTGTTCATGAAGAACGAAAAACACTTAACGCGTTTGTCAAAAGAATCCACACAGGACTATAGTAGAAGACGGCTCGAATAGTATAAGCTGACATAATTGTGATTTCAACGAGTACCGTTTTCACGCTTATCATCATCATCATAATCATTATCATCAACTGGAATAAAAACGTGACTGACTAAGAGCATGTGTGTGTGAACGAAAGTGGCCCAGTTTCAGTTTCCTTTACAGGTGGTCAGTCGTCCATTGGTCGAGTTTCTGTTAATATAGGCTACTGTCTATAGTAGTACCGCACGTCCGTATTCTACACCTGGGGGCAGCATGCGGATAGGGTGGGAGTGTGTGAGTGTATATCATCTAGATCACATAAAAACTGTCCTGGGTGGGTCTGGAATAAGGCATTTCTGGCGTGTTGTTACACCGGCAATTCTGAACGCAAAGAGACTGACAGACTGATTGAGAGAGAGAGAGAGAGAGAGAGAGAGAGCGAGCGAGAGAGAGAGAGAGAGAGAGAGAACCCAGTCGCCCCAGCCTGAGAGTGAGTGAGAGAGAGAGAGAGGGAGAGAAGGGGAGAGAAGGAGAGAGAGAGAGAGAGAGAAGAGAGCGAGAACCCAGTCGCCCCAGCCAGACAGAGAGAGAGAGAGACTGTGTATGTGAGAGAGAGACTGTATGTGAGAGAGAGAGAGAGAGAGAGAGAGAGAGAGAGAGAGAGAGAGAACCCAGTCGCCCCAGCCATTCACAGTGCTTGCGAACACACCACACACGGCAGAGTACGTGCCATACACAATATGCAGGCCAAGTTGATCTTCCTGGCTGCGTGTTGCAACCCCGATAGAAAACCGAGGCTCCGGCACGCTGCGTACATACTATCGGCACATCTCGAAAAACCCCTTCTTTCTGGCCTTTCTCTGCCCCCCCCCCCCCTCCACACTCTCCTCACCCTCCACAACCCCTCCCCCCTCCTTTTATCCACCTTTAACCCGAGCGTGATCTATCGAAAGAGGGCCAGGCACGTCTTGGGTGAGATGGACTGGTGCTTCGTGAGGACTGTTCAAGTTGTGCCAGGTCGGTGGAATTTCAGCAAGAAAATGTGAAGCTGGGCGGGAGTGGACATCTGTGGCTACAGACCGAGTGGACATCTGTGCCTAAAGGCTGTGTCTTTGGCCATACAAATCCACATCTACTGGTCCTACCTTTTGCCTGTCTGTGGTTTGGAACAAATGCGCATGAACTGGGGGAAGGGTGGGGGTGGGGGAATACACGCACAGATACATATTATAAGTATGGTGGCATGGAACAAATGCATGTTGGCTTGAAAATACAAAAGCATATACTCGCTCATAAGCTCCACACATAAATATATATGTGTGTGTCACGCGCGCACACACACACACACACATACACACACACCCACAGAGTTTTAACCCCTTGACTCCCGTACCCTATCCACCAACTGCAAAAAATTAACCCTTTGACTCCCTCACCCTATCCACCAGTTTCCTGTAGGAAGCTCATGGATAGAATGAGCGAATCAAAGGGTTAAGATTTAGCTTTGCTACCATGGTTAACAAAGCAGGATGCTGGTGGACAGGGTGCGGGAGTCAAAAGGTTAAGTGCTTGATGTCTCAAAGGCTGGAATACTTTGTGGGTTTGAAATTGAAGTCGTCCCTTTTCTAGGTGGACTGTCCCTGGCAGGACAAACGAACTCCATATCAACTGAACTTTGATCACTGGTGATGTATTCAGGTACTGTAAAACTGCACGTGGACCACTGCTTAAAAATTAAGGTCCCTAGCACTCTTAAAATGTGTACCTGCGTGTGTGCGTGTGTACACATGCGTTGCGTGTGTGCATCCGTGTGCATGCATGTGTGCATGTATAAATGTGTACATGTGTGTGTGTGTGTGTGTGTGTGTGTGTGTGTGTGTGTGTGTGTGTGTGTGTGTGTGTGTGTGTGTGTGTGTGTGTGTGTGTTGTGTGTGTGAGTGTGAGTGTGTGTAAGTGGACAAGCAAATTTCACTCAAGAGTTTTTACTGGGTTCAGTATACCATAGAAAATACTGTGAAATCTATCTGAACTGATATTACCTACATAATTTCTGACAACTAGGCATAATGTTCTGCCTGTTCAGGGATGCTGTAACTATGCCCCAATGTTTTAAGTAAGTCAAAGTCTGCTTCAAAATCCATCCACAAAAAAAAAAAAAAAAAAAGCACAGAAAATACTGTTTTGAAACTCTGGACCACTAGGATGTGCTTGGAAATTTTGGGCCAGAAGCAGTCACAGGGGGTGAGATAATAGAGAACTCAGAGATTCTCTCTGCACCAGTGTTATTGGGGTGGAGCCCATCTCCTCACCATCCCTGATGTACCTTCCCCAAACTCTAAAATTGGTCAGGTACCCATTTACAGATGAGTGACCAGAACGCCACAAGCGGGGGGGGGGGGTTCAGATTCACACACATGCAGTCAGACTGGAGGGCAGCAGGTCTATCTCTAAACCAAAGGCCTAACAAACCATGCCCCATGGGACATTATTACCCTATTAAAATGGGTGAGCCAGCAATATCCCAGCACTGGAACAGTACATGTCCATCAAACCACTGATAAATTCTTGTTAACATATATCTAAATGTTGCCAAAGGACAGAGAGAGACATTCCATACCCATGAACATAATATCCACACATATTATGCACCCACAAACACACTTACACATACATCATTCAAACACAGTAACTACACATTTGAATCAACCTCCACTCATTTTTGGACATGGGAAAGTGGAGGGTGAGCGTATACAAAGCTCACAAAAGAATCCCCACTGCAGCCCAAGGCAATACTTCAGGCCTGATAAGCTCAACCACACGATAAAGTGTGACACTGGTAACAAAATCTTCTATCTCAAGCAACAGAAAGAAACAGGAGGTGGGCTGATGATGACTGACGGACAGACAGCGACAATATGAATGTTGTCAACTCACGTAGGAATGAAACATGTGAGCTCAAACACGTTCAGGAGAGATGCCTTCATGGAATGACTACGTGGGTTTGATATATGTCACACACTGGCAGGCTTATGTTTACTTTCTTCACTGCATGCATAGAAATTTCTAATGCAAACAAAAACCACAATGTGTAAAGTTTGCCTGCATCTGCTTATGCAAACAAAAGTCACAGTGTCTGTTATTTTGCACAAGAATGCATGCACTTTCCAATGTAAACAGAATCCACATCATCTTTGATTTGCAAATGTAATTGTGTGTGTGTGTGTGTGTGTGTGTGTGTGTGTGTGTGTGTGTGTGTGTGTGTGTGTGTGTGTGTGTGTGTGTGTGTGTGTGTGTGTGTGTGTGTGTGTGTGTGTGTGTGTGTGTGTGTTGTGTGGTCCAACTGTGCTAAGAAACAACTGACCTCTTTCATAGTTAATCTACTGAGAAAACACTTTTGACAGGGCCAATTTAATTATAAGTTTCAATGCTGTTCTGAGTGCTGATGTGATACAGTTATGTGCTGTGTAGATATGACAGATAAAAACACACTTTTAACTTATCTGTGACCCGTTTTAACAAAATGAGTCCTAAGGTGAAAATAACAGATTTTAGGATATTATGATTTTCAAAATGTCCAGATTATTAACTTTCTTTTCATATGAAATTTATTATTCTACTCCTAAAAATAAGGAAGTTATGGGTGTTTGAAGTGTGTAACATAGCAAACAGTTATTTTGAGAAAATCAAGTTTTAAAATTTTCACCACTTCAGTGAAGTTTTACCTTAGCACAGGTATTTCTACTTCACCAATCTTTACCAAATTTTGTACCATGGTAAAACACATCATGCCACAATAGCACACAAAAATTGGTGTGAAAATCTACTGTAATTGTCTTGTTACTTAAGTTAATATATCCCTTTTTCTGACACAAAAAGCATGCCATTATCTGGTTAAAACGCATTTTAAATACATTTTCCGATTGAATTATAATGTGCTGAGTGCATGTACATGTAATTTAAAGATTAAACATTCCATTTTTGACGAAAAGTAAAAATTGACAAAATTGACCCATCACACCTTTTCCGGGCCTCTACGCTTTTCGCTGCCTGCGAGTTAGGACTCATTTCGTGAAAATGGGTCACATTTAAAGAAAATTGTGGAACTTGTTTGTAGCAGTAAGACCAGACACAGAAGTCACCAGAACAACTGATAAAGACAGACCAACATGATTATCTCCCTCTCACATGGTGCTAGTTTCTTTGATTTCATTTGTTGTTACTTTTTTAGCACTCCCATTTTTCTCAAATGTCAGTATGCACATTACTTTGCTCAAACTATACAGGTGTGGTGTGTTTGCTTCACAGTTGACACACTCCATCTTAGTTCGGCATGTATGCTGGGTGTTTTTGTGTGTTTTCACAAGCCACTGGACACTAACATGATTTATAGGATCTTTAACATGATTATTTGATGTTGTGCTATGCTTTGTACACAAAGACGGACTTATGCAACAACAGGTCTCCACACAAAATGAGCTGGGAGACTGGAAAATTTTCCACCAGACAGAATCAAACTCACTTGACTATAGCATCCATCACTAAAGTTGTATTAAAAGCTAAAACAAGACGAACGGTACAAATACAAGCAAGAAGCAGCTTATCACCACCATCGTAACTTCAGACTCTGAATGACAATGAATACAGATATTAACTGTGAAACTAAAATTGTAATTAACAAAAACACACTTATATACAAATGATATTTTTTTGTTTATTAAACGAAAACATGGACACCAACATGTTCAACCACAATATAACAATACAGACATACAGAGGGGAAGACTTACTAATCCAAGATCACAGACCAATTTTCAATCACAGACAGGAGCACATATGCATGTGTGCATGCTAACAACACACACACACACACACACACACACACACACACACACACACACACAATGCATGCATGTGCTCAGTGCATTACAAAATTTTCAAGAACCACTGTCACAGCCATCCACCAACCTGGACACTTAAACCAGTACAGTGCAAGATAAAACACATATACACATACGCATACAGCGCATGCATACACACATACACACACACGCTTGTGTTCACATGCACACACACACACAGACACATACACACAGAGTGCGCACCAGAATCTAAAACAAAAGAGGGAGACTGTTAGATAGATGCACAGAACCACACACACACCAGTATACAAACACACACACATACACAATGGTGCAAGACAAGATCTGATAAGGATGACAAGCATACACCACGTAGACAAGGTACACACATGCACATCTGTTCACACAAATAACGACAGACATCATCAAAAAAACATTGACATAAAGATGGAACCAGATATAGACAAACATGTGCAAACTCAAAACATGCAAACAGTGACACACACACACACACACACACACACACACACACACACACACACACACACACACACAACAACACACACACCACATATATATTCCAAAGACAAAAGCCACAAGAGCTCTTACCTGCTTCTACTGGCCTTTGTAGCTGCTGTGGGAGCCTGATCAGATGGCAAACTGAAAGTAGTATTCAGCTGTGGCGATGGCTCTGCTGCCAGAATCTCTTGCAGGAATCCACCTGAAGAATGAACAACACCAATTTTATTGCAAACTTTGAATGTCAATTGTTTATAGTCACTGATGAATCACAGAATAATTGTTCAATTATCAGCAACAAGTACAATACCATAACATACCAGAAACATCGCCATAATTATCCTTTAAAGGGCTTTCAGTATCAAGTACAATATTCTGACACACAGAAGACAGCACAACAATCTTTGTATCTGCATAAAAAAACATCAACAACAGAAAGAAAAAAAGAAATAAGTCTCAATATCAGCTGACCCAAACTTCCCAACAACTCCATCCCTATCATAAAACAAGGAAACTATCAATAAAGAGTTTTTTTTTTATTAAAACTGAGAAAAATAACACTTGCCATTACTTGTAAAGACACCACTCACAGTACTTATACCATCTCCATGAGTCTGATATCTAATTAGCCAATGGAAGTATTTATTACAGCCTGCTTCATACTGTTCATAAAAAGGAAAACTTGGAATTTACACTTTATTCAACAGGGATTCATTGCCCCTGAACAATTCTGTGTGCACTCCACCCAATCTACCATAGGTTGTCTGGCTGACACCTTGAACATGTGCAAAATCCTATGTGGCAAGATCTTGAAGTGGACGAGATGGGGAGGGAGAGGACCTATGAAACACTAAGCTGACACCATCAGAATGACTGGTGCATTAAAACAGGTAACGAACAGTCAGTTTTTATGTTGCAACCTGTGACTGAACTTCAAATGTCAAGTCTTATAAAAAGCTGAAGAATGGAATGGCTGAAAAAAATGCTCTTCTAGTTCTAACAAAGTAAAATGCATATGGGATGGGTGTGATAGTAATGTGGGCAAAACACTGAACTTCCAATTAGAAGGACTGGGGTTCAATCCTCCATGGGTACTTCCCACCTGGTGGTTAAAGGATGGAGAATTTTTTCAATCTCCCAGGTCAACATGTATACAGATCTGTTAGTGCCAAAACCTCTTAGTATGTCTGCGCACACAGAACATCAAAACATGCATGTTAAAAATCCTGCAAGTAATGTCAGCATCTGGTATCTTATGGAAACATAAAAGCACCCAGTATGCACTCCCATCGAACAAGGAGTATGTAGACTATGTAGCAACATATCACCTGTACAGTGTGGGAAAACACATGTAGATGCATCTGAGAAAAATCAAAATGTTTAAAAAGAAAAAGCCTAAATCTAGGAAAAAGCTCCCTGAGTCACAAGCCTACCATATATAGAAAATATTTAAACTAAGATACTATTTTAGCCCCCACACATGCGCACAAACCTGTACACTTGAAATCACGTGTATGCACCGTTTGTGTTAAGGGAGCTAACTCTTGAGTTTGCACTACTTTTACAGTTTACTGTCAAGAAAAACATGCCCTGTAAAATATTGGACGTTTCCAATCAAACTCAACGAATTCATTATTTTCAAAACACTCTGATTTGAAATGGTTTCTCAGTAATTTTCCCATTAAAAAAATGAGACAAGAATAAAAACATCAAATGTATTGCAGCTTTATCATAAAATATCTGCACACACTCATCTGTCGACTCAACTGCAAGGAAAAAAACCTGCGAGTGCAGCTGATGCTATTTCACTTTGCAAGAACAGACATATTCATGTTTACACATTTATGTTAGCGTTAGCCTACAAAGGAAATATCTGCAGCAGCAAACTGATCTTTGGCCCATCAAACTGATTTTTGGCCCCATCAAACTGACCTTTGGCCCCCATCCAACTGATCTTTGGCCCCATCAAGCTGACCTTTGGTCCCCCATCAAACTGACCTTTGGCCCCATCAAACTGATCTTTGGCCCCATCAAACTGACCTTTGGCTTCATTAAACTGACCTTTGGCCCCTATCAAACACTGACTTTGGCCCCCATCAAACAGACCATTGGCCCCATCAAACGACCTTTGGCCCCATCAAACTGATCTTTGGCCCCATCAAACTGACCTTTGGCCCCATCAAACTGACCTTTGGCTCCATCAAACCGAGCAGGCTGAGGAGGCCTGCTGCGTGGATTAGGCGTTGTCAGCACTGACTCTGTCATCTCAGCTGGTTTTGTTGCATCAGCCTGCCAATGACTGATGCCATGTCCTTTATCTTCTTGCTGTAGCCTCCCTTTCATAAGCTCCCTTTCTATTAACGTGCGGTTGTAGCTGGGGGCTGGGTGGTGGGTGCTGGAGGTAGTGGGGAAGTAGGTGGGGTGGCGGGAAAAGTGGGGCTGCTGTTGCCACTGATGTTGTGAAATGCCTTGAGACATGGACAGGAGATTCGCCTGAATAAAAACAAAATGGAATAAAACATTAGTAAAATAAAACAATAAATGAATCTAAATCAATGGGTCTGAACCAACAATCAACCAATCAATCAATAAATTATTCACCATTCAACGACCAATGAACTAATCAATCTTTAACTAATAAGTAAGTAAAGTTTCAGTCAGCCTATAAAACTGATGAAAAGCCAATGATGGAAAAAACCCCCAGATGTGGGTCAATAAGGATAACACAAAAGAAAATAAAAACAAACAAGAAGATCCATACTACATTAAATCGAGAACAACATAAGCATTACAAGATGACTGAAGCAAATTCATTTTTCAATTTCCTTTTTCATGGAATAATCATGTAGCAGTTTACATTCTCAAATTACAGACATGTAGTACTAAAGACAAAAAAAAAGTTGTAAGATGACTGAAGCAAATTCTCTCGTATTTCCTTTTCTTTTACTATGGAATAATCATGTATCAGTTTACATTCTCAACTTACAGACATGAGTACTCAAAGAAAAAAAATTGCTGGGTAAAAGTGAATAACATGAATAAATTCAAGAAATAATATTTCACCTGCAGCTGGATCTGTTGAGTCTGCAGGGTCTCTAGATGCTGTAGCCGTCGTTCTGTCAGCTCTTTGACCTGCTGTTCAAGATTTTCCAAACGTGGGTTGGGCACAACCTGACCACTGGACTCTGTTGAACCTGTCCTTTCCACCTGTTTCTGCACTCGTTCCATCTCCACCAACAGTGACTGCATCTTGCTCTCCATGTCTTGCTGCAGCTGAAATGGATGACAGGCATTACAGGAGTCAGAATTTTTGTTTTATTTCAATATACAGACCTCTACTTAATCTGAAGTTCAGAGTTGTAAATGTCATGTTCAACTGCTATTCTGATCTCAGACTGTGAATGCTGGAATTATCTAGTAGGTAAAAGTACCCAAATTTCTTCATGCAAATCAATGTTCTGACTGTGTTCAGGTATGTGAGTGATTAACAAAAAGACCAAACACATCTGAACAGAAATTCTGTAGTAGAATCAAAAGCTTGTCACTTGAACATTAAAACAGTTCCTGCAAGATAACCACTTTCTTTATGATCCCATTACAGTTTTGATGTGAAGAGTAGTCCCTGATGACTAGCAGTCACTGACTGTCATAATACAAAATGTTACCAGCTTGGCTGATTTACAAGAATACACATTTCAAAAAAATGGTGGATGAAACATAAAATGAAAAAGGGTGAGGGGAAGAAAGCATGTTGTTTACTACTGGTTCACTTATCAAGCAGAGACCTGAAAATATAATTGACCATTGACCATAATTTTTTTTGTCACCTTAAGAAAAGGCTGGGTAGCAGCAACAGCTGCAGAGGCAGCGACAACAGCAGTGATGGATTCCACATTGCCAACACTACCACCACCACCACCACCACCACCCTCTCTTGTGTCCATGTTGTTGTTTTTGTTGAGATCTTCATCATTAACACTGCTGGCACTGCTGTACACCATCTTAGGGTGGACCACACGCTTCACTGGTTTTGACTGGCTACCCCTGCACATCAAAAAGGATCATTTTAAAAATGAGCACGGAAGCGAACGATAAAGTATGAGCATGATCAATTTTTAAGAACATGTTATAGTTTCATATTGAGCATCACCATAGAACACTAAGCTTGTTAATATCTTAAGAGGACTTGCTGGCTAAGTCGATTATCATGGTTTCAAGACACTCACTTCATAACAATTATCCTGTTAACAGCCCATGTAAATCACAAATCATTCTGATGGTGTTAATACAGTGTTTCATTACATAGCCCACTTATATTTCTGGGACAGACTGGTACAAGGAAAGACAACAATGTAATCATAGAACCCCAAAATTAGGTAGAATCTCAGAAACTTGCCAGCAGTAGGGCATATGTTAGTCTTATGGCATTTGCCATGATTGTCTTGGATTCTTTTCCATCACATGGCACCTGCAGTGTTAGTGCAAATGGAACTTCCTATGTTAGAAGGCACCATCCTGAAAACCAGTATAGCATTTCAAATAAAATCCAGATTCCGTGCCACCACAACAAGTATACAGACAAGACAGCATTTATAAACACAGCAGAAGAAAGTTCCATCCATTTCTCTATCAGGACAGGATGCAAAAAGTTTTGAACAGAATAGAAGAGTATTCCAGACTATAACTGACAGATCAGACTGGAGCACACATATATATCTCTCCAAGCATGACAAACCTCTGATCAAAGAATTCCAATTCCTGTAAACATTTTAATTATGCATGCATAAGCTATGAAAAAAACCTGTGGAGCCTGCACAACAGTGTACATGCATGTCATGTATGCCTCTTGATCACAAGAAAGACAGATTTTATTCTTAATTAATTAAGCTAACTAGAGAATTTTTAAAGCAGTAGGTCTGTTTGGCAGTAAAGGTCTGAAATGATCACAATCATGGTATTATTTCATTTTGACTTCTGAGAAACTTTGGTGAGTCTGTTAGTTTCTTGTTTCAATTACAAAGCTAATAAAACTTTCATGTGATTTCAGAAAATTCGGAAAAAAATACACGAAGTGCATGAGTGGAAGGCAAAAACTCTCATGAACATCAGCTAGACAATAAAAACCTAAATCCAACTTTTCTTTCATAATGAATGCTAAAATCATCTAAACACACAGTGATACACATACTCAGAGAGACATACCCACTGACTCAGTGACAAACAAGCTTGCACACCACACATAGATACACACACACGCATTGAACAAATTACCACAATCTTAGTTTGCACTTTCAAAAAAACCAAAACAAGGGAACAAACAAAACAAAACCTTTTGGACAAAGCCTCCCTGAGTTCACGCTGCTTCTCTGTCAGAGAGAATTTGGAAATCTCAACCTCATCTCCTTTGCCCATTTTTGGAATAGCCTGGCCTTGTGTCAAAGCACCTTGTTTCAGTCCTGGGCCTTGAACCTAAATTCAAAACAAGAGAAAGTATGATATATACATCATTACATGTATCAAAAGCAATGTGAAATAATGTCCTTACATACATAAACAGATGCAAAAACAGAGGAACATACATATTTTTGTGAGTGTACACATGTATAATAAAAAATTCATACAGGCACAAGATGCATTAATAATAATAATAATTACAATATTTATATCGCGCTAAATCTTGGTAAATCAAATCAAAGCGCGCTCACTCACCAATCACACGCAGGATCGCACTCAAAGATGAACATTTGTAAAACAATCAATTAAGTCAAAAATAGGCATAAATGTCCATACAATGCTGAAATTATGAACAATGGAAAAATAGCAGTAAAAAACGGCGAAAAAGGCCTCAGAAATTCATTGACGTGGAAAGAGGTGAGTTTTCAAACCTGACTTAAATGCGGAAAGAGTAGATGTGGTCCGGAGCGATAGGGGAAGACTGTTCCACGCAGCTGGTCCCGAGACAGAAAAAGAGCGCTGACCAACGGTTAAGAGTCTAACCTTGGGAATTTGTAGGGTAAGAGTATCAGAGGAAGAGCGCAAGGTGCGAGCTGATGTACGAATTTTGATCTTGTCACAGAGATAGGATGGAGCAGAATGATGAGTAGATTTATAGCATAAGGTGTCTATTTTGTATTTGATTCTATCAGCGACAGGAAGCCAATGCAGAGACCGAGTGACATTTCAAAGTATAAGTCAATATGAGAAATACTATTAATTTATTATACTACATTCCAAAGCTGTGCTATTGTTTGTGCGTGCAATACTGAACAGTTCTTTTAAATTCTATGCAATAGATACTGCACTACAAAAACTGAGGAAACCCTTTCTGATGTATTGAACTTCTAAGAAGCATTAATTTTACTTCTTCCTCCCCACACAAACATATGTATACATGCACGAAAAGATTTAGTCTCTCTCTCTCTCTCTCACACACACACACACACACACACACACACACACACACACACACACACACACACACACACACACACACACACTATTTACACCAATCAACATCAGAAAGTGCTGGAGTCTCTTCTCTGACTTCTCAAGACTTCTTTATACAGAGAGTACTGTTTTCGTCCTCCTGCAATGGAAACCTTGTCCCATTTTATGACATGAAAGCTCTGTGCAGATAATGGGGCATTCAGATCCAACATCCTTTTTCACAGATCTGCAGACTTGGTTTCTTAATCATATGTCCAAGGTATCTCTGATTTTTCTTCTGAACAAATTTTTGTCCAGTGGCTTGCAATGTTACAATGTTCTCCCATCAAGTTATGTTCAACAGCAGTAGACGCTGGACAAAAGATCTTTAGGGGAAAATTGAAAAACTTTGGCTACAGAGCTAGTATTTCCAGTAGTTAATAAACTCAGAAGACATCAAGACCATGACACAGAACTTTTCTCTGAATGGATATACTGAATTAGTGAATATGAACTGGCAAACTTTTCAGCTCACATAGCATGAGGTGGGACTATTTCTGATCATTAGCAGCCAACGCTTACTCAATTACTGAAAAGATTCCAAAGCCAGACAGATCGTTCTTGTATAGCACTATTCTCTAACTCCTCTGGATTATTCACTGACCATTACACATAGATTTTTTACATAATCGCACTTTTTTGTGAAGCAAAGACAACTCAAGATATTAGGCGAGCTGACCTCATTCCACTAATGCAGTTGCACAATCTGCATCTTTGGTCGGGTGGGGGGGGGGTGGGGGTGGGGGGTGGTGGTGGTGGTGGTGGTGCGCATGCTTGGTGTTTCCGTGTTTCCCAGGCTCAAATTGTCAAAGTATTTTTTATGCGCACATTTGATTTTCTGTAGGTGCAAACAGACTAAATAGTTTAGACAGTGGCAGGTCTGCACAAATTTAGACCAGGAAATCGGAAAATATCTACCCTTTACCCAACACCAGGCAGTGGTGTCAAGGCAGATTGAACACAGCACCTTTCAAATGGCAGTCCAAGATTTACCCAATCGACTACCTCCCAATGACAATATATACTGTATGTATATCACATTATCAGATTATGTTGGATGGTTTTGTTTATTTCTTTGTTTTTCTGTTGTTGATTCAAAAGGTCTTACCTTAGGTCTTGGATTAGGAAAGGACTGTGGTTGGCTGGGTCTGTTGGCAGCTGACACAACATCTACTGCACTTCCTTGTGAGGAGTCATCATCATAATCTGACATAAGTAGGGCCTGTGATGAGATGTTGACCACTCGTTCTGGTACTGTCACAATTTCTGGCTGGCCAGAATTCATGCTTTGCTCATCTGCAAATTCACAAAAACTGGCAACGGTGAATGAAAATATTACATATATGTGACCTCCCACCACGAAATCGGTCTTAACTAGCATTTTGAGATATACATGTCACTGGAAAGTGTACATTCTGCTGATTATTTTGGTACTTGAATAAAGCTTGTTCTCAAAAAAATGTAGAAGTCATGTATGTTTAAAGTCATTAAGTTGTATGACAGCCATTTTGAGAAAACGGCCTCTATTCTAAAGTTTTTGTGTGCTCTCCTACACATTTTCCTTAAATTTCTTTTTTTGGTGGCTTATAACCCAGTTTGTTTCTAATTTTCGCTGTCATCATCTGAAAGGTACACCAAAGAGCTTTCCATCAGTATATTACAAGTACGGGTACTATACAGGTTACCGTTCATAATGAGAGACAAAAATAGGTACTTTTGGTAGGAAATTGCGTTCTTTCTGCTGTGATCAGTGCATTAAAATACCATTTTAAATTGATTAATATTTTTAAAAAAAAACCCATTTCTGTGGGGGATAGATTATAGTCTACAGAAATCAATTTTGAGAAAAAGTCAAAACACCCCAGATAGACCCTCAGTCACCTTTTCAGCTCCTAGTGCTGTTCAACTGACTGCGATTTCAGACTGATTCGTGGTGGGAGGTCACATATTTAACAATTCGATCATATGATCTTGGGGGGAAAAAGAGTTTAAAAAATGAAACAAATCGTTAAGTCTTCAGGATCTTAAAATACTACCTGCATAAACAATCCCATCTTAACATGATTTCAGACAGTGAGAAAGCAGCACAGTCACGAGTCAGTGAAACAACTGGAAATGATTCAAAGGAATGGGCAGATATTCTATCTCCCCCATAATCACACAATTTGGCCCATACCATCCAACCATGGACATCTTACAGGCTGAACATTTTGGCTTGACAAGATAAACATAGGTGAACATTACAGCTTCATACAAATTACAATGGTGTGTGTGTGTGTGTGTGTGTGTGTGTGTGTGTGTGTGTGTGTGTGTGTGTGTGTGTGTGTGTGTGTGTGTGCTGTGTGCGCGCGCGCTGCGTGTGTGTGTGATGCGTGTGTGTGTTTGCGTGTGTGAGTTTGCACGTGCATGTTTGTTGTGTGTTTAGAACAAACTACATGTGCATGCAAGTGAGCTGGATTGAGAGACTTTCATTATACGGATTAAAAATGTATTTGAGTACTTAACTTGCCTGACATAATGTGTGTGTGTGCCACTTAGTCAGAGACTAAAAGCCGATTAAAAGGGGAGATAAAAAAAATTCTATACGTAAGAATGTGATTGTGGCATGTGAGCTTGTTAATGAATGCATACATTGAAAATATGCATATAATTTCATACTACTATTACTAGCTAGTGTGAATGAGTGATCAGAAGAAAGTGTGTGTGTGTGTGTGTGTACTGTGTGTGTGTGGTGTGTGTGGTTGTGTGTGTGGTGGGGTGTGTGTGTGTGTGTGTGTGTGTGTGTGGTGTGTGTGTGTGTGTGTGTGTGTGTTTTGTGTGTGTGGCACGCGCGTGGCGCATGCAGCACATGTTTATGTTTATAAATACAATGTGAATGACTCAGGTGGAGGGGGTGGGAGACAAAGAGATGGGAGATAATATGATTATGAATCATTATTTTGGGTGACAGTAAACACAATGTGACTGTAAAACACAATAATGTGGGGTGATGGTATAACAATGTGATGATGATAGGATGAAAATGTGGTTATGCGGGATGATGATAACTGAATGTGGAGTGATGAAATGGTAATAATATGATTATTTGATTATGTACAGTGATGAGACAATAAATAGTAAGTGATGTAATAATGTGACCTAAAGGGACAGTATGACAATCATTTAAATATATATGATAATTGATATGCACATGTGCATCATTCAGTATTTCTTTTGATGTCTATTCACATACTGTATCAATTACAATATTATATCCACTGCCTGTATCATAAGAAATGTATATATTTATGTGTAAATTATGCATACTTGTAAACTTGTGTCTACTAGAACTATGACATGGGCATGTGCTTACAAGGTACATCTGCCAGATACACTACAGTTATTTAATTAATTCTGAATCATTTGACAGATCTATCTGACTGTCAACTACCATTAAACAGTAAAGAAAGGCTATCAGTCAGTTTAAGTAAAGAAGTGACCACGTTCATAGGTGATATGTCACTTTATCTTTTCATAACAAACTGATTCAGATTTATTCACTAAGCTTGTGTGGTGTGTGTGTGTGTGTGTGTGTGTGTGTGTGGTGTGTGTGTGTGTGTGTGTGTGTGTTTGGTTGTGTGTGGTGTGTGAATATGTATGTGTGTGCGTGTGTGTGTGTTTGTGCTGTATACATGTATGTAATGTCAATGTTTCAACACATCATTTTAGATATATGTATTGTAAAAAAAAAAAAAGCAATCCCATAGACACACTTATAGTTTAAAAGATAATCAAACTTGTAGTACAAATGTACATGTCAGCACAGACTAGCACAACTGAACAAAAGAACACCAATTCAAATATATTTACCCCAGTCTTCTGCAATATCCTCTGGCTCTACAAGTACTTGTTCTTTAGTGCTACTGCCATGTCTGGATACTTTGTATGGGAACTGACTGAGGTGCTGAGAGGATGGATTCATGTTTCTTGATTCCAAATGGTGTCCTTTACTGGCTTTGGTATCTGGTGGAACTTCTTTCACAGCATCCATTTTATTTGGATTAAGCTCATGTCGGTCCACTGTATAGACTATACCACCACCATCAAGATCCTGGGTAAGAGTTCTTTTCTCTTGATGAATGATTTTATTGTTTTCATCTCCAGTGGGTCTAGTGCTCGTCCCTAACTTGGTATTTGGGACGCCTTTCACTAAAAAACTACGTTAATAACTTTTCCATTTTCAGGTTTGTTGTTAACATTAGATGATGGATGTGTAGGCTTTTGGTTATAATTGTTCATATTCAGGTTGGTCCCATTATGACCATGTCCTGACTTGTTGGTGTCAGCAACATAACTTTGTGGAGACACATCTCTCTCAGTTGTTTCTTTGAAACTTTTATATTTCTGGCATCAGCAACATTGAAGTTGTCAAGTTCTCTAACCTTGATCCCTGAGATGAGGCACTGGTGTTTAAAACCGCTGGCTGATTTGCAGGACCCTTATCAACAACTAGACCATCAGTAACTGTTGTACTATCGTCAGAATCATGATCAGCTGTCAAACTCTCTTTAACAGGTCTTGACTGTGTAACAGTTTTACCAACACCACTGTCGGCACTGGATTTGCTGTTGTCATCCGGTACACGAGGAGGTTGATTTTCAACATCATCTTTCTTAGTTCTTTCCTGTTCGAGGAGTACTTCCCCCACTGCCAGAAGATTTGGAGCTCATCGTTTTGTCCAGAGCCTTCACCGCATTGTTCGTAACCGACAGAAGTTCGAGGATACTGTTTTGCGACATTTTACAGTCTTAATCGGTCAATGTTTCCTTGTTTATGATCAGGCTTGATACAACCTGTGTCAGTATTTCATTTTCGCCAAGTCTTTGAAGTCGCGTAGTAACCAGTTTTTCATTGAAAGATTCAGTAAGAACGACGTTTCCTTGTACACTGCCGCATTCGTTTCAACACACGTTTCATGGTGTAGTCATCACTCATTGGAAAAAGAAAACATCCTTTCCACTGATGTGTTTTTCCAATGTTTAGAACTTGTCTGATCGCATTTGCCTTCATTTGGCCGCCATTTTACAACAAACACGATAGTCTTTGAAATCCAGCATTTGGTTGGTTAAGCGGAAAACATAGTGTAAAGTCGTAAACAAAAATACTAATTATTGATTGCTTTTAGGAGCTGAAAGATTTTTCTTTTAACTGTATTAGAAAGTACTTGTTATGTGTTGTTATACAAAATTATCTATGGAAGTTTCACATTGTTATTACTTCACGACTATTGAAATTCAACCAATCCTGTTATCCTTTCATTTGCCCTTCATAGCCGCTTTACGGTAAGAAGTCGAGTTAAAACTTGAAGGCCAACACACGTGCTGGTATTTTGGTGATATCCGTGGTACAGAAGCCGATAATCAAGTAAGAGGAATTGTTATATGGATTTATCAAATTATTTTCATTATGAGTAAGGGTTAGTTTGTGTCTCTTTTGTTTCCCATCGGCGTTCTTAAGGGGGAAATGGTGCGGTTTATGTATTGGTGTGTAACCAGGAAATTATTTCAGTTGATAGATCTAGTGATAATTGATGATGATTTATCTGTCTCCACTCATTTTAGATTAGTATGCAACAACATATTAGAACTAGTACTACTTGTAATAAGGTTGACTAACATGCGACTATCTGGAGCTGCCAAAACCATCGAAAATAGGCTATGATTGCCTTCATCATTTCTGACCGACATCGTGATTTGTTCGTTTGCTATTCTTAGGCTTTCTATGTGCCATGATGACAATGCAGAATTGCTGTACTAAGCCAGGCTGTTTCGTAGCGTATTGAAGAGCGCATATCAGTGCATTTTAAGATATTCTTTTAAAAATATCTTTTTCTTGAGCCGTTGATGCCATATCATTTTGCAGAGCTGGATCAAAGGAAAGGAGGGAGTAGAATTTTCACCTGTTCTTTTTAAACACCTGCCTGGTGTGTTACAGGTGTGATGGTCTTTGTATACATTACATATAATTGAGATAGTGTTGTTGGCTGCTTCTTCTTTTCTAAGTTGAACAAGTTCATGTCTGCAGTATTCTTCCTTGTTCTTAGATGCATTTTGTTTTTGATCTTGTCTCTACTCTATAGATGTCTTTCCACCCAGGGAAATGTCTTTCCACTCAGGGAAATGTATCACCCTCCCGGTTATCAGTCCCAAGAGAAAGAAGAAGCTGCTGACACCATCGTACCAGCTGCACAACCAGACTCTCGCCAATGTCACCTCGGCGAAGTATCTGGGAGTCACGATGCACAAAACATCATGAACAAAGCCAACAAAATGTTAGGGTTCTTGCGAAGAAACCTGAGTCAGTAACATCAGATTCAAAAGACAGCCCTATAAGGCAATGGTGCGGCCTGTTCTGGAATATGCAAGTACTTGTGTGGGACCCGTACAAAGAACGACAGATCACAAAGATTGAGGCCGTGCAACGAAGATCAGCACGTTTCCTTTTAAATCGTTACAAAAGAACCGCCAGCGTCACCAACATGTTACACCACCTCTACATCCCTACAAAACGACGTAAGATCGCAAGGCTCACCATGATGTACAAAATCATTAACAACATGGTCCAGGTGGATTTTGGCAAACTACACAAATCCCAGGAACCTAAGTTGAGAGCACCAAGGAGAGGGACAGAAGAGCACACTCAAGGCAGCTTGCTACACTACAATGTTCACGGGACTACAGAAATTTTTTATTCCTCCCGCGAACCATCCCTGAGTGGAACGATTCATTGACTGAAGCAGTGGTTGGAGTCGAGTCTCCTGGCGTGTTCACGTCAGAAGCTCGTATACTCCACCAGTAGTTTTTTTTTGTTTTTTTTTCATTTTCAAATGCCTATCAATTAACATCAGGAAGAGAGTTCTTGAATGTAATATAGAACCAATACTGTTGTACGGTTGTGAGGCAAGGACAGTCAACAAGCAAAGAGAGAACAAGATTTAGGCAGCCGAGATGTGGTTTCTAAGAAGAATGTTGAGAGTTCCATGGGGTAGCAAAGAAAACAAACGAGACAGTCTTGATGGAGGCAGACACAAGTAGATCATTCATAAGGAAGATTAGGAAAAGACAGGCAACATTTATAGGCCATTTTATGAAGAAGGGGGAATTGGAGCACCTGGTCACAATGGGAAAGCTGGAGGGAAAGAGCACCAGGTAGACCCAGGGAGAAGATACTAAGATGGACTTGCAGAGTGGCTGAAAACAGGGAGGGTGGAAGGGATGCTTGAGGCAACAAGAGATAGAGACAGATGGAAATCAATGATCGCCAACACCGTGCGGCAAGGCACCTGATGATGATGATGATGATGAGTTATGTTACAGTAGTGATTGGTTACCTAATATAAAGGTTTTTAATCAAGTACCAAGAGAACTTGACGAGTTCTATTTCCAGTCACTATAAAACCTTCACAGTAGCTGGAAATCTTGCTTGTAATTTGCCACACATCTGTAAATGATACTCATTAAGAAAATCAAGGCATAATTATTATCAGGTTTTAAGTATCTTATGAATTTAAGTAAAGACAGAAGCGTACAACTCGACAGCTTTATTTAATTTGATTCAGGTTTCAAGTGAACTGGGATTTCCACCACCTTCCAAAATCTTGAGTTGCGGTGTGGGTGCTATTCTTTTGGATGAGCTGAGAAGTCCCTGTGTGATGGATAGTCAAACACAGACGTTTTGCATCCTAGGAGGTCCTTTAACTACCATGCCATCATACATTTGTAACACTTTCGATAGGTTTTTTTTAATACATATATATAAATGTAAATGTCAGTTTCAGGAAATGTTTTACTGTATACACACTACTGAATAGTTGCTTGTTGCTGTGATCTCTTGTGATTTATTTCAGACTTGAATATGAGTGAGGTGAGGGGCATAAACAGAACTGAATGATTCAGCCTTTATTTTGATCTTTTGTGATATATTTTCAGGCTTGAAAATGAGTCAGTTGAAGGGTGAGGGTTCTCAGTTACCTCCCAACATGCAGATCGACAACCAGTCTGCAGTAAAGCAGGTATTGTGGCACTGCGAATGATCATTTATTCACTTAGTTAATGGCAGGAAATGACAGCTTAAAGTTTGATTTTTGTGTGAAATTAATTTGTATAGCGAGTTCACTTTGTGATGAACAGTGAACATAAAAAAAAATGTGACAAATGTATAATTTGATAAATGTCAGATGAAAATGCATAATACCAGATAAATGTCAGATGTTTAAATGCACACTACATCTGTGGGTCCTGGCTTTGTCCATAAGACTGTATACTAGGTGTACTACTACTACTAGTCAAGTTTATGCTATTTCATGATTATTAAATTAGGCATTTGGATACAAAAAGATGAGAAGCTGTTGAAGTCCACTTTTACAATTAGCTTTCAGAAAAATTAGGCACCATCATGGATGGGAAAACAACTGCAGCTTCCTCGATAATAGCCTCAATGTAATAAAAGTTGCCTTCTTTTTCAAACCTTGCTAGCTCCCTGTGAGAAGTTTTCATGTTAGGTGTCGGAGTTTTGAAAGAATTTAGGCCTGTTTTTATATTTGTTCAAGTGTCCTAGTTATAATATTTAAATTTGTAATCAGGTATGTTTTTTAAATCTCCTGTGGGATAAATTGGACGCTTGGTGAAGGGGCATCTCCTTAGATTATGTGCGCAAATGCGTTGATATGTGTGCTTAATTTTCTTTTCCATTTTTTTTCCTGTTGAAGTATTGTGTATATTTTGAAATGGTTATAGGCCTGATAAAGTGATATGGCTCTAAGCAGTTGGCTGGGCTTTAAACAAAAATAACAGAAATGACATAAGTTTAAGATTCTAGTAGACAAGTTTAATAGAAAAGAAATGAACCCCAAGTGGGTTGCTTATAATGACATTGTAAACAAAGATGTTTGATTTTGAAAATGTGCAGTTGTGGTGAGTGTTTGTGTGGTGTGTGTGTGTGTGTGTGTGTGTGTGTGTGTGTGTGTGTGTGTGTGTGGGGTGTGTGTGTGTGTGTGTGTGTGTGTGTGTGTGTGTGTGTGTGTGTGTGTGATCAGACTGCACAATTACCAGCTGGGTTATGAGTCATAACTGTAAAGACATAGAGTTTGTATGCATCGAGATCTCAATCTTGTTGTAACTCTTCAGTGCTGAAACATTGTCTGGATCTTATAAGTGCTCTATATCTGTTCTATCAAAGTCTTTTTCATGATTTTTTTCTGTTCTTTAGTTTTGTTTTACATGTAAGATACTGGGTCCAGCTCTTGTCTTGTGCATGTAAAGTATTTTGGTATGTAAGTACACATGCTTATGTAAATGTTTCAGTGTGGTTTTAAGGATAGTGAATTTAAGTTTTGGAACTGAATCAGCTTACACATGTAGGACAGGAACCCTGGTACAGTATATTTGTGTGTGTGTGTGTGTGTGTGTGTGTGTGTGTGTGTGTGTGTGTGTGTGTGTGTGTGTGTGTGTATGTGCATGTGTATGTGTATGTGAATGTTTACAAACTCCTGAACCAGAATAAGAAGTTTCAAAGATCTGTACCTTGTGGGTTTCTTTGTCAGGAGAGATAATATCAGAGAAATATATAATTTGTTAAGTCAGTTTATTGCAACCAGTACAGTATGTCATGCCTGTCTTGTGTTTCAGTTTTACGAGTTTCTGAGCCAATACAATAGGATCTCTGAGACGTGTTTCAATCACTGTGTGCACGATTTCACCACAAGGAAAGTGTTAGACTCTGAGGTAAAATAACACAGTATATAAATTAAATATGAAAATGTGTATTGCTTAAAGTGTGTTCTATTTTTCTTTTTCTAAAGACGTAACAAACACAGTTTGGTGTTTGAAGTTATTCAAGAGGGATTCCTTGTACTTGCATTTCCTTATGTGCTGCTACAAATCTGCCATTGGTTATCCTGCACATTTCTTTGGTTTGTGCAAAGCTCTATGAATGGAAGGAGAGAGCTGGGGTAGGTGGTGGGACAAGACCAATTGAACACTTGAGCTGACATACCAGAACGATTTCAGCATTAAGATTGGCAGCGAACAGTTTAGTTTTCATGTAGCGGGCTGGAATTAAACATGAAACATGAGGTCTTGTGTCCATTGCTCTTTTACAAGAGCTAAGCAATCTTCAAAAGACAGATGCAATACCGAGGTGGTTAGGATGCACACTTCCAGTCAAAATGTCTGAGTTTGTGCTGTCCACTTCCCACATGTTGCCTAAATGGTGATTCTTCTGATTTCCCTGTCCACACAAATGCAGACCTACTAGTGCCTGAACCACCTTTGTATGTAGGCCTATCTGCATGCAGAATTTACAGTATGCACATTAGATATCCTGTAAGCAGTGTTAGTGTTCAGTGGCTCATGGAAACATGAAAATACCAGCTGGCAGACCCATTAAAGATGGAATGTGCAGACTGTGGAGGAACATGAAGTCTGCATTGTGTGGGCCAAACATGTGTTTAAGAAAGCATTACACTGAACAACAGCAGTGATAAAAAAAACAAGTGAATAAATAAATAAAGGAAAGAAAGGTTTGAGTCATGAAAAAGGAAAGAAACAGCATGAAACATGAAAAGAAGGAAAAACATTTGCTGAACACTTACAGCAAATGTCATGATTTGGATTACTTATTCAACATGAATTATGATAATGAGCATTAACACTATGTATGAACTCAAACTTGCTGTGGGAGATGTTCACATCAATTTTTGTTTTAAATATTAAATCTGGACAGAAAGAATGCTGGTATGTGACTAGTGTATATGTACCAAACATACGTGTGCAACACTACCAAAAAATATATTTGCACAGCATGTCTTTGTAGAATGCAAGTAGGTATTTTCAGTAAAAAGCCAAAGAGAGAGAAAAAAAAAGAAAAGAAATAGAAAAGAAAAAGAGAGAGAAAAAAAAAAAAAAGAAAAATCGAAACAAACAAAAAAGAACAACTGGTATTTTCAGGGAAATACTTTTTAAATGATAATTCAAATCGTGTGTTAGTGACGTTTGATTAGTCAGAATTTAGTACTGGTATTATTTTATATAGTCAATTCACAGAGAAGGATAAATCCTTACATATGTATTTTGTGAGATTCACTGATACATTGGGTTTATCGGAATCATAGAATTTTTTTTAGAACTATAGGCAGAATGCAGATAACCTAGAATTTGCTGGCAAGGACTTCTGAGATTTCTGCGGAAACATCTTTTTCACAGTTTGAGCTAATTAGTAAAAATCTGATTTTATTTTCATATGATTAAGGGAGTTGTAGATGACAAGGCATAGAGGTAGGCCTATACATCTTCATGAAATACACACACACACCACACACACACACACACACACACACACACACACACACACACACACACACACACACACACACACACACACACACACACACACACACACACACACACACACACACACACACACACACACACACACACACACACACACACACACACACACACACACACACACACACACACACACACACACACACACACACACACACACACACACACCACACACACACACACACACCACACACACACACACACCACACACACACACACACACACACACACACACACACACACACACACACACACACACACACACACACACACACACACACAGCACAACATAATACACACACACACATCAACAACCAAACCAACAGACACTAATTTCCAACACATCACACATACACAACACAACACACACACAACACACACATAACACAACACAGACACAACACTCAAAACACACACACACACACACACACACACACACACACACACACACACACACACACACACACACACACACACACACACACACACACACACACACACACACACACACACACACACACACACAACACACACACACACACACACACACACACACACACACACACACAAGGAACAGAGGTAGGCCTAAATGTCTTCATGAAATACAAACACATCTACACACACACATGCACACAGCACACACACAACACACACACACACACACACACACAACACACACAACACACACAACACACACACACAGAGGAAAAAATTAACAGGGCCTTACCATTGTCTGTATATGTTGTTTTTGGTAGCAGTAGTTGTGTAGCACATTTTTCTTTTTCTTTGAGCTTTAGCAGTTCCCAGAAATCCAATGTCAGATTTTAGTCACAGTACATTTTATGCTAACAAATACTTTTCTTTGTTTTTGCCAGAATACATGTGCAGTGACGTGTCTAGAGAAGTTCCTGAAGGCAACAAATCGCATCTCTCTGCGTTTCCAGGAGATCCAGTTACTGCCGCATGATAGCAGTACCATGCCCTCAGTGGCAGCAGATTCCAAGAAACTTTAATATTTACTGCTGCTTGAATGTGTGTTGTGCTAGAAGAATGATGGCTGTGACACTGCGCAACTGAGGGTTTGAGAATGTATGACTACAATGTAATGAATAAATTGCTGAAGTAAGAGATAATTTTGCTGTTTTGTTTGTGATGGTGCATTTGTGGTTGTGCTGGTGGAAAAGTAGATTTTTAGTGTCAGTTTGTTTATTCAAAATTTAAAAGGCATCGTGTGTATAAATGATCTTTGGAAAAAGGTTACCAACCAAACAGAAGCAATCAAGACAAACCAGCAACAACCACAATCACACACATGGCACATGTTCAAATGCACGCACACATGCACACAAACACACACACACACACACACACAACACACACACACACACACACACACACACACACACACACACACACACACACACACACACACAACACCACACACACACACACACACACACACACACACACACACACACACACACACACCAGCAGCCAATTGATAGGATTCCAAAATAATGTGGTACATAGAAATAAAAAGGTTGTTCCATGGTGAATGTAGTTTAAAGTTTCTCAGTTTTCAGTTTCTCACGATGACATCTTGGTTCTTGGAGTAAATTCCATCTGCACTGATGCCAGAGATGCCATGCAGTGGATACAATCCAAAATGATTGTGAGATAAGCCCTATATGTGCATAATCTGTACGCACTGGGAAGGTCATAGATGTTAAATGGAAATTCCTCCTATTTGTTTGTTTTTCTCTGATGGTTCAGCTGTCACAAGGATGGAATGAAGATCAATCTACCCCTTTCTGGGGCGGTGGGTGGGGCCATCATTATTAGGGTGATGCCCATGTCCTGTTCTTCGCTATTGTGGTAGATGATGAGTATCAGTTCAATAACATGTCTGCTCCATATTTTTCAAGATTTTCACTCGGATCATGTAATGAATTTGCTCAAAACTAGATCTAGAGAGACGGATTTTGATATATAAATGTATATATGTATGCCTAGAGAAACAACGTTGTACATGTGTATTTAAAAGAATTTGTAGGGCCTACACTCTGTGTATGTATGAGTGTGTGTTGTGTGTGTGGTCACACTTGAATGTGAAGGGTGTGTACGTGTGTGGTGGTGGTACTTGAGTGCATGCTTGTGGATGTAAGTGTGCATGTCCGTGCATTCATATGCACATGTGCTGCCTATGTGTGTCTGTTCCCGGAAATAACCTATACCCACTAAACCTCATATAAAGATTACGCACAATGTATTTTTAATTCGTTGTGGTTCGTTTGCATACCCAGCAAAGTTGTGATGTCTGCATTAGTATTGCTACAACAAACTTCACTCGTTAATCAATTGACAGTTTCTGCCTGTACGACCTTCACCTTCAATCCTGCCATTCTTGATTTCTCACAAAGCAAAAGGAAAACATAATATGGATACAAACCACACACAAACACTCTGCAAATCATCACACAGTCTAAATTATCGGCAAAATATCTCAGCAGTAGTGTTAAGTACATTGATATTCACAACTAAACTGCCTTGGTGTTTTTGCTTCTCGATCCAAAATAGGAATAACCGTTGTCTAAATGTCTGTTTTTTCTGTTAGAAAAATCAGCCGAACATAGCCAGGAAAAATTCACAGTCACTGTATAGGCGTAGGTCAACTTAAGTACCAGTAGGCCTACTACCTAGAAAGGGTCCAAAAATCAAATTTGCTCAATTTGAAATGTAAGTGATATGTTGTGCGTACATAAAACATTGAAATCTATTGCGCAGTTTGATTTTTTTGGTCTAGGGCACCTCATTCCGGAGATATTTACGTTTGAAGTAGGGGGTGGGGGCTGAAATCTGCCAAACTTACGGTCTAAAACGTGTTTTGAGCTTGCTTTTACTTTTCACTTCTTCCTCGCAGCTCCTTGAGTTATTTCCCTTGTGCAAAATGTCTGCCTCCATGCGCTGACCCTCAGAGTGTATATCGACCCTTTTTTTTCAAGTTTCTGTTTGTGTTCTTGGCCACGATGTCTTGTGATCCAAAGAGACGTGGGAAGAGGGCTCGATAAAGGACTTTTCATGGAAATAAGTGGACTAAAAGGCCGAAAATGGACAAAATGCGATCGGTGGATGATTTGTGTAGTGACAAAACTGAACCAGACAAAGAATCGAACGTTGTTTTGGATTAGGAGCGAACAGTCCACCCACCCTCCCCCTCCAGTGCCACACTCACTCAAAGTGAAACTGAAAAACGTGTATGATTCTGTGAAAAAGAGCAATGAATGCAGCGATCAGATCGAGTCTGACAGTAGTGACAGTGATTGTGAGGGAATAAATGGTCTTAGAAGGATATATGTTATGTTTATATTTTAAATCAAAACATAGCAAATCAGCATAGTAAGTAAATATGTCTATCAAACCTTGTTTTTGGGGTCCGAAAGTTGTCCAAAATTCAACGTTTTTGGCAGTTTTTACATCATATTTTCTTCAGTTTTCAAGATATCCAACGTAAATCCTTGAAATTTGGTATACGATATCTTTGTATGCATATCTTAGTTTTGTTTTATGATTTTGTCTACATCTCAATTCACAGCTGAGTTATGAATTTTTGTATAAGCATTTTTTAGCCTGAAAATTCTGCATTTTAGATAATCCGAGCCTGATAAAACATTGACCCTACTACTTCATCTTAGAACAAAACCAAGATAAAAGACTGGTGTGCATGATATAAAAAAATCTTTTTATTCCTGTTGTTGGATTATGAAATATCTTGTACAAACCGCACCTGAGTTTTGCGGTAGGCCTATGATGTTTTGCATTTTTTTCATTATTTAATTGTTATACCAGTTGTGTGCCTTGTATGACACTTTCCTAATTTTCTATCAACAGTATTGCTATTTCTCTACTTTATGTCAAAATTTCATGACAACAGAGTGATTAGAAGGTTCACATGAAAATAAACAAAAACATACCCTCCGCTAGCCAGTACTGGTACCATAAACACTGAAATGTAAGTGTCTCTGTGTATCGATTATTTTAGCTGGGGGTGTTACAATGCTAAGATCTACTCTTTTCCGAAATAACTGTCATCGAATAAATGGTCTATCCAGCACATGTCGGATTGACATTTAAAAATCAAACCCAATCCATAAAACACAGTTTTAAATCATTGTAGCTCCACATACTAAACCAAAAAATATTAATACAATAAAATGATCACATTCTGAAGTTGTTTCTGTCAACCAAAGTGGCCATTATTTGTCGTCAAAACATATGGCGACAAAAGTTTATAGAATCAAGCATTCAGGGCAGGATTCCATAATGAAACACACAGTCACTTCACAGCCTTTAAAATCGTTTTCATGAACAATCATGATGATACAGGTTATTCCTTTGGTTCCAACAAATATTTGTGTAAATTGACATTGCCTGATGTTCTATAGATATGGTTTTTTTTAGAACAAGGTTTCAAAACTTACTAAGTGTAAAGAGGATATTGGTTAATGGCTAGCAGTCACGGTTTTATTTTCTGCTTGTCAGTAAAATGAGTCAAACGGTCTCAACAACACTATTAGAAGCAAAGGAATTGTTGAAAAAAGTAGATAACACTCATATGTAGGGCCTATATACATATATATGTTATGAAATGTTTTTATACGTTGGTTACAGCGACATTGTGGGTGAAATATACATTTTTGTACAAGGAATTCATCCCAACTTCGAAGAGTAACAGCTTAAATCAAAAAATTTTTTTTTGGAGAATGAAAAAAAGCGTTCGCAAATTACAAACTTGAAACACCAAAAGAAAGCCTAGTTGTCGCCAGTTACTAGGATACGCAATATATATTTCTGATTGTTGTTTTTAGTGAAACATACACCTAAAAACAAATGTAAACAAACAAAAGTTATCGGCTTGCAACCTCGCAAGTCCTGTTTCATGTGCAGCCTAAAGCAGCTGTCTTTGCCGTTCGCTGGCTGAATATGTAAACTGGAGATTGGCAGCTTTAAAAAAGTGTTTTGATCATAGTAACCATAATGTTTCAGTGTTTGCTTAGCAATCTGTCAACCGTATCATCTATGTGGATCATCATCATCATGTGCCCTCCAGCATGGCGTTCGCGATCATGGCCCCCCACACGAATCTATCCCCTGTCCCTCTCTGTCCTCAGCCACCCTGCAAGTCCGTCCAATATCTCCTCCCTGGGTCTACCTATGCGGGTGTGGACATTAAACCCAAACAAACGAACAGCTCTGGCTATGTGGCTTTGACGGTTCACCAGCAAGGAGTTCAACAGATAGCCTACTTCTCAGTAGTTTTCACCATCGTATTTACCGCTGTCATGGCCCATGTCTTGACACTGCTCCAGTTCCGGTTCCTGCCAAGGAGGCTGCCAAGCCAAAGAAGCCTGCAACGCCCAAGTACAGTCATGATCGTCGCTGCCCTGCAAGAGTGTGTTGGCTGCTCCCGCCAGGCCATCCTCAAATAGATCATGGCCAACTACAACATCGACAACGAGGTCATCAAGATCAGCGCTCGCCTCAGAATCTCTCTGAAGACTGAAATGAAGGCAGGCGGCCTCTAAGCAAGCCAAGGGCACTGGGGCATCTGGTTCTTTCCATTTGGGGGAGAAAAAAGACTGCTGCCAAGCCTAAGAAGGCAAAGAATCCTAAAGATGCCAAAGAGGCGAAGAAGCCAACAGCTGAGGTCGCCAAAACCAAGAAAGCTACCGCCAAAAAGCTCAAATGCCGCAAGAAGGCTGCCAAGCCCAAGAAGATCGCCATATCTACTGCCAAGCCCAAGAAGGCAAAGCCTCCTAAGAAGGCTGCCAAGGAACCTACCAAGAAGTGAATGAGGCATATTTTCTTTCAATCTACTGTCTACTCTTAACTCTCACAGGTCTTCTATAGGGATTCAAGATTTCCCAAGTGGGCATGCTTTCTTTCAATCTGCTCTGTACTCAATTCTCACAGGTCTTCTATATGGTTTCAAGTTTTCCCAAGTGGCATACTTTCTTTCAATCTACTCTGTACTCAATTCTCACAGGTCTTCTATAGGGATTCAAGTTTTCCCAAGTGGGCATGCTTTCTTTCAATCTACTCTCTACTCTTAATTCTCACAGGTCTTCTATAGGGATTCAAGTTTTCCCAAGTGGCATACTTTCTTTCAATGTAGGCTACTATCTACCCTTAATTGAACAGGTATTCTATAGGGATTCAAGTTTTCTAAAATGGGCTGGACAGCTTGTTGCACAAGTTTGTTATTTAATTTTGTTTGTTCACGATTTGTTAAATGGTCGATTTTGTATTCATCGTTTTCTTTGCACAGTTTGTGTTCTCAGCCGTGTTTGCTTTTGTGTGTTTTAATACTGGGACTGGATGAGTGTGCTTTAGGTTTTCTTTTCTTTTTAATTTTTGAGGGAGGGGGATGTAATTCTTAGTAGGCCAACTTGGCTGGAGGCGGTATGTTTATTGGAGCGGAAAGGGGGAGAGGGAAGAAAAGCGCGGATTTTATTTTTTTGTTTTTGAAGGGGGTGGGGTGGGGGGTGGATTAGGTAGGAATAGATGAGATTTTTTTTAGAGGGTAGAATGTTTACCTCTGTGTGTGTGTGTGTGGTGTGTGTGTGTGTGTGTGTGTGTGTGTAGGCTGTCTTAGGATTTGTGAAAGCATTGTTTTGTTGCATACATGCCTTTTTAAGGGGTGGGTGGGGACGGAATATATATATATATATATATATATATATATATATATTTATGTGTGTGTATGTGCCGCAAGAAGGCTGCCAAGCCCAAGAAGATCGCCATATCTACTGCCAAGCAGTGTTTTGTAATCTACGTGCGAGACATTATTGATCGTATGCGTTAGGTTGTATACTTCTGCATGGTTCTATACTGTAGGTTATGTACTCTGTGTATTCTTTTATATTGTTATCATATATATATATGTGTGTGTGTGTGTGTGTGTGTGTGTGTGAGGCCAGCCAGTAACTGTCAGATGACTGTTACCCAAGTTTGGTACTTGTTCGCCTGTGAACAGCCAAAAAGTTCTGGACAACCCGTATTAATCTCGTATCACATACAATATTCTGTGGCTTTCGTATTGGGCAGAGTAAACAAAGGTGTGTGGTGTATGTATGCTTTATCGTGTGGGTGTAGCCTACATATTGTGTGTTTGTCAAATCAAGTCACGTCAACTTTATTATGTTTGTCGTCTTGCACAGGATTGCAACACAAACACGTAAAAACATCCAAGTTAAAGTGTCATTACATGCAATATAAACTCAGTCTTGCATGTAATTTCTATTAATATCGAAGCAAATGTGCACATCGCTAACACAGACACACATACACTCGCACACACACACACGCACACACACACACACACACACACACACACACACACACACACACACACACACACACACACACACACACACACAACAACCACGTGCGTAAAGACGCACTCATTCATAAATCTCCACCACCACTACCTCGTAAAATATTAATTGAATCATTGATATGAACTGATCAAACAAATAAATCAATCAAACATAAAATTATGCATTCATAATCATACACATGCAGACAAATGTGCGTGCATACGCGCTCCCACGCACACACATAACTTTTACTGGCTTATCACATTGTCACAAACTAGCTATGCATGCATGTTTCAGCCTGCATGTTGATTCAGAAATATTTTGGAAGTAAATTTTGTGTACATGTCACTGTTCTACATTTCAAGGAGCCTGTGGGCGTATGCGCCTGTAGCCTACAAGTGCATCTGTGCCAGTGTGTACAAGTCCTACAAGTGTATTTGTGTCAGTGTGTACAAGGTTGGAAAGGATTTTTAGGTGTTTTGTAATCTACGTGCGAGACATTATTGATCGTATGCGTTAGGTTGTATACTTCTGCATGGTTCTATACTGTAGGTTATGTACTCTGTGTATTCTTTTATATTGTTATCATCTTCTGTTGTTTGTGTGTACGTTATTATTATTATTATTATTTTTATTGTTATCATTATTATGTTAATATTATTATTGTTGTTGTTATTGTTATTATTATCTGTCACTGTTGTTGTTATCACTGTCATTATTACTGCTGTTGTTGCTATCATCATTTATTATTATTGTTGTTGTTGCTATCATCATTATTATTATTGTTATTATTATTACTATTATTGTCATGCATCGACGTTAGCTAAAAAAAATGAGCTCAATAAAACTTTACACGGTAAACTTATCATAAACTACAGCAAGAATGCATATTTCAGATTGAACAAAGACCTCAGCCAAACGAAGCAATGTGTCAGCAATTACAATATAGAAACGTGACTCGCACTAATTAATCCATCTGTATCCACCTCTAATGTATTGTTAACACAACAAAATAAGCACACAATGATACACTCTACACTTAGACTGTATTAATCATTTTCGTAAGTATAAAAACAACATCAAAGAAAAAAAATTCAACCTCTCACACAAATATACCATAACAGCAGAGACAGACAGACAGACAGACAGAGACAGAACTATCACCAGTGATGAATCCAATACAAAAATAATGTTCATATATACACAAAATACTGGAATACCAAGATGCTCGTGTGTGTATTTGTGTGCATGCTGATGTGTATGTGCTCGCACGAGTTTGTTTCTCGTGGCCAAGAGGTGTATTTGTCGTACCCTCATTATACCTTACAAAGCTCACAAACATAACTGTACAGAACGCTGGTGGCCCTGCCTGTTTGACGTATAACGGGAAGGGAACATGACAGCGCAACGGGGCATAAATATCTGTTCTCTACTCTTGACTTTACAGGCACACGAACAAAAACATTCCCAGCAAACCGTAGTCACAGACAGGCACAGATAGGCAAAGTACGTAGGCCTACGTATTAACCCTTTGACTCCTGAACCCTATCTACCAACTGCAAAACCTTAACCCTTTGACTCCCTCACCCTGTCTACCAGCTCCCAGCAGGACGCTGGTGGATAGGGTGAGGGAATCAAGGGGCTACATTTTTGCTTTGCTAGCATGGCTGACAATGCAGGATGTTGGTAGACAGGGTGCAGGAGTCAAAGGGTTAAGGTATTAAGGCACATGGTACATTTACAGTTTCTATAGTCGTGTCTGACACTTCCTTTCTTCATTGTCTGACATATGACAATTCAGTGTAACTATTTGGAATGTCCATAGACCCATTTAAATCCGATTGGTAGGCCTATATATTTTGTCGTTTGAATTGCATTCAGTTCTGATTTCATTAAGGTTTTGGTTTGTTCATTCATTTCTCTTCTTGCTTTCCTACGTATTCTTTTCCATTTCGAATCATTTCTTGTGATTATTGTCTTTGAGATGACCTTTTCTTGGACGGGGACATTAACCCTTTCACTCCCTTACCCTATCCACAATCAGCAAAAATTTAATCCTTTCACTCCCTCACCCTATCCACCAGCTTCATGCAGGAAGGGAGTCAAAGAGCTGAATTTTTGCTTTGCTGATATGGTTGACAAAGCACAATGCTAATGGATAGGCAGAGGGAGTCAAAAGATTAAAACTTATAAGGTTTTTGAAGTTTGTTTTCACAGGCTTTTTAAAAAAAACTGTTCATGTATTGTTATATTTTGGAGCATAGACATCACTTATGAACTTGCCCCTTCTAGATGCCATTCACTGTAAGCCGTCTTCCTCTTTAGAATAGATTTTTTTTCTTTTTTCGTTTAGTGTTGGTTGTTGTTGTTATTGTTATTGTTTGTTTAAAGCCCAGCCTACTGCGTAAGCCATATCAGGGCTCTAACCACTTCAAAACATACAAAACTTCAACAGGGGGAAAACAAAGAGAAGAAAATTAATTACACATATCAATCAATGCAGTCGCGCACATAATCTAAAAACACGCCCCCGGCATTGATAACCCCGTCCAATTTATCGCACAGGGGATTAAAAAAATTCGCCTGAATGCAAATTTAACCATATCCAAGGACACCAAAACACATAAAAACAGGCCTAAATTACCTAAAATTGCTTCCGCATATCTCACCTCCCTAGAGCCAAAAATGTGCTTAATACATGTAGGCCTACCCAATTATCAATCCTAAGAAAAAGTACGTAAGACTTTATCGAACACATACAGGTGAATGGACAAGCAAGGCTGAAAATGATAGGAAGAAATGACAGAAAGCAAAGAAGGAAGAAAAAACAAAACGAAAACATAAACAAAAACAGAACAACCCAAAACAAACAAAAAAACAAAAATCAAAGAGAGTGACAGAAAAGAGGAAATTTCTAGCACAGAACTTCCAGAAGGTGGGGATACTATTTATACTGAAAGAGCTCCCGGCATCCCCACGGGGGTCTTGGTGAAGTTATTACGGCTCAGTTTGTATTTTCTTGTTTGTGGGCTCCACAAGACGTCAATTAAAGCAGTCTGAATTATCTCTTGTCTCCTTTCTCTCCCCTCTGAATAATAACGTCTTTGTTTCTTTTCTTTCCGTTTAGTATTTGGTAATGTTAGTAACAACTCATTTTTAATTTTTCTCTTTGGATTATGGGTCTGCAAGACGCAAATCAAACAATATGATTTTCTCAATCTGTCTGTCTGTCTGTCTCTAGTCTGTCTGTCTGCCTGTCTGTCTGTCTGTCTCTGTTCTCTCTCTCTTTTCTCTGTGCGAGCGCGTGGGCGTAGTTTGTGTATGTGTGTGTGTGTGTGTGTGTGGTATTCTGTGCTTTGTGTGTTCGTTCTTTAATTTAACGTCTGTTCACTATGAGTGATATTAGAGGGGGGGGGGGGGGGGGGGCTCTTCTTTCAGTATAAATAGTATCCCCACCGTCTGGAAGTTCTGTGCTAGAAATTTCCTCTTTTCTGTCACTCTCTTTGATTTTTGTTTTTTTGTTTGTTTTGGGTTGTTTTGTTTTTGTTTATGTTTTCGTTTTGTTTTTTCTTCCTTCTTTGCTTTCTGTCATTTCTACCTATCATTTTCTGCCTTGCTGGTCCATTCACCTGTATGTGTTCGATAAAGTCTTACGTACTTTTTCTTAGGATTGTGTGCGCGTGCGTGTGTTGTGTCTCTGTGTGTGTCTATATCTCAAAGGAATAATAGGCCGACACCAAACTGAATACCTTTTCGCAAGCGGCTGTGTTTTGCTGTCACACAGGGACAACCGTCGCCTTCCGATGACCAAAGGACTGTCCCGAATGACAAACGCGCGAAATACATGTAGGAGTAAGGGAAAGAACACCTTGGCCAAAGTTTTACACCCCCTGCAACGCTGCATGCGAATACTGCTGCAAACACCTAAGGAAAAAAAGGACAGGGATTTGTATACGGTCTGCTCTGTTGTTTGTATGGAATTTTCTTTTGTTGAGACATAAGTGACTGAGAATTCCCTACAACCATGTGCGCGTTATTATCTAACTTGTCTTTGAACCCACCTTTTAACTTAACGCAAAACTAACTTACTTTCAAAAGACAAGGTACTTTTGAACAGTTGCGTCTGAACTTATACGGCGGAAGAGGAACTGGACGAAAAAAGTTTGAAGAAAATTCAGTACAACAATAGTTTATGGTTTTTGAAAACCATGTCGTGTATCTTAGAATTATTTTTCATCCTTCTGTGGTTTACGACGACATTATAGGCATTTGAAAATCTCCGCGCAAGCGGGACATTTCTTCTTTACGGTAAGTGTGGACAATTTTTTAAATCTTTTTAGTGTGTAGGATTTACAAGTTGAATCTTCGTCCATTAGTTCTGTCTTTTTTTTTCTTCTTCTTTTTCTTGTGTGTCTGATTTTTGTTACGAGTCGCTAGTAGCTAAAACGTTAGGGGATCGCTTGATTTTAGATAAACATTGACAAATTGACCATTTTACTAAGTGAATTATTTATTTATTTACAAATGTATAGAGTCGTGAATTATTGACTCAGTCAGAAAAATACTGATATAACTTTAGGAGTGACCGATAGGACGATTTACTGCTCATTTGTTTGTTTTTCATCACCATGACAGAAGCAGAAACACAAGAAGCAGAGATCGCTCTTGAGATTATGCCATGTAGAAAAAAGAGATAATCGCAACCATCAGATCTGATGAGAATGGTAATTATTGTAGAAACAAAACAAAACAAAACAAAACAAAACAAAACAAAGCAAAACAAAACAATAAAACCACCACCACCATCACCACACACACACACACACACACACACACACACACACACACACACACACACACACACACACACACACACACAAAGCCTACAGGCAGGACAACCTCATCACAGAGCCGTTCAAATAGACTCAGAACATGTTACAGCGACGATATATAACCATATGGGAGTAGTGAAACAGCAGACAACTGGACACAGGCACCATCGTCAAGATTCAAGGAAAGATGCCTTGAGAAAGAAAACGCAACAGCTAAACAAAGAAAGAAACAATTTACACAGCAAAAGAAAGAAATGCATACAGCAAAACAAAGAAAGAAACAATGCACACAGCAAAAGAAAGAAAGAAAGAAATGCACACAGCAAAACAAAGAAAGAAACAATGCACACAGCAAAACAAAGAAAGAAACAATTTACACAGCAAAACAAAGAAAGAAACAATGCACACAGCAAAACAAAGAGAAAGAAATGCACACAGCAAAACAAAGAAAGAAACAACGCAACAGCAAAACAAAGAAACAATTTACACAGCAAAAGAAAAAAGAAAGAAATGCACACAGCAAAACAAAGAAAGAAACAATGCACACAGCAAAACAAAGAAAGAAACAACGCAACAGCAAAACAAAGAAACAATTTACACAGCAAAAGAAAGAAAGAAAGAAATGCACACAGCAAAACAAAGAAAGAAACAATGCACACAGCAAAACAAAGAAAGAAAGAAATGCACACAGCAAAACAAAGAAAGAAACAATGCACACAGCAAAACAAAGAAAGAAAGAAATGCACACAGCAAAACAAAGAAACAAACAATGCACACAACAAAACAAAGAAACAAAGAAAGAATGCACACAGCAAAACAAAAAGAAACAATGCACACAGCAAAACAAAGAAACAAACAATGCACACAACAAAACAAAGAAACAAATAATACACACAGCAAAACAATGAAACAAATAATACACACAGCAAAACAATGAAACAAACAATGCACACAGCAAATCAGTCTGGCCTCAGTTACTTTCGAAATAGTTGTAAGAGAATAACAAAAAAAACAACAACAACAAAACACAAAAAAAGGAGCAAAGGCAGGAGGAGAAACAACCGTAACAAACGCAGCAAAAATAACATTTCTCTGAGGGTCCAGTCAGGGGGAAATCTAGTATCAACACACCAACAGGTAATTATCAAACAATCGAATATCTCAGTTTTGTGTAACAGTTCAGAGCTGTGTTTGTGTTTTGATTTGTGTGTGTTTCAAAAGTGAAAATAGAGTCAACTTGTGAATTTTACTTCGTATTTAAAGTATCATAGTTGTTTGAGACATATTTCTTACATACACTCACACAGGCATGCACATCAACCTATCACTTAACCAGTTCACTGGCCGACCATACTTCGATGTTATACAGATTGCTTATGTTTATTTGTATTCGTGAATTTTCATATAGTGTAATATACACAAAAGCAACACTGTCAAATGGAGCGTTAAAGATTTTCTTTGATACAAAACTGACAACTCTTCTCCATCTTTTAGCATCATTTATATTCTGACGAACAGAGAGTGAAAAAACAAAAACCCAACATATTTTAAATGTGAAAGCAGAAGTTTGGAGTTTGTTCAAGAGGGATTCATTGCACTCGGACAATTTCATTATGTGCCCACCCAGATCTGCCAGTTATTATCTGGCAGACTCCCCTGAACCCGCGTAAAGCCATATGAGCTGGCAAGATCTTGAAATGAGCAGTGGAACAGGGGAGGGGAGAGCAGGACCCGTGAAACACTATACTGACATCACCATTATGATTGCAGGATTAAGATGGGCGGCAACTAAGACAGTGTTTATGTTCCAAACTGTGACTGAACACAACATATCAGCTCTTGAGTCCATGGCTGTATTTAAAGAGACAGTCTGACTGTTACAGTCTGACGATTATATATATATATATATATATAATATATATATATATATATATATATATATATGATGTATGTATGTATGTATGTATGTATGTATGTATGTATGTATATATATATAAAGCAGTGAAGCAGTGTATTCTAACTAAAGCAATTGAATTAGTATCCTATCACTGGGACTGCGCGCAGGCTGAAACAGCGTGGGAAACTTGCATACATTTGCAGCGAGTAATGATGATGTATAGCCTGTAATGGCGAATGCGAGTTTGCGGAAAAACTATCCGTCAACCATGCTAACTAAAATAATCATACCTGGCAGGTAAATGACCGATCATCACCCAGATCATCAGCCCATGCCCGTCATCATCTGACCTCCATCTCCATGTTTCAACTGACCATCGTTCTTGTTATGACGTCATTCATGACGTGTAACTCCCAGATAGATGGAGCGGGGCTTCAGGAAGTGAGCAATGCGACAAGAATGGCCACCCCCACGCTTATGCACACCGATGGCAGGTAAAAACAGACTGAGCAGACATCGTGAAAATTCTGTTTAAAATTTTTTTTTGTTTTTTTTTGTTTTCTTCTTTTAATTCAATTTGTTTCTTTTTTTATTTTTTTTATTTTTGTTTCACCGAGGATGTATAACCATTGTTGCTATTCTTGTGACGCTGGTGTCTGCTAATGTTATTATTCCTTTTTAATATTCAGCCCTTGGCAATCATTTGTTTTCTGAAAGTAAACAAGCCATGACAAGGATGTGTGCATAGAATATGAACTATGCTTATGACAGAAAAGATTTACTGACAACAGCGGTAGGGAGGAGAGAGCGGAGGTATAAGAAAAAAAAAAAGAAAAAGAAAAAAAGAAAAAGAAAAATGGGGGAAGAAGGGTAGAGAGGTGTCTACACGTGTTAGGCTACCTGTTGGGAACAAAGGGCCGGTGTTGCGCTTTCAAGCCTCTCTTGTTACCAGACAATAGGCCTACTTGTTTAATGTCCACTTGCACGACAACTATAAATGCCGATGCCAGCATATTTATGGAGTTATGAAAGTTATGAAATCTAGACTTGAGTAGCTTGCGTAACAGTTACGTAACGACTGAAAGCGTTGAAATTGTTTGCGGTGTGTGTGTGTGTGTGTGTGTGTGTGTGTGTGTGTGTGTGTGTGTGTGTGTGTGTGACTCTGTGTGTGTGTGTGTGTGTGTGTGTGTGGTGTGTGGTGTGTGTGTGTGTGTGTGTGTGTGTGTTTGTGTGTGTTTGTGTGCGTGTGTGCGTGTGTGTGTGTTTGTATGTGTGTGAGCGTGCGCGCGTGCACATGTATGTCCGCACGTGTGTATTTACGTGTGTGTGTGTGTGTGTGTGTGTGTGTGTGTGTGTGTGTGTGTGTGTGTGTGTGTGTGTGTGTGTGTGTTGTGTGTGTGTGTGTGTGTGTGTGTGTGTGTGTGTGTGTGAATAACTGTTGAAAAAGTTGCGAAGTAAAAATCTAAACCATGTGCATTTTACGTTTCTGTGTTGTGTATCACCAGTAGTTTGTTGTTATAACATAAAATCCATCTTTCACATAAACTACGAAAATATGCTTCAGACGTGTAATGATCGGATTGTATGAATAGAACTTTATTACTGAAGGGAGTATCCGTATGTATTACATGTTGCAGAGGATTAAATATCTAACTAATGTTTAGTGTTAAGATCCGAGTACATAGGACAACAGAAAAATGTGTGCAGACATCAGTTTCGGTAATTGTGACCCCGGAGAAGGGCAATAGTTATACAGATATGTCAGGCCACACCGAAGTTATTGGAGTTTTGGTGTTATTTCAAGAAGGATTCACCGTGCTTGGACAGCTCCATATGCGCTCCACCCAAATCTGCCATCAGTTAACTGACAGATTTCCTGAGCCTGCACAAAACCCTATGCGCTGGCAAGGTCTTGAAACGGGGAAAGGGGGAAATGACCTATCAAATACTAAGCCGACACTACCAGAATGATGGAAACATGAAGATGGGCAGCAAACGGGCCAGGTTTTTAATGTTGCGGGCTGGGACTGAACTCAAGATATCACACCGCTGGACCTGAGTAAACTCTATACACAGACTGAGGTGACACTGGCCACGAGGTAGAATCGCATCATCTATTCTGACTTTGATTCTAAAACAAACTAGTGCGTGTGCTTCCATCTACCTAGCTACGAATAGGTATCTTTACAGTTGGGGAAAGTGGTCCAGCTGGTGAAACGAAGGGAATGGTAGCCGTTTATATGATATTATTGTCAAGTCTGTTGGAGTGATTATTGGATGTCTGTACTGATTGCAGGGTTTCCAGTGACTCCGGAATCCACAAGATCCTGGCCCGTGACACCGACAGGAAATTATTTCGCCGTATTTCCTTCCACGGAGATGCTCAGAAGTCCCACTCAAACAAAACACAAAAGCCAGAAATAACGAACTGGGTAAATGTGACCTCATCGAAGGACCATGACTCTGACGCTAAACAGTACAGCGACAGCGGATTGAGTCGAGAATGGAGATTACTCTTCTCGTCGTCATCTCCTCAAGATCTTCTGGAAGACGCTGAACTTGCTGAGCTCTTCAACAAGGGAGGCATATGGACTAACGACAAGCAACTCAGAAAGAAGTTAAAACCATTTTGGAAAAAGATCTCTCGTAAAGGACTGGTCAGCAGGAAAATGTACCGGCGCTTCTCCATGGCAGCATTCGTCCTTGTCGTTGTTTTTATCATCATGGGGCTCATCACCAACGTCCTGGCTTTCAAGGTGTTTCGCAGGCTGGGGAAGAACGTGACGAATGTGTACATGGTGTGTCTGACCTGTTTTGACATCACGTACCTCGTCTTTGTCGTCTGTGCTATTGTCACCTTTCTCCTCGTCTTTCGGGTGACCTGGCTGAGAGCTGCAGCTGGACAATTGCTGTGGCTGTATGACTTTGCCCTCTTCTTTACAGTCAGCTTTCGACAGGTGTGTGTGTCTTTTCTTTGCTTCTTCGCTCTGTCTGACTGTCTGTCTGTCACTCTTACACCACTTTCCTCCCTATGTGTCTGTGTATACATATTCGTACTTGTGCGAGTGCGTGTGCGTGTGCGTGTGCGTCGTGTAGTGTCACTAAATCTAAGCAGTGTCATGCTTAGAATGATGTTCATCCACTTTAAGACTATCGTTGAAGAATTGCTGTCCCGACCTGTTTCAGACCTGGCAGCGGCACAATTAAGCAGATCTTCAACTGTCACATCATGATGGAGAAACGTTTACAAAATCGATGTAGGCCCTACAAGTGATTCCATTTTCTATATGCATAGATGTATTTGTATTTTGTTTCCATCTACTTGTAACGCTGTACTATGTACAAGTGATTCCATTTTCTATATGCATAGATGTATTTGTATTTTGTTTTCTACCTACTTGTAACGCTGTACTATGTACAAGTGATTCCATTTTCTATATGCATAATGTATTTGTATTTTGTTTTCTACCTACTTGTAACGCTGTACTATGTACAAGTGACTCCATTTTCTATAAAGCATAAATGTATTTGTATTTTGTTTTCTACCTACTTGTAACGCTGTACTATGTACAAGTGACTCCATTTTCTATATGCATAAATGTATTTGTATTTTGCTTTCTGCCTGCTTGTCTGTGTACATGTGTGTGGCCATGTATCTCCCCACCTTGCGTGTTTTCTTTCCGTGCACCGCCTCTGTCCAGGTACCACACACTGTTTATAATTCTGTACACAACGTCACACATTTGGATTGTGGGTTCGAATCCCGGGGTGCGCTACATTAAAACTGGCCTTCTCACTGTCTAATCCTAACATCATCGTTGTTCTGGTGGTGTCAGTATAGGATCAGATAAGCCCCCCTTCCCCCACTTCCCTGGGATGGTTATCCCCGTCAGTCATATCACGTGAGGTGGGTGTCGACGTAAAAACTGAACCAAATCAATCAATCACACATTTGGATATATCTTCTGTATTGATTGTGACAGGTGATCATCGTGACCACAGCCTTGATGAGCCTGGACCGTTACGTCTTTATTGCCTGTCATTTCAACATCCCCAAAGCGACCGTCATCTTGAGGCGTCCTCGAATCCTGGTGGCAGTGTTCACCTTTTTCATCCTGACCCTCAACATCCACATCCTACTGAAGCGCAAGGTGAGCAGCAGCCAGGTGCAGGGCATCAATCAGACCGTGTCTTACCTGACCTACAGTGACTTGTACTTGCAGAACCGCCAGGTGTTCGACGACCTGGCCATCGCCGGCAGCTGCCTCTTCCAGTACTGCCCACTCCTTGTCATGCTGCTGGCCAACGTCTCTCTCATGGTCTCCCTCCACAGGTATTCCAGCTCCGTTCGTGTGAGAATCAGCCCTGCTGTGCCTCCTAAGGAGAAGAGGGCGAAGACGTCTGCAGCTAGGAACAAGATCCAGGAGAATGTCTTATTGAAGACGCCTTTTCCCGGGAGCGACACTCCAGATAGTGTTTTGCCAACTATATCCGGTCTATTGTCCAACGAGGACGCGTCTTTATCCAGCAAAGCTAAATCCCACAGACAGTTTTTCCGCCTGGAAAAGGGAAAGTGTGTAACGGTTGTCGTTTACTCATTGCTGTTCTTCCTCTTGGCCTTACCGATGGCGTTGCTGCCCATCCTGAGGAAGGCATTCCCGGAGTTTAATAGTCTGAGGTCCCAACACTATCTGTTTCTGATGTACATACGTTTGTTCAGTCTGTTGGACACGTTGAGCACTTCCACCAACTTCTTTGTGTTCTTTATCAAGGGAGGAGCGTTCCGCGCAGCTGTGATAAGATTAGTGAGGTGCAGAAGAAGACAGACAGGCAGGCGTGGAACATTTAAATTGCCAGCAGGCAACACACGCTGTAAGGAAACAGGTCGTGGATGGCCTGAGATTTGTTCGGATGGCTCTGAGTCTGATGTTGTTTTAAAACGAAGTGTGATACGAAAACAACATTGATTGTAGAATGATTGACTTACATGCTTTTCTTATGTTGTTACGTATCCTCAGTTTCAACCACTTAGCCATTTAGTTTGCCATTTTCAGAGAGAGAGAGAGAGAGAGAGAGAGAGAGAGAGAGAGAGAGAGAGGAGAGAGAGAGAGAGAGAGAGACAGAGACAGAGAGAGAGAGAGTGAGACAGAGAGGGAGAGAGACAGAAAGAGAGAGAAAGAAAGAGAGAGAGAGAGAGAGAGAGAGAAGAGAGAGAGAGAGAGAAAGAGAGAGAGAGAGAAAGAGAGAGAGAGAGATGTGATTATCAGGGCTGTTTGACTTGTGTTCGTAATCAGGTTCAGTCAATCAGACACACACACACACACACACACACACACACACACACACACACACACACACACACACACACACACACACACACACACACACACACACACACACAACACACGCACGCGCCCGCACGCGTGCGTACAATCCAAACAAATATATAACGGGAGTAAACAGATGAGTGGCTGATAGTCTCAAACCTGTGATGAATCATTAAGTAAGAAGTGCAGAATGTAAACTTCGGCAGACTCTTGTCGTGAACTTATAAAACATATATATATATATATATATATATATATATATATATGTCTGTTGCCAAGCGTGTCTAGCATGATAAATAAGTAATATGCATATTTCCCAAAGAGAGAGATAGAGAGAGAGAGAGAGAGGCAGACAGACAGACAAATAGAAAAGAGTGAGAGAGAGAGAGAGAGAGAGAGAGAGAGAGGAGAGAGAGAGAGAGAGAGAGAGAGAGAGAGAGAGAGGAGAGAGAGAGAGAGTTTGAAACAATTAAAAGTTAGAATTACACAGCTGGAGCTTTATTATGTTACCGTCTATTAAATCGTTTTATACGAGTAGTTAAAATATTTCATTATATTTACATTTTCATTATTATGATTTTGTTTTTCCACTTTTGAAGTGTTCAAAAACTGTTATAATAAGTATTTCATCATTCATCGTTTTGTTCCCTAATATAACTGATGATGAATACTTCGTCTGCATTATGTCGATCAAACTGGCCCAACAGAAATATTTGCTACAGAACTGGCAGAAGTAATTAATATATTATTATAAAGATCTCAAAGAGAATAGTAGACATAATGATGAACACAGTTGATCCGTATTAATTTACTCAAATGCTCATAATGGCGATGAAGTGAATGAAACGTAAAAACACCATGAAGGCCTAGGATCGATTCGTCACCTCCCCCTCCCTCCAAACCTATCTAGACCATTTGACTATTCACGCCTGTAAATTTAAGTTATATAACTATTTTCAATCTATAGTTAAGTTATATATCTATTTTCAGTCTCCCTTTCTAATTTTTTTTCTAATTGCCGATTTATTGAAGGACTAAACAGATAACAGCATACTATCCATTCAAAACAAACTAGCAAATTTTTTTTTTCACAATTTAAAGCAAATTCCAAAAGTTTGTGACCTTGTTATTCAGCTCTTACTTTTTCAGGGCTAATTTCCTATCGCGTCTGAACTGAAACAGATCAAATTATATATAGCTAGAACGTCTTGCGGCCATAATTGTTCATAGTACAGACAAATGGACAAAGACAAATGTAAGTAGGGTCGATCGGAATTTTTTCTCCACCAGAATTTGTTGTGTTTGGACGAAAGATTCAGCAAATGAAATGAAACGCTAAACGCCGGACCAAGTTCAAGGCGTACAACCCATACCACAACGTCAATAGGAAAAAAGCGCAGTCGCGTCCCTTTAACTGATATCTCGCGCTAACCGTCTCTATTCCAGACACTTTTTCCTGTATTTCGTGTGATCCAGTATTTCATTTGGGTTTTCTTCAAAAAACAACCAACCAACCAACCAACCAACCAACCAACCAACCAACCAACCAACCAACCAAACAAAAACAACAACAACCCCCCCCCCAAAAAAAAAAAAAAAACACAAACAAAAAACAAACAAACAAAAAAAAAACCAAAACAAAAAACAAACAAACAAACAACCCCCCCTCCCCCCCAAATATAAAAAAAAAACAAACAAAAAAACGTGAAAGCATCCTTTACAAATTTTAACCACAGCTGATTTTACTAGGGACCATTTTCAAAGCACACACAAAAGTGATCGAGCAGCCCAGCCAAACATCAAAGTTACAACCTCTGCAAATACACCACCACACCTCACCCAAACCCACAATATGCGTTTAGAAGAGAAACTGTACACACACACACACACAAATCGTTTAGCGTGTTGCGCCCTGTTGTGCCAATTTTCGCAGGAGAGATGAAGAAGATACAAAACGCTTTAGTAAAATAAAAGGCCAATAACACCAGGCAAGCAAGCAAATAAAAATTCGAAACAACTCAAAACAGGTACTGAATGAACAAACAAACGAACAAACAAACAAACAAACAAATTCAAAGAAAGAAAGAAAGAAATAGCCTCGAAACAACTCAAAACAGGTAATAAACAAACAATAAAAACAAACAAACAACAATACAAAGAAAGAAAGAAAGAACCAAACAACGCGCATAGGATGAGTGGAAAACAAAATCAGCGCTGATAATCCAGAGAAAATGTTAAAAAATTGAAGATAAAGAAACGCAAAATGACGAAAAATAAGGGGGGGGGGGGGGGGGGGGGGGGGAGGGGAGAGAATTAGTTGAGTGGACCGAAAGACAGACACAAAATACTAGGGGAAAAAGAGCGATGGCAGGAAGGGTGAAAAACAGGAGAGAGGACAGAAAAGAAGAACCCTGTGATGACATCGCGTGTAAAGCCTTCGAAAAGGGGATTTAATTTCCGCCAGTGTCCCCCAGATGAACATGCATATTTATGCAATGAATTCATTGTGCGCGGGGGTGAGAGGTGGGGTGGGGGAGCAAAAACCACCGACTCATATGGTTAAATACTTTAGCGTATGCTCATCAACAGAGACCTGATCTTGAGCAATACTATTTGCATTTCATTAACCGGCTGATTCATATGAAATACAGCAAAATCGAAACTTTGGAGGAATAAAAATTAGCACGAACGTAGATTTTGCCAAAATAACCAATTATAAACAAATAAACAAACAAAAAAGCCAACAACAATAAACAACAAAAACCACTTGAAGTGCTGTCCAGGAGTGCATAAAGCTAGTTTAGTTTGCCAACTTGTTTAGTATAAGAGGCTTCTGTTTTTTGTTTGTTTTTTGTCATGTTCTCTTTTCCTCACAAGAATCTTTCTTATTTCTCCTTTCAAGATCATTCAGCTGAATTTCATCCAAATTCTCTCCTTAGTTCCCGAAAGACGCAGCACGACTGCGTTTTGTGCGGGATAAAGAACAGTCATACACGCAAAAATCCGCTCCTCTGCCAGGTAGGTGGTAGGTTTGTATAGAATTCATATGCTTAGAGAGGACATGCGTGTGGTAGCTCTAGGCCTGCCTAAAAAGAAGAAAACAAAAGTACAGAAACACCCCCGCCCTCAAAAAAAAAAAAAAAAAAAAGTTTTAATAAGAGTTTTGTTTCCTTCTAAATCATATTCGTCAGGATAGCAGAGGACAGGGATTTGAAGTGTACGTTTCCACCTGTATGTCGAGTATTATTTTTTCAGATGCACTTTTAGCTTAAAAAAAAGAAACAACAACAATAATAAAAAACAAACATACCTCTACCCTTTCTCTGTCTCTCTTTTTCAGTGAATGTTCCATCATTCCCTTTTCCCCATGAAGTGTGGTTGCGTTCAATGTTTTTATTTAAAGGGGAATAAACTGTCTGTTCAAAACTGGACACATAAAGTAGCTCACACCCAGTTTGTTTAATAGGTACCAAGAAATTGGCGCTACTCTCCTTAACTTTAGCTGATAAGGTAGAAGATGGAACCAAACTTTGAAAATTGTCCGTCGGGACCTTTTGGATCAAAATACCTTTTTTTTTTTCTTTCTTTGTACATTGATAATTTCCCATCAGGTATTACCTATGCTGTAAACTTCGTGAAGATCCATCCATAAAGAAACGACATATGCCTGCCGATGTAGTCTGTTCACACGTGTTCGCAAGACCGTTTAAAGTTTTTTATGATGGGTGAGTAGGCAAGTAGGCAAGATGCACTGATAATATACTGTGCCTACAAGTGTTCACAAATATTTTTAATTCTTTTAAAGGCGGCAAGGTACAAGTTCTAGTAGGCAAGATGTACTGATGTACTTTGTTCACAAATGTACAAAGTATCATTAAAATTTTTAATGGCGAGTAAATGCTTCATTTTGCTCACAAATGTTTACAATTATCTTTAACATCTTTCAACGACAGGAAAGTACAAGTTCCAATAGGCAAGGTATGCTATTTTATTCACACGTGTTCAGATGTATCTTTAAAGCTTTGAGAGGCGTGCAAATACAAGTTCTAGTAAGCAACGTATATTTTCAATGTCAGCTTATGAATGCCAAATGTAGCGCACATGTGCGTGAAGGCATTGTGTCAAAGATTGTTTCTTCACTATTCGATTGTGGGTGTCAGTGTTTTTCATGGTGCTGTTATTGGAGAGGCACGATGACATTCTCCACCCAAAGGGAGGTAATCGCTCAGTATTCAGTAAATGGTCTGGTAGATATTGGATCAATATAGGCATACCGAAAACCATTAAAATGGCTTTGTAGCAGCACGGTTTTGCTCCAGTGGGTTGTCTCATGGCGATTGTAACTTCCGATAGCTTCTAGAGAGACTCCCCAAGTAAAAAAAACAAAAACAAAAAACAAACAAAACAAAACAAAACAAAAAAAAAACTATATAAAACCGCTGAAAAGAGCACTACTTAATTAAATGTTTATGCTTTTGATATCTTTCAATTTCATTGTTTTTTTCTTCCAGCAGTGACATTTAATTTTATTGATTTTTCCCCCCTTTCAGCAGCTACTCGTTTTCTCGCTCTGTTTTGCTGTTATTCTACGTTTTTGTTTCCGATTTTCAGTTTTTTTTAAATTAAACGTTCAACATATTGCAGATACGATTTGGGATGAAAATTCGTTGGAGAAAGAGGGAGGGAGAGAGAGAGAGAGAGAGGAGAGAGAGAGAGAGATTTTTGCTGAAATCAGCATTATTTTGTCCCGACAAGTCAGACAAACGGAGCAGCGAACACCGGTACAAGTTCACCGATTACATATTTACCAGTCACCTCGGCCACACAGCGCCCACTTTTATCAACTGCAACAATCTCTCTGCCTTCCAACCTCTTTTGTGTAACTCAGACATGCAATTTCGTTCGGTCAAGCCGCTTGGGACCCAAGATGTCTGCTACCGTAACAGAAACGGGCAGCAACTCCCGTCTCTGTCTGCTTTATTTCCCTTTTTTGTCGCCATGATCGATAGTACGGAGCCTGGGGGAGGGCGAGGACAGCAGGAAAGAGGAAGATTAAGGGGCGTTGGGAAAACTAGAGGTGGGGAGTGGGAGGGAGTACAGATGGTGATGGTGTGCTTGTAGTGTGCTGGAGTGAAAAGGGTGTTCTCAGACCTGACTTTAGTAAGATAGAGAGAAAGCAGTCAGAATCGTTATTGCAAGTTACTGCTTTGTGTAACTTAGCAACGTTGCAATTTGTTTATTTCCATAATTACATAACACCCGTTAATAGCTTTATATGACAACTGTTTTTCCTTCATAATTTTCACAATCCTGACATAGGAGCTTTACAGAACTTAGGGATCGTTGTTTAGTTTTAACTGTTAGGAAATCGTCATCAACATCATCATCATGATCAGCGTCATTTTTGTCTTTGAAGTTGTTTCGTTGTCTGTTTGAAGCAATACATTTGCTGAATAATATGAAAAGAAAAAAAAAAAGGGGGGGGGGGGGGGCAGAGAAAATATTAGCAATTGCAAAGGATGTGTTGCTTTCTCGTTCCACCAACCAAGGAGACGAGCAAAGAAAATAGATGATGATAACAATAATAATGCTATTTATGCGGCGCCAAATCTTGATATATAAATCAGATCAATACACGCACTCTCAGCATTCACCAAAGCATTCACTCGCAATGACAAAAATTGGAGGGTACAAAACACACACATACTTGGGGAGGGGGGGGGGGGGGGAACAGAAGGGAAATAGGACAAAAGGAAAGGCACATAGAGCAGAAATCACTCCTGGACAAAAAGGTGTGTCTCCAAGTTAGTTTTGAAGAAGGACAGAGTTTGTGAGACTGTCACATAGGCAGTGGAAGCTCGATCCAGCTGTATCTACCAGACACAGAAAAAGAGCGGCGACCGACTGTGGAACACCGTAAACAAGTAAACAGAAGCAGAACGAAGAGGTCTGGCAGGGATGTACATTTGGAGTGGTCACACAGATAAACAGGTGCAGTACCACTGATACACTTGTTACATAATGTATTGATTCTGTATGAAATTCTGTAAGAAACAGGCAGCATATGGAGGAAGTGAAACAAGGGGATGACATGACCATGCTTCTTTGTACTAAGGGTAAGACGGGCCGCAGAATTCTTAATACGTTGGAGGCATGCGATAGAGCAAGCAGTCAAGCCAGAGAGCAGAGAGTTATAGACGATAAGCTATTCTGTTTTTTTTCCGGAGAACCCGCACAACCTGGTGATCAAAAACAGTTTGTGCAATTGTGGACTGAGAGAAAAATGTTTATTTACATCTTTAAAAAAGACGCGTATAGAAATCTGTGACTGAAAAGCCGAGAGATTTCTGGTCAAAAGATTGCAATGTCGAAGGGCACAATGTACAACAATGGATGATGACCACGTAGACGGTAGGCACTCTTAAATTCATGTTAAGGCAAGCTTGTTCTCCAAAACTGGATAAAGATCCATTGTAAAGCAGCTGCTGAGAAGCCAATGGAAACAAATACAGCACCCCACACCCCACCACCTAGACATACCAGCAACTGCAAAATCAAACAAAACAAATATTATTTTCTCTCTCTCACACTCACACACACACACGCCCGCACACGCGCGCGCGCACACGTGCATACACAGGCATGCACGCATACGGCATACACAGGCATGCAC
>JAPXFY010000012.1:47125843-47130843 GCA_030674185.1 Monoplex corrugatus | reverse complement strand
ATGATGATGTAAAGCAGCGGGGAAAAGGAGATGGGCACCGCTGGCTACTCGTATGGCGCGTTACTTTGGTGGAGATCAGTTGGAGTTCTCCTCATATAAGTAAAGGGGGTACAACCTTTTGTTTTCCACGAAAAACAAGAAGAATAAGATGAACTGAGAGTTGGAGACATACAGCCACAGACTCTGAGACAGTACTCACAATGCTGTAAGAATTCATGAGAATGGGAACGGTAGTGATGCCGCTGTTTAGCTCCACTGTGGATTAAGACTGCGCGACAGAGCTTTGTCTTCGAGCCTTCTTTCATGATACTACCAAAGCGTCAATCAGACTCGAGAGTTACAGACAACTGCAGTGTTGGTCAGGAATTTGGAGTTCGTTCAATAGGGATTCATCACGTTTGTACAATTCCATATGCTGTCCACCCATATCTGCCACCATTACCTGACAGATTACCCGAGCCTGCGCAAAACCCTGTGTGCTGCCAAGGTCTGAAGATGAAGCGGTCGGGGATGGAAGGAATATATGAAACACTACCCTCATACAACCAGAAACATAGAAACATGACGAACAGCAACGCACATGCCATTTTTTTAAAGTTGCAACTGGGATTGAATTCGAAATATCAGCTCTTTCATGAGTCCATGGCTTCTATCAAAAGTACCATTCAACTCGCGTACTTTTGGTCAGGACAATTCAGCAATATCCCCAACGTTCATGACGCTGTTCATACAATTCTAGACAAAAGCCAGCCGGCGCAAAAAAAACAAAAACAAAAAAACCCACAAAAAATTCTTGGACTGACAAAGATTTCAGCCCATAGTATTTAGTCCACTGCACTGACTTAGACATTTTTGTAATGTGCTTGACTAAATTCAACCTCTTCGTGTGTAGGGGACACAGGAGGCTTCCCCCAGAGACCCGGATTATTGACGGCTGGATGCATGGTGTTGGTAGTGTTTCAGATCAAACTGTCATCTTTCGGCTTTTCTTTACTTCCGGTTTTTTTTTGTTTGCGTTTGCTTCTATGCAAGTATGAACACACAAAAGACCAAGTCCAGACGCCTGTATATGTAAATCAGTGATGATATCTTAAGAATACATAGTACACTTTATAATTCTATCATCTCCCAACCAGAGCAACTTGTACATGGGGTGTGTTTAGAATATCATGCCTGGCCACTTTCGAGACCGTTCGAACATCCCCTGTGGTTGTAGTAAAACAACTTTAGGAGCTTCCGACTGCTAACTGTCAATACTATAATAGTAAGGGGAACAAAGCTGGCAGCTGAACAAGCTGGCGGATGGGCGGGCTGCCCAATAGAGAGATGAAGGCCCAGAATAAGGCAAGATACGACTCTTCCATTCTCTCTTGGTCCGGTAGCAGAGTTGGACTTGGTTGATGCGTATTGTGTGGCTATGTCCCGGGATTTGTCATCTTCCCACCTTGCCGTTCGGTTTGCAAACAAGGTAACTGATGGCTGGGTCTAAAAAGCGTCATGCAATGCATGGACAACCACCCCCCCCTCCACTTTGCTTGACGAAATGGCTATTGTGTGGCGTCGGGTGCTTGGGAGGTGATTGTCCGGAGATTGGTGAGGCATTGGTGTTGTGGGTCCCATGCAGCATCCTCGGGTGTTTCTTGTTAACTTTGTGAACATAAAATGTATGAAACGAAAAGGTATAATTGATAAAAATGTATATGTTACAGACGACGGTGATATATTTAGATAATCTTGTTGGAAGTTGCTCGACGCCAAGGTATCAACAGACAATTGCCGCCTTTCCACCCTGTTGGTTTTTACCTTCCGTGACTTATGGGAAAATTGGAATAATCGCGCCGATTTATCTCCCTTGTCTGGAAACTAAAGAGGTTGTTGTCGGGCGTGAAATCTCTGTGTTGCTTTGCCTCGGTCGAAAGGGTAAATCTTTGTGGAGTACCGGTAATCTGTGTTTCCTTTGTCCTGCTGCGAACGGGATCGCGCTGGAATCGAGATAATTATTGATGGTAATTCAGAACATTACACGATAATCAGCCCACAGCTTTTTGTGTGTCTGTCCTGTCTTTCGATCAGCAGTTAGCTGGTAGAATGTCTGTTTGTCTGTGTCTCAGTCCGACTGACTGGCTGTCACTTTGTCTGTCTGGGTGCCTCTCTGTATGTCTGTCTGTCTGTCCGTCTGTCTTCTCTCTCTCTCTCTCTCCTCGCTATATCTTTCTTCCGCCTTTGGGATCTTTCATACGCTTTTAGCTGAACAACCGATGCCTTCACTACACAGTTCTGCCCATGTGTGATATCTGTATATAAATGAAAAAGACAATGGCCTGTTGTATTAAAGGTCTATAACGAGGAACGTCGGGTAGACATGGCTGTTGAGGTCGTGGCTGTAATGTTTTATCATCAACACTCCTGAACGGGGCCGTTCATTCCTTTCATTGTTAATGTTATTGTTATTTTTGTTTAGAGCCCAGCCGACTGCGTAGAACCATATCAGGGCTATAACTATTTCAATACACGCACAATACTTCAACAGAAAAAAAAAAAGGGAAAGAAAATCAAATACACATAATATCAATGCATTCGCGCACATAACTTAAGGAGACGCTGCTGGCGTTATCCACTCCGTCCAATTTATCACACAAGGGATTTAGAAAACATACCCAAATATTAATCAAAGAACATAACTCTTGAGAGTCACGTAGGAATTATCTCCCATGTTGTAGAACTTCTCAAATCTAACACAGGAGTGTTCTGAACATACCCTAATAGAAATCTAAACATAACTAAGGATACTAAAGCATATATAAAAATGGGCCTAAATTACCTGAAATGGCTTTCACAAATCTCATTTCCCTGGAGTCAAAAAATGCACTTCAAACATGCACCCAATTATCAATCCTAAGAGAAAGTACATAAGACTTTATCGAACATATACAGGTGAATGGACCAGCAAGGGAGAAAATGATAGGAAGAAATGACAGAAAACAAATGATAGGAAGAAATGACAGAAAACAAAAGAACAAGGCAGAAACAAAGAGAGTGACAGAAAAGAAAAAATATTCTAGCTCAGAATTTCCAGAAGGTGGGGATACTATTCATATTGAAAGTGCTCCCGGCATCCCCACGGGGGATATTCCTTAGATGAAGGGATCACTATCTGTTTATTATGCAATGTCCTTCAGAACTGGTATTTTACAACGTTCTTGCAGAGGTTCTTGAAACAACAGTATTGGAATGAATTGCAAACAGACGCGCTGTTGCTGAAACGATGTTAGGGTTAAAATATAGATAAGGATGAATGCGCGCATGCATACATGTCCCGTATGTGTGTTTGTGCGCGCACGTGTCTATGTATGTACATGTATATTTATCGACCTATGTACGTATGTATTCTATCTATCTGTCTATCTATCTGTCTATCTATCTATCTATCTATCTATCTATCTATCTATCTATCTATCTATCTATCTATCTATCTATCTACCTACATATCTATCTATCTATCTACTATCTATCTATCTATCTATCTATCTATCTATCTATCTATCTATCTATCTATCTATCTATCTGTCTGTCTGTCTGTCTGTCTATCCATCTATCTATCTATCTACCTACTACCTACCTACCTACCTACCTACCTACCTACCTACCTACCTACCTACCTACCTATCTATCTATCTATCTATCTATCTATCTGTCTGTCTGTCTATCTATCTATATATATGTATGTGTGTATGTGTGTGTGTGTGTGTGTGTGCGTGCGTGTGTGTGCGCGAGTGTGTGTGCGTGTGTGTTCGAATGTGTGTGTGTGTGTGTGTGCGAGTATGTGTGCGTGTGTGCTCGAATGTGTGCGTGCGTGTGTGTGTGTGCGTGTGTGTGCGCGTGTGTGTTCGAATGTGTGCGTGTGTACGTGTGCGTGTGTGTGTGTGTGTGTGTGTGTGTGTTTGTGTGTGTGTGCGTGCGTGTTCGAATGTGTGCGTGTGTACGTGTGTGCGTGTGTGTGTGTGTGTGCGTGCGTGTGTGTGTGTGTGTGCGTGTGTGTGTGTGCGTGTGTGTGTGTGTGTTGAAGGCCAACAACAGCTATTTTCCCAAGCAGTGAAACAATCTCCAGGCGCATCAGGATGGGTCCTATCCCCATTATAAAAACCGCAACGGGATTGTTTGAATGAGGGGGGAAATCGTTGTTTCAAACGCCTGCAAGCGCTTTGGGGGGAGGCGGAAAAAAGAGCAAAGCGGTAATGATAATCAGATAAAGCCATGACCTGCATCAGTCGATTACAGAATCGATGCTGCTCAGCACAGAAGGAAAAAAAAAAAAAAAAAAGCAAACCAAACCAAACCCCCGAAACAACCCCACTATGGAGGGCTGTTGGATTTCAAAGGAATAAATGAAGATAAATGGAAATGTTTACCGGAACATTGCAATATATCCAGGAATTAAGCCCATTTTGCTTTTCTGGTGTAGGCACACCATTGTAGTCTAGCTGTGTCATAATGGGTGATCAGTTATTTTTCGATATAATTCGATTTATCACATTTTCTGTCTCTAGTGGTCTAATTGTGTCATAATGGTCAGCTTAATGACGACAAGACAGAAGCTATCCTCTTGGCACCCGTCAGAAACTTTCTCAACTGCCTCCTCTTTCTCTCCCATTATGTAACACATTAGTCCCAATTTCTGATTCAGCTAAAAACCTTGGTGTCTGCATTGACTCTACCCTCTCCATGAACAACTTTGTTTCTCAAACTGCCAGATCTTGCTACTATCACCTCCATCGTATAAGCTTGATCAGGAAGTATCTCTCTGTGGAAACAACTGCAAAACTCGTTCTCTCCTTCATAATGTCTCGCATTGACTATTGCAATTCACTCCTGTCTGGTCTTCCTGCCTCCACCATTCACATCCTACAGCGCATTCAAAACAATGCTGACCACATATCTCCTCTCCTGGCACAACTTCACTGGCTCCCTGTATCAAAGCGCATACAGTACAAACTAGACAC
>JAPXFY010000012.1:47113343-47118343 GCA_030674185.1 Monoplex corrugatus | reverse complement strand
TCATCATCCCATAGAACTCCACAGATATCATTCCATGGACTCATAGCATCATCCCATAGAACCATAGCATCACACATAATCCCATAGAACTCCATGCTCATCACATCATCCCCATAGAACTCCATAGCATCATCACCATCATCCCCATAGAACTCCATAGCATCATCACATCATCCCCATAGAACTCCATAGCATCATCACCATCATCCCCATAGAACTCCATAGCACATCACATCATCCCATAGAACTCCATAGCATCATCACTATCATCCCATAGAACTCCATAGCACCATCACCATCATCCCATAGAACTCCATAGCACCATCACTATCATCCCATAGAACTCCATAGCACATCACTATCATCCCCATAGAACTCCATAGCACCATCACCATCATCCCCATAGAACTCCATGCACTCATCACTATCATCCCATAGAACTCCATAGCATCATCACCATCATCCCCATAGAACTCCATAGCATCATCACCATCATCCCCATAGAACTCCATAGCATCATCACCATCATCCCATAGAACTCCATAGCATCATCACTATCATCCCATAGAACTCCATACATCATCCATCACTATCATCCCCATAGAACTCCATAGCACATCACCATCATCCCCATAGAACTCCATAGCACCATCACTATCATCCCATAGAACTCCATAGCATCATCACATCATCCCCATAGAACTCCATAACCATCACTATCATCCCCATAGAACTCCATAGCACCATCACCACCATCCCCATAGAACTCCATAGCACCATCACCACCATCCCATAGAACTCCATAGCATCATCACTATCATCCCCATAGAACTCCATAGCACCATCACCACCATCCCCATAGAACTCCATAGCACCATCACCATCATCCCTATAGAACTCCATAGCACCATCACCATCATCCCATAGAACTCCATAGCACCATCACCACCATCCCCATAGAACTCCATAGCACCATCACCATCATCCCCATAAACTCCATAGCATCATCACCACCATCCCATAGAACTCATAGCACCATCACCATCATCCCATAGAACACCATAGCACCATCACTATCATCCCCATAGAACTCCATAGCACCATCACCATCATCCCCATAGAACTCCACAGCATCATCACAGTCATCCCCATAGAACTCCATAGCACCATCACCATCATCCCCATAGAATCATAGCACAATCACCATCATCCCCATAGAACCCATAGCACCATCACTATCATCTCCATAGAACTCCACAGCATCATCACCATCATCCCCAAGAACTCCATAGCACCATCACCATCATCCCCATAGAACTCCATAGCACCATCACTATCATCCCATAGAACTCCACAGCACATCACCATCATCCCATAGAACTCCATAGCACCATCACCATCATTCCCATAGAACTCCATAGCATCATCACTATCATCCCCATAGAAACTCCATAGCACCATCACCACATCCCCATAGAACTCCATAGCACCATCACCACCATCCCCATAGAACTCCATAGCATCATCACTATCATCCCCATAGAACTCCATAGCACCATCACCACCATCCCCATAGAACTCCATAGCACCATCACCATCATCCCTATAGAACTCCATAGCACCATCACATCATCCCATAGAACTCCATAGCACCATCACCACCATCCCATAGAACTCCATAGCACCATCACCATCATCCCCATAGAACTCCATAGCATCATCACCACCATCCCCATAGAACTCCATAGCACCATCACTATCATCCCCATAGAACTCCATAGCATCTTTACCATCATCCCCATAGAACTCCATAGCACCATCACCATCATCCCCATAGAACTCATAGCACCATCACCATCATCCCCATAGAACTCCATAGCACCATCACCATCATCCCCATAGAACTCCATAGCACCATCACCTTCATACCATAGAACTCCATAGCACCATCACATCCATCCCATAGAACTCCATAGCACCATCACCATCATCCCCATAGAACTCCATAGCACCATCACCATCATCCCATAGAACTCCATAGCACCATCACCAAATCCCCATAGAACTCCATTTTTTTTTTTTTTTTTTTTTTTTTTTTTTTTCATCCCCATAGAACTCCATAGCACCATCACCACCATCCCATAGAACTCCATTTTTTTTTTCACCATCCCATAGAACTCCATAGACATCACATCATCCCATAGAACTCCATAGCATCATTACCATCATCCCCATAGAACTCCATAGCATCATCACCATCATCCCATAGAACTCCATAGCACCATCACTATCATCCCCATAGAACTCCATAGCACATCACCATCATTCCTATAGAATCCATAGCACCATACCACATCCCCATAGAACTCCATAGCACCATCACACATTCCTATAGAACTCCATAGCACCATCAACACATCTCCATAGAACTCCATAGCACCATCACCATCATCCCCATAGAACTCCATAGCACCATCACCATCATCCTATAGAACTCCATAGCACCATCACCATCATCCCATAGAACTCCATAGCACCATCACCATCATCCCATAGAACTCCATAGCACCATCACCATCATCCCATAGAACTCCATAGCACCATCACCATCATCCTATAGAACTCCATAGCACCATCACCATCATTCCATAGAACTCCATAGCACCATCACATCATCCCCATAGAACTCCATAGCACCATCACCATCATTCCCATAGAACTCCATAGCACCATCACCATCATCCCATAGAACTCCATACCATTCACCTCACCCATAGAACTCCATAGCACATCACATCATCCTATAGAACTCCATAGCACCATCACCATCATCCCCATAAGAACTCCATAGCACCATCACATCATCCCATAGAATCCATAGCACATCACCATCTCATAGAACTCCATAGCACCATCACCATCATCCCAATAGAACTCCATAGACCATCACATCATCCCCATAGAACTCCATAGCACCATCACTATCATCCCCATAGAACTCCATGCACATCACCATCATCCCATAGAACTCCATAGCACATCACTATCATTCCCATAGAACTCCATGCATCATACCATCTCCCCATAGAACTCATGCACTCACATCATCCCATAGAACTCCATAGCACCATCTATCACTCATATCATCCCATATATGAACTCCATAGCATCATCACCATCATCCCCTAGAACTCACAGACTCAATCATCCATAGTCCACATCATGCATAAAACTCCATAGCATCATCCCATCATCCCCATAGAACTCCACATATAGACTCATCACCATCACTCCCCATAGAACTACCATACACTCACCATCATCCCATCATCACCCATGATAACACCATCACATACCCATGACCACACTCATCATCCCATAGAACTCCATAGCACTCATCACTACTCATCCACCCATAGAACTCCATAGCACCATCACCACCATCCCATAGAACTCCATTGCACCATCACCACCATCCCATAGAACTCCATAGCATCATCAATATCATCCCCATAGAACTCCATAGCACCATCACCACCATCCCATAGAACTCCATAGCACCATCACCATCATCCCATAGAACTCCCACAGTATCATCACTATCATCCCTATAGAACTCCATAGCATCATTACCATCATCCCCACAGAACTCCATAGCATCATCACTATCATCCCCATAGAACTCCATAGCATCATCACTATTATCCCCATAGAACTCCATAGCATCATCACCATCATCCCCACAGAACTCCATAGCATCATCACCACCATCCCCATAGAACTCCATAACACCATCACTATCATCCCCATAGAACTCCACAGCATCATCACCACCATCCCCATAGAACTCCATAGCATCATCACCATCATCCCACAGAACTCCATAGCATCATCACCATCATCCCTATAGAACTCCATAGCACCATCACCATCATCCCACAGAACTCCATAGCATCATCACCATCATCCCATAGAACTCCATAGCATCATCACCATCATCCCACAGAACTCCATAGCATCATCCCCATCATCCCCATAGAAGTCCATAGCATCATCACCATCATCCCACAGAACTCCATAGCATCATCACCATCATCCCTATAGAACTCCATAGCATCATCACCATCATCCCCATAGAACTCCATAGCATCATCACCATCATCCCATAGAACTCCATAGCACCATCACCATCATCCCTATAGAACTCCATAGCATCATCACCATCATCCCTATAGAACTCCATAGCATCATCACCATCATCTCTATAGAACTCCATAGCATCATCACCATCATCCCCATAGAACTCCATAGCACCATCACTATCATCCCTATAGAACTCCATAGCATCATCACCATCATCCCCATAGAACTCCACAGCATCATCACCATCATCCCCATAGAACTCCATAGCATCATCACCATCATCCCCATAGAACTCCATAGCATCATCACCATCATCCCCATGGAACTCCATAGCATCATTACCACCATCCCTATAGAACTCCATAGTATCATCACCATCATTCCTATAGAACTCCATAGCATCATCACCATCATCTCTATAGAACTCCATAGCATCATCCCCATCATCCCCATAGAACTCCATAGCACCATCTCTATCATCCCTATAAACTCCATAGCATCATCACTATCATCCCCATAGAACTCCATAGCATCATCACCATCATCCCCATAGAACTCCACAGCATCATCACCATCATCCCCATAGAACTCCATAGCATCATCACCATCATCCCCATAGAACTCCATAGCATCATCACCATCATCCCCATGGAACTCCATAGCATCATTACCACCATCCCCATAGAACTCCATAGCACCATCACCATCATCCCCATAGAACTCCATAGCACCATCACCATCATCCCTATAGAACTCCATAGCACCATCACCATCATCCCTATAGAACTCCATAGCACCATCACCATCATCCCCATAGAACTCCATAGCATCATCACCATCATACCCATAGAACTCCA
>JAPXFY010000012.1:47090843-47105843 GCA_030674185.1 Monoplex corrugatus | reverse complement strand
ACCCTTGTACTTACCTTTTTGTTTGTCTCCCTTACTACAGGGAGATTACCCTTGTACTTACCTTTTTGTTTGTCTCCCTTACTACAGGGAGATTATCCTTGCACTTACCTTTTTGTTTGTCTCCCTTTCTACACGGAGATTACCCTTGTACTTACCTTTTTGTTTGTCTCCCTTACTACAGGGAGATTACCCTTGTACTTACCGTTTTGTTTGTCTCCCTTACTACAGGGAGATTACCCTTGTACTTACCTTTTTGTTTGTCTCCCTTTCTATGCCATCTTAATGGCCACAGAAGTTGAAACAGTTTTTACAATGATGATGATGAGGACGATAACCATGATACTATAGAGGTGCATCTAGAGTTGAGACTCCGTGACAAGGCTGTACACTAAGCTTACTATCATAACATATCTTGGCGTCAATCAAATACAGACACCTGCGGTGTTGGTCAGAATGTTTAAGCAACACCCTCAATGACGCATCAGTGAAATGAATGAGACTCAATTATGTGTTCCCAGTCTTCCCAATGAGCCCAAAACACGCTCAACTTTGGGTGGGGGCCTGTTGGAGACCGAAAAAGAAAAAATCCCACAATGATTTTTTTGAGGAATTGATGGGGATTCGAACCCACAATCTTCAAGTCATTGGTCCGTTGCGCTAACCACTACACCACAGCGACTAGTCTGGAACGGAAGCGGAATTGATGGGCTTAGCTTTTGTATCAGTAGGAATGTTAGAGATGTTTTAGGAGTGAGGCAAGCTGATAACTGACATTTGTTTTTTTTCTTTTGGTGATCCTGTTATACACAGTCCTTTTAAATAGTCAAGTCACATGTACAACCTTGTGCTCTTGGCTCAGACATATTTCTGCATTTTGAAATTTTGTTAACGGGCTTTAAATAGCCAAAGGAGACGTCTCTAAAATACTTCTTAGGAATGATATACTAGTGGACGTCTTGATTATAAAACAGCGTGTAAAATCTTGCCACAAAGTAGCCTACATGCTACTAGATCAAGTTGATACCTGGGTGACTCCGTCTGAGACACGATTATAGACTAGAGAATACCAGAGATCTATGAATAGAGGGTCCAAATCGGCACTGACAAAAATATACGTAATCTGCTGTCTTAGTTAGGTCTCTTTGTGAGAGTAAGGCGTCTGTCTGATACGATTGTTAAACATTACAGTTTCAATGAATCTGCTCCGTGTCTGTCATACGGGAAAGTTCGCGCTCGCGCGCGCGCGCGCGCACACGCACACACACACACACACACACACACACACACACACACACACACACCACACACACGCACACACATACATACACACTCACACACACACACTCACACACATCCACTCACATACGTCTAAAAGCACATATGTGAACAGACGTTAAAAGAAATAACGAACGAACATCCACACACACACTCACACACACCACACGCACACACCCACACATCATACACACACTCACACACACACACACACTCACACACACCACACCACACACACACACACACACACACACACACCACACACACACACACACACACACCACACACAACAAACTCACACACACACTCACGCAACACCACACCACACCACACACTCTCACACACACACTCACACACACTCCACACACACACACACACACACACAACACACACACACACACCACCACACACACACACACACCACACACACACACACACACACACGTATACAAAGCTTGAACGAAAGGTTGGTATAATTTGTGGATGATCTGATCCGCTGATATGTATTTCTTTGCACGTTTTACGATAGATTTGTTTCTGTATTTTCAAGTAGATGTAAAAGTGACGTACGTGGAGTGCTTCTCCACATTTTCATTTCCAAACACAGATGAAACAACAAACAAACAAACAAACAAACAAACAAACAAACAAACAAACAAACAAATAAACAAACAAAAACTGGATGATTGTACACACTCGAACACGCACACGCACACGCGCACACGCACACGCACACGCACAAAAATTCACACACACGGTCACAGCTATAAACACACAGACATACATAATCTCAGAATTACAGATAGACTGAGACACAGACAGGCATTTTCGCAGCTATACAGACACATAGCCACACACAAATACATAAACACACACACACACACAACACACACACACACACACACACACACACACACCACACACACACACACACACACACACACACACAGAGGAATGGGAGACACAGACAGGCATTTTCGCAGCTATACAGACACATAGCTACACACAAATACATAAACACACAAGCACACGCAACACCACACACACACACACACACACACACACACACACACACACACACACACACACACACACACACAGAGGAGAAGGAGACACAGACAGGCATTTTCGCAGCAATACAAACACATAGCTATACACAAACACACAAGAGAGAGAGAAGAGGGAGACACAGACATTTTTAGCAGCTATACAGACACATAGCTACACACAAATGCACAAACACACACACACAGAGAGAGGGAGACACAGGCATTTTTAGCAGCTATACAGACACATAGCTACACAAAATACACAAACACACACAGAGAGAGGAGAGGGAGACACAGACAGGCATTTTCGCAGCTATACAGACACATAGCTACACACAAACACACACACAGAGGAGAGAGAGACACAGACAGGCATTTTCGCAGCTATACAGACACATAGCTACACACAAATACATAAACACACACTCACACACACACACACAGGAGAGGGAGACACGATACACACACACAGGAGAGGAGACACAGATACACACACAGAGGAGACACAGATACACCAAGGAGAGGAACACAGATACACACACACAGGAGAGGAGAGAACACACAGACACAGATACACACACGAAGACACAATACACACACAGGAAGAGACACAGACACACACAGAGGAGAGGGAGACACAGATCACAACAGTAAGGAGACACAGTACACACACAGGAGAGGGAGACACAGATACACACAGGAGAGGAGACACAGTCACACAAAGCATACACACAACGAGAGGAGACACAGATACACACACAGGAGAGGAGACACAGATACACACACCAGGAAGGGAGACACAGATACACACACACAGGAGAGGAGACACAGATACACACACAGGAGAGGGAGACACAGATACACACACACAGGAGAGGGAGACACAGATACATACACAGGAGAGGAGACACAGATACACACACACAGAAGGGAGACACAGAACACCACACAGGAGAGGGAGACACAGATACACACACAGGAGAGGAGACAGAAAACACAAGGGACACAGATACACACACACAGGAGAGGGAGACACAGAACACACACACAGGAGAGGGAGACACAGATAACACACACAGGAGAGGGAGACACAGATACACACACAGGAGAGGGAGACACAGATAACACACACAGGAGAGGGAGACACAGATACACACACACAGGAGAGGGAGACACAGATACACACACACAGGAGAGGGAGACACAGATACACACACAACAGGAGAGGGAAGACACAGATACCACACACACAGGAGAGGGAGACACAGATACACACACACAGGAGAGGGAGACACAGATAACAACACGGAAGGGAGCACGATACACACAGGAGAGGGAGACAGATACACACACACAGGAGAGGGAGACACAGTACACACACACAGGAGAGGGAGACACAGATACACACACACAGGAGAGGGAGACACAGATACACACACACAGGAGAGGGAGACACAGATACACACACACAGGAGAGGGAGACACAGATACACACACACAGGAAGGGAGACACAGATACACACACACAGGAGAGGGAGACACAGATACACACACAGAGAGGGAGACCAGATACACACACACGAGAGGGAGACAGATACACACACAGGAGAGGGAGACAAGATACACACACACAGGAGAGGGAGACACAGATACACACACAGGAGAGGGAGACCAGATACACACACACAGGAGAGGGAGACAGATACACACACACAGGAGAGGGAGACACAGATACACACACACAGGAGAGGGAGACAGATACACACACACAGGAGGGAGACACAGATACACACACACAGGAGAGGGAGACAGATACACACACAGGAGAGGGAGACACAGATACACACACACAGGAGAGGGAGACACAGTACACACACACAGGAAGGGAGACACAGATACACACACACAGGAGAGGGAGACAGATACACACACAGGAGAGGGAGACACAGATACACACACACAGGAGAGGGAGACACAGATACACACACACAGGAGAGGGAGACACAGATACACACACACAGGAGAGGGAGACACAGAACACACACAGGAGAGGGAGACACAGATACACACACAGGAGAGGGAGACACAGATACACACACACAGGAAGGGAGACACAGACACACACACACAGGAGAGGGAGACACAGACACACACACAGGAGAGGGAGACACAGATACACACACAGGAGAGGGAGACACAGACACACACACAGGAGAGGGAGACACAGACTACACACACAGGAGAGGGAGACACAGACACACACACACAGGAGAGGGAGACACAGATACACAACACAGGAGAGGGAGACACAGATACACACACACACAGGAGAGGGAGACACAGATACACAACACAGGGGAGGGAGACACAGATACACACACAGGAGAGGGAGACACAGACACACACACACAGGAGAGGGAGACACAGAACACACACACAGGAGAGGGAGACACAGACAACACACACAGGAGAGGGAGACACAGACACACACACACAGGAGAGGGAGACACAGACACACACAACAGGAGAGGGAGACACAGATACACACACACAGGAAAAGGAGACACAGATACACACACACAGGAGAGGAGACAGATACACACACACAGAGAGCGAGACAGATACACACACACACAGAGAGAAGGAGACACAGAAACACACACACAGGAGAGCGGACAGATACACAACACACACATACACAGGAGAGGGAGACACAGACACACACACAGGAGAGGGAGACACAGACACACACACAGGAGAGGGGGCGAGACAAGAAGAAGAAACAAAAGAGACAGGACAAAAATGGTCAGGCGCTGACCTTTATACCAACTCATAGAGATCGAAAAGGACAGAGATGTGTGGTGAGCGTTTGTCAGGAAGTTGTCAGTAGGAACCCAGCAAACCTCGCCTTGGAGAGAGAGAGAGAGAGAGAGAGAGAGAGAGAGAGAGAGAGAGAGAGAGAGTCAGAGACAGAGACAGAGACAGAGACAGAGACAGAGACAGAGAGACAGACAGATAGATAGATAGAGAGAGAGAGAGAGAGACGAGAGAGAGAGAGGAGAAGGATGAGAGAGAGAGAGAGGAGAGAGACCGAGAGCCAGAGAGAGGCAGAATGTGATGAGAAGGGGAGTCAAGAACTCGATCACATGTTTTCCATTTTTTTTTTATTTACTCTCAAAGAAAGAAAAAAAAAAAGATCCCATAACGCACACAATAAGAAAAATCAAACAAGTAACAATAGATTGCTCACTACCCAGTCCCACACCACAGTAATTATAAGACTGAACTGAGCAGTCTGTTAGTGCTACCAATCTTCTTTGGTCACATCAAGTACATGACTCTTTCAACCACAGAGATATGTTCACTTCTTGATACAATCCCAACAGTTAAAAGCACTTCTTGGTAGCAGCCTGCAGAGAATGCTCTCATCAGTGGCAGCACGTAGCAGATCCAAATCCACAGTGTCCTGTGTGATTCTCTTACCACCGTCAGAAGTTCCAACAAGAACAAGCACAGCCTTGTCCACTGAAGTCTGGCAGTATTACTCCATTCAGCCCACACTTCAATCAGCCATAGTAGCCACTGTTCTTGTCGGGTGGCAGTAAAGTGCCGCCATCGGGATACCCTGTGAATCCGAGAAGTCTGCCGGATCACCGCACAACCTCTGGTTCCGACGCACAAACTTCCCAGTCTTAGAAACCTGCTGGATCACTGCATGACCTCTGGCTCCGACGCACAAACTTCCCAGTCTTAGTGAAGTCTACCGGATTACCACACAACTTCTGGCTCCGACGCACAAACTTCCCTGTCTTAGTGAAGTCTGCCGGACCACCACGCAACCTCTGGTGCCGTTGCACCATCCTTTCAGTCCTCTCCCAGACAGAACCACCACCTCCCCCCGTGCTTGTTATCTTCGTCTAATATATCGTTATCTTCCCCAAAATTATGTTCTCGTTTCTATAGTACTTTTACACAACTACTTTATTGTATGCAATACGCAAACCCAACTATGTCCTCATTACCATAGCACATACTCATCACTTTCTCACATATTTTCAGACAACTGTGTCATTGTATGCAACGTAATAATTGCGTTTTGGTACATACAATGACGCACTTCTTTGACTTTTAATGTATTCCATTACACAGAGACAGAGAGACAGAGACAGAGAGACAGAGACAGAGAGAGAGAGAGAGAGAAAGAGAAAAAGACAGACAGAGAGAGAGACACACAGAAAGAGAGACAGAGAGAGAGACAGAGACAGAGACAGAGAGAGAAAAAGAGACGGGGAAAGAGAGAGAGGGGAAGAGAGAAAGAGAGAAAAAGAGAGACAGAGAGAAGAAGAGAAGAAGAAGAAGAAAATTGCGAAGAAGAAGAAGAAGAAGAAGAATTGCGAAGGAAGAATTGCGAAGAAGAAGAAGAAGAAGAAGAATTGCGAAGAAGAAGAAGAAGAAGAGAAGAAGAAGAAGAAGAAGAAGAAGAAGAAGAAGAAGAAGAAACAAAAGAAGAAACGGAAGATTTGGAAAAAAAGGGGAATCGATATTCGAACACATCTTTATAAGATCGGTTTTACGATTTCTATATCTCTTAGCACTTAACAACTGTACTTATGGAAAGTCTGTATTAACATTGCCACAAATGTCTGGATATCATTAGATTATACTTTGGGGATGTTTCCTCCTCTAAAACGATCTGGATATCATTAGATTATACTTTGGGGATGTTTCCTCCTCTAAAACGATTATATCCTTATACAAATGTATCAGAGAACCACGAATATATGGTCCAAGATTTATTGACAGAAACAAATGGCAATCTGCTTCCATCGTGATCTTGAAGGTGTGTATGATGTCAGGATTTTTGTCAAGGTTTAGCATCATTTTGGTCATTGGTTGATTCTGTGCTTTGTCACTCGAAGAAACCCACACCTTGAAATACACAGCGACACACAGAGAAACATACACACACACACACACACACACACGATGAGAAACACACACAAACACACACACGCAGACACACACACACATACACACACATACAGAGAGAGAGAGAGAGAGAGAGAGAGAGAGAGAGAGAGAGAGAGAAAGAGAGAGAGAGAGAACATACACACACAAACACACAGAAACACATACGAAGAGAAACACACACACATACACACACACACACACACACACACACACACACACACACACACACACACACACACACACCACACACATGCACACACAAACACACACACACACACACACACACACACACACACACACACACACACACACACACACACACACATGCACACACCATCTGTCAGTATTTGTCAGTATTTCTTTTCATTATTTTTCCTGAATTGGCTGGTTAATAGTGTCTTGAAAAGCTAAGGATTTTAATTTCAGAATTGTATTCTCCTTTCTTATTGTCACTGTTTTTGTTTTCTTTCGGAATCTGTTTTCGCACAATCATTCAGTTTTGTTGCCGTACGCTGACTGGAACGTAAAGTGTAAGAACGATTCGAACAAACTGATACATATCAGTGGCTGGGAAAGATGCACCAGTGTTGGTGGAATGCTTGTGGGTGAAAAGCATAAGAGTGTTAGTTGTACAGATATCGAGTGGGCAGTATGACTAGGACGGTTGCATGTACCAGTCGCCGTGGTGTAATGGTTAACGCAACGGACTACTGACTGGAAGGTTGTGGGTTCGAATCCCCATCAGTACCTTCAAAAATCATTGTTGAATTTTTCGGCTTTAACCAGCTCTACCCAGAGTTGGGCATGCTATGGGCTCATTGGAAAGACTGGGACCACACGGTCGAGTCTCGTCTACTCCATGGATGCGTCATTGATGGTGTTGCTCAAATCTTCTGACCAGCACTGCAGGTGTCTGTATCTCTCGGGCCTGGTTGACGCCAGGATATATTATGATTGTAAGCGTAGAGTACAACCCTGTCACGCAGTCTCAATCCTAGATGGAACCCCACAGCATCATGATTATCATCCTCATCGACATCATCATCATCGCATTGTAAAAACTGTGCCAGCTTCTGTGGCCATTAAGGTGCCGCAGAAAATGGGACGGAAATAAAAAGGATGGTTGCATGTGCTCAAACCCATGTCTTTGCTCACCGGTATGACGTCCTGCCGTCAAGGGGACCTTTTCCTTTCTTCAAATGTAGAAACAGTGATGTGTATGCAAAGTTACCTTCCGAAATCAATTGAATAATTATTTGAATGAGAAGGCAATCTGAACCATGTATGTGTGTGTATAGTGGCTTTGATATGGAAACGTATGTGTATAGGTTTGTGTGTGTGTGTGTGTGTGTGTGTGTGTGTGTGTTGTGTGTTGTGCGTGTGCGTGTACATATGTGTGTGTGTTGTGTATGTACGGGTGTGTGTGTGTGTGTGTGTGCGCGCGCGTGCGCGCGCGCGTGTGTATGAGCGTGTGTATGCGGGTGCATATGTGTGTACATGTGTCTGTGTGCGTGTGTGTGTGTGTGTGTACGTGTGTATGTGCGTGCGCACGCACGTCTGCTTGTATGTGTGTGTGTTCAAATGCATTCAAATGTTTAAATGATTGATTGAGTGGTTGATTTCTAATGACAGAATGTGTCATGCATTGTGTGTACGTATGCGTGTGTGTGTGTGTGTGTGTGTGTGTGTGTGTGTGTGTGTGTGTGTGTGTGTGTGTGTGTGTGTGTGTGTGTGTGTACGTGTGCGTGTGAGTGTGTGCACGCGCGTGCGTGTGTGTGAATTGTGTGTGCCGTATGTGTAGAAATTCAGCTTTGACTCCATCATAAAAATCTCTACATGTTCAAAGCAGTAGGATTGTTTCGTTGACTGGGAGTTCGAACACAGAGAAACGTTTTTGTTGAGTTGACAACGGACGCGCTTGTCAGGTGGGTAAAACGTTAAACTTCCAGTCGAAAGGCTTGGGTTCGATTCTGTCTAGGTGCCTCCTGCCCAGTGGATAAAGTGTGGAGATTTTTCTCAACTCCCTGGTCAACATGTGTGCAGACCTCTTAATGCTTAAGCCCCAACGTGCATATACACACGCTGAACATCAAGTTCGCACGTTAAAGATCCTGTAAGTCATGTCAGTGTCCAGTGGCTTATCATCATCATCATCATCATCATCATATGCCCTGCCGCATGGCGTTGACGACCATGGCCCTCCATATGCATCTATCCCTTGTCGCTGGAAGTACATCTACCACCCTCCCTGTCCTCAGCCACCCTGTAATTCCGTCCAATATTTTCTTCCTGGGTCTACCTAGTGTTCTCTTTCCCTCCAGCTTTCCTGTTGTGACCAAGTGCTCTAATTCCCCTTTCCTATCTTCCATCTGAATGATCTTCTTGTGTCTGCCTCCATCAAGACTGTCTCATTTGTTTGTTTTTTGCTGTTCATGGAACTCTCAACTTTCTTCTTAGAAACCACAAATCGGCTGCCTCAATCTTGTTCTGGCTTTGAATTGTCCACGCCCCACGACCGGATAACATTATTGGTTCTATTTAACATTCATGAACTCTCTTCCTGACACTAACTGACAAGCATTTGTTGGTAAGAATGCTGTTTTGGCTTGGCCGATTCTGTTGGCTATTTCTGATGTGGATCCGCCGTCTGATGAGATGACTGTTCCCAGATATTTAAACTTATCTACCTGTCCCAGTGTTGTGCTCATGGAGACATGAAAACGCTCAGCTTGCGCATTCACCGAAGACAGAGTATGCAGTCTGCGCACCGACGTGTCGCCTGCAAATAGTGGGCAGCAGAACGTACATACTGGCATCCGAGAAAAATTGGAACACTGAAAGAAAAAAAAAAAAAAGAGTTGATCAGTTGACGTCACATTCATCGTCTCCTTGCCCCAAAAGAAAAAAAATATCTATGAGCATAAACAAGAGAGGGAAGGGACTACCTGATTATTTTGGATAGAGGAAAGAAACTGTTTGAAACTCATCATTGCATAATTCACACTGGGCTTAAAGTGTGATTTTCTGGCATCGTGGCTTCAGGCATTTAATTTAGTTTTTCAGGTTGGAGAACCAGAGGGAAGAGCAAGGATTTATATCGGTCGACACATTCACAGGCAGCTATTAAGGCAGTCAGTCAGTCAGTCAGTCAGTCAGTCAGTCAGTCAGTCAGTCAGTCAGTCAGTCAGTCAGTCCCCAGTCAGTAAGTCAATCAATCAGTCAATCAATCAGTCATAGTCAATCAATCAGTCAATCAATCACTCATTCAATCAGTCAGTCAGTCGGTCAATCAGTCAGTCACTCAGTCAATCAATTACTCAGTCAGTCAGTCAGTTCATCAGGCAACCAGCAAGTAAACCCATTCAACCAGCTCGTCAGCGACTCACTCAGTGAGTCAGTTCTGTTAGACAAAGACAGAGCGGAGGTCTATTCCAGGTTGACGGTCCTGAGACAGCAAAAGAACGCCGGCCAACATTTGGTAGGGGACTTGAAGGGAAAGAGCCAGTGTCTGCGTCGAAGGTGCCAGCTCTTCGGTGTAAGTTATGACCTCCAGAGATTAAAAACGGAATGACAAATACATGTAATACAATAAAACAGAAATACTATTAATGCAATAAACCAGGAAAGACCAGATGAAGAAATGATGCTGCCGATAGTCTACAATCTCATACAATAAAACAGAAATACTAATAATACAATAAACTAGGAAAAGACCAGATGTGGAAACAACGCTGCCGATAGTCTACAATCTTATTACCGAAGCTACATAGGCTTCAGAGTACAGATGTCCGCTAGACATCGCTAACCTTGGGGAAAAGATGATCAAGCCACACTAAAAACTTCCCTTTTTATGAAACAAACTAACACATGAAAGTCACATTTTGTACCTCTCGTGACCACTTTGATTTTGAAGAAGAAAGCTAAGCTTGAATACTTCCTGAAGTTTCTGAAGTTTCTGCCAAAGCGCTGTTTACAACCTTTCCCCGAAACGTGCTGACTTCAGACACTGTTTTTGTCGGTGTGACCTTGACTTTGACCCTGAAACCTTGTTCTCAAAGCTTATGCATTTACAACGCCCGAAAATTAGTCTTTGACTAAACGTTTTTAAGGTCCTCCGAGAAACAACTGAGAACAAATTGCTAACATTTTCGGTAATAGCCAGCCACCAGAGAGCCAGTAAGTCAGTCAGTCAGTTAGCCAGCCAGCCAGTCAGAGAGCCAGCAAGTCAATCAGCCAGCCAGCCAGCCAGCCAGCCAGCCAGAGAGCCAGTAAGTCAATCAGCCAACGTGCCAATCCATCCATTCATCCATCTATCCAGAGAGGCAGTAAGTAAATCAGCCAGCAGCCAGCAGCCAGCAGCCAGCGAGCCAGTCAGCCAGCCAGTGAATCAGCAAACCAGCCAGCATGCCAGCCTGCCAGCCAGCCAGCCAGCCAGACACACTTCCTGCTTGGCCATTGTGAGCATCATTATCCCCACTTAAGGAGATTAAAAAAAAAAAAAGCACACAGTTGAATAAACCCATAGAGAGAAAATAGATGACAAGGAAGACAACAAAATATGAGAGCAGTTAGACAAGAAGATGATCAAAACATAACACACCCAGAAAATGGAAATACCGATCAGGAAGAACACAAATAACCCAGATAATCTGACACTGCATGTATTTGCAAACAAGCAGACAAACAGAGAAACTGTAGGTAAAGACATACTGAAGGCAAACAATTATTTACGCCACTAACACACACCAAAAAATGACTTCCTTCTGTTGCATTCTAATTGTGGCCAGTTCCTTTCAACCACAGGTCATATAGATTTCTTTGAGAGAAACGAAATAGTCAAGTCACGTATTCGTTCACTTGATCTGATCATTTTACAGATTGCATCACTCATTTCCAAATTTTGTACACGTGCCAAAAATAGACAAGAACAAGTCTCTATAATGCTTCTTAGGAATGACATAAACAAGAAGTCTCTATAATGCTTCTCAAGAATGATATAAACTCAGACTTTTTGCTCGTAAAACAGTGTGTAAGATCTTGGTACCTGAGTGGTCTAGCTGTCGCAAGATCAAACTTATACACTGGCCGTTCCTTTTCCGATAAGGTTATATATTGGCAGGAAGGTATTAGACAGCCATGAATAGACAGTCCAAGAGGTTAACACTCACAAAAATAAAAGTTATTTGCTGCCTTCGTCAATGAGATTTTGGGGAACAAATAGCCCCCAGTCGTTAATTATTAGTCAAATATGTTTTATGGCGTCAATGTTATTTCTGAGTTAAACATTTTGATCTATGACGGAATCTCTTCCGTGCTTGTCACACAGTCAAACACAACCCACGCGTGCACACCCACCCACACGCTCAACCCCCTCCCCCCCCCCCTCACACACACACACACACACACACACACACACACACACACACACACACACACACACACTCTCTCTCTCTCTCTCACACACACACACACACACTCTCTCTCTCCCTCCCACACACGCACACAAACACACGCACACACACTCTCTTTCTCTCTCACACACACACCTTCCCACCCACCTCCACACATTCATACAAACGTACACACACACACTCTCTCTCACACACACACCCTCCCCCCCCCCACAAACGCGCACACACAGACAGACAGACAGACAGACAGACAGAGAGAGAGACCGAGAGACCGAGAGAGACCGAGAGAGAGACAGAGGAGAGAGAAAAAGACAGAGGGAGAAAGAGAGAGAGAGAGAGAGAGAGAGAGAGAAAGAGAAAGAGAGAGAGAGAAAGACAGAGAGAAAGACAGAGAAAGAAAGACAGACAGACAGAGACAGAGACAGAGAGGGAGAGATAATCAGAACGCGTATTCAATATAACAAGATAAGACAAGACAAGACAAGACAAGACAAGACAAGACAAGACAAACACAAATTTTCGGCCAACTGTCCTTTGTCAGGCGTACACAAAGAATAAATGCACAACACCTAGCACAAAAATAAACAAACAAACAAACAATGCACAACACCTAACGCAAAAAACAAACAAACAAACAATGCACAACACCTAGCATAAAAACAAAACAAACAAACAAACAATGCACAACACCTTGCACAAAAATAAACAAACAAACAAACAATGCACAACACCTAGCACAAAAATAAACAAACAAACAAACAAACAATGCACAACACCTAGCACAAAAATAAACAAACAAACAATGCACAACACCTAGCATAAAAACAAAACAAACAAACAAACAATGCACAACACCTTGCACAAAAATAAACAAACAAACAAACAATGCACAACACCTAGCACAAAAATAAACAAACAAACAAACAAACAAACAATGCACAACACCTAGCACAAAAATAAACAAACAAACAAACAATGCACAACACCTAGCACAAAAATAAACAAACAAACAAACAAACAAACAATGCACAACACCTAGAACAAAAATAAACAAACAAACAAACAATGCACAACACCTAGCACAAAAATAAACAAACAAACAAACAAACAAACAATGCACAACACCTAGCACAAAAATAAACAAATAAACAAACAATGCACAGCTTCCCAAATGTGGCTTCCGGCAAGAGAAAATCGCTCTTGAGAAGTTTTGCCGTCAAAACCAGTGGTTGGTTTATATAAAAATTACACAGTATATGCCTAACATAATAAAGAAAAGCAATCAAGGAAAGATATATATATATATATATTGTATATACTAACACACACACATATATATAAAAGGCAAACAACTAAATGACGGCTTAGCGGGCACTCCCATCAAAAGAAATTAAAAGATAACACACGACTGACACTGACCTCCACATTCAAATGGACTTGCACAGAACACAGACAAAGGCGTGCGTTGGATAAAACGTCATCAATGGTGACCTGTCTCACCTAGGATTAAAGAGACGAAGAAAGAAAGACGAAGAAGAAATAACATAAACAATCAAATGGATGTCTTTGCAGACTTATCTTAGGAACGATAATAGAGCTATTTGACACTTACACATAGAGAAACCCAAGTCTCTCAAACCTTGCCACTAAACAGTCGGGATGTCATTAGATCAAGCTGGTATCTTTGGTACGAGTTCTTCTCAGACAGGATTACTAAAGGAGACCAAAAGATACAAGAATTACAGATACACAGGTCAGAAATCAGCAGGAATTAGGTTTGTCGGTGTCATCTTCTTTCCCACCCTGACATGCTAGCGCCAGACTTAGAGACACTAACCAAGCCCCTGGAGCACTAAATACCCCCTGTGACATCCCTCGTTGTTTTAGGAACGGCTGTCAACAAGATCAGACACGACGTAACTAGATTTATAGCAAGCTCAGACAAATGGAGGGAGCTATATCAGTCCGCTGTCATATATTCACCAGCAGAGCATAAAGTGGTTTTGGTCATCTGACCAGAATGTAACAACGCCGGCTGGCTTAACAAACATACAACAAAACGACATTTGGATTTAAAGCGAGAGGCAGACCAAGGAAGACCTGGATTTGAAGGTGTGAAAGTAGCCTTGATGTTACGGGGTGTTTCTCCTCTTTAGGATTTCCAGCTGGCTGCTGACCATCAACTCGATCAGTCCCAGGATGGCTAAATGGGACAAGAAGAAGACGAAGAAGAAGACGAAGAAGAAGAAGAAGAAGAAGAAGAAGAAGAAGAAGAAGAAGAAGAAGAAGAAGAA
>JAPXFY010000012.1:47068343-47080843 GCA_030674185.1 Monoplex corrugatus | reverse complement strand
AAATGGCCTATAAATGTTGCCTGTCTTTTCCTAATCTTCCTTATGAGTGATCTACTTGTGTCTGCCTCCATCAAGACTGTCTCGTTTGTTTTCTTTACTGTCCATGGAACTCTCAACATTCTTCTTAGAAACCACATCTCGGCTGCCTCAATCTTGTTGTGGCTTTGTTTGTTGACTGTCCACGCCTCGCATTCGTACAACAGTATTGGCTCTATATAACGTTCAAGAACTCTCTTCCTGATGTTGATTGACAGGCATTTGTTGGTAAGAATGCTTGTCATATTCTTGAATGCTGTTTTGGCTTGGCCGATTCTGCCGGATATTTCTGATGTGCATCTGCCGTCTGATGAAATTGAAAATTAAGTACACGTATCAAAACACTCGCGCACATAATCTAAGGATATGCCCTTGGCTTTGACCACTCCAATTTATCACACAGGGGAATTAAAAAACACACCTGAATACAAATTTAAACACAGCTAAGAACACTAAAATATATATAAACATTGGCCTAAATTACCTGAAATTGCTTTCGCATATATCATTTCCTTAGAGCCAAAAATTCATTATAATACATGTACCCATTTATCAATCCTAAGAAAAAGTACCTAAGACTTTATCGAACACATACAGATGAATGAACCCGCAAGACAGAAAATGATAGAAAAAATGACAGAAAGCAAAGGAGGAAGAAACAATTGAGTCATATCAGACTTCCTGTTGAGTTATACTCTGATCCTGATGTGGTAAAGATCTATCGATAAAACGGCTGAAAAGTATTTGACTGATACGTTTCATATGCGCACGCACACACACACAAACACACACACACACATGCGCTCACACACACTCACCCCACCCCACCCCACCCCACTCCACACATACACACACATACCTACAAGTCATACGCACACACATACACGTGCACACACACCTTCAGTTGATATGAAGCGAACTGCTTTTTATTTTGAAACTGGGACTGGCAAACCAGGATGTATTGTGAACACAGTCAGAAGACTATGATTGCTGGCCGGTGGGACAAAGTCAGTTGGCAAGTCATTCAGCTACCGTGCTACCACCAGTCAAGAACCAGTCGTTGTTGAATACACCAACGCCTCTGTTCAATTTTTCAACAACACAGAAAACGTCCTTTGGAGAGTAATCTGTATCAGTTTGGTGTTTTGCAAGCTAAACATTCTTTGGAGTCTGTGTGAAATATCTTCAGTATGTCACTGTCGTCGCTTCAGTATTTTCTTATGGCACTGTTGCTGTGTTCTGTTTTGTCTGCCCAGTCTCTTGGCGCCATGTGAGTGGAGGACGCCGTACGACGGTCTGGAAATACAGCAGAGATACAGACATCACGTGACTCATGGCACAGAAGGGGAGAAGATAAAGTGCAGTGTGGAGATGACCTGTGCTGGTGTACAAAGCATGAGGCTGATTGTTCTCACCTGAGTGGTGGCCTACGTTACGTCCCTCGCCTTCCCCACAACATCCAAACACTCAACTTAAGATTTAATAATCTGACGTCCATTCCTCGTGATGATTTCTTCCTCAACGTCACCAACATCACCAAACTGGACTTGGGGTATAATTAGTTAATGTACATCAGCTCTGGGGCCTTACCTGTCATACGGAATTTAACCTATCTGTGTCTTCGCCACAACGCACTAAACTACTCTTCTCTGAAGCCGGTATTGTCACTGACTACTCTTTCTACACTGGACTTGACCAATTGTGGGCTTGGTCCACTGCCTCCTGATCTGTTTGTCAATTCCTCTATGCAGCAGCTGCAGGCGTTGCTTCTACATAAACAACTTTGAGAACATTAATTTGACTGTGTTCCAACCGCTTCAAGATCTAGAAGAACTTGGATTGGCAAACTGTCAGACTTCTCGTGTCTATATTGGAGGTGTTATTTATTTAAAGAGAATCACCTTAAGCAATAACGGTCTATTTAAAATCCCAGAAACATGTGATAGAGAAAATGACTCACTCTTTCCAAATCTACGTCACTTGTTTCTGGCATCAAATTTGATTTCTTCGATCCCCAAACGGCTTTGTCTGCCATCTCTGGAAGAACTGTATTGGCAGGAAACATATTCGACCACATTGACACGGGCACTTTCAATAGAAACACATTTCCAAAGCTGACTGTTTTGTACTTGGATTCAATGCACACCCACATCAAAGGTATTCAGGCTTATGCCTTCAACAATTCAGGTTTGAAAAGGATTGGATTGGGGTACAATGAGCTGAACTTCAAATCAGACCAGATGGACAAAGACATGTTTGCCAACTGCAAGGTACTTCAGCATTTGTATTTGAGTCATAATTACTTAGAAATCAACGAAAACAAATTTCTGAATCTGTTTGGGCATTTAAACAATCTCAAACAACTAATAATTGAAAATGCACAAATCCAACAAATAACACCAAGAATGTTTTATGGGTTCCCTAATTTGACAAACTTGTACCTGAATCGCAATTTGTTGTCTGTTATACCGCATGGTGTTTTCGATCGTCTGAGAAATCTACGCCTTCTTGACCTTAGCCGCAATGAGATTTCAGTTGTGTCATCAAGTGTGTTCAGCACAACCACCCGTGAAAGACTAACAACCGTGGACCTCAGTGGCAATCCATTTAAATGTTCCTGTGACGTGCTGTGCTTTCAATCCCTTTTCAAGAAATCCTGGACAACCTATGATTGTCATAATCTCCGGAACATGTCTTTGAACAACTTTTTCCTGGATAAACAGGCGTGTATGTTGGGTCACAGCGCAGCTATCATGATCGTTGCCACCATCAGCTTTGCAATTGTCACGCTGACCGTCATCTTTGCTTTGTTCCGCTCCCGCTGGCATCTACGTTTGTTATTGTACGAAGCGTTCAGGGGACGTGGCGATGCCAGGAGGCGACGTCTGCAGACAGGTCACTTTGACTTTGACATCTTCGTTTTTTTTGACTCGGACGACCTGCCCTGGGTCCGTCAGCATCTCATGGCTGAGGTAGAAGAGCGCTTGGGTCTCCGGCTCTGTCTCCATCAGCGGGACTTCACCGTTGGCAGAGACATCGTCGGCAATGTCGCCGACTGTGTGGAGAGAAGCAAGAAAGTGATGATGCTATTCTCGAAAAGTTTTGCAACAAGTCATTGGTGTCAGTTCGAGCTGTGCTTATGTCTGCAACACGTCATGGATTATGATGACGCGCTGATCATCGTGTGCCTTGATGACGTGTCTTCACGTGACATGACGGCGGCCATGATGGCCGTGCTGAAGACCACGACGTGTATCCAGTTGGCGGAGGATCGTGACGCCATCACCTCCTTCTGGAGTCGACTGCACTTGGTACTGCAAGAAATCATCCTGACGGAACACCCTGACAGTGTTTCACTGTACTCATTGTAAATTATGAAAGAAAAAATCTTCGATATATACTTGGTTGCTTTCTTCTTTTTTTTTGATGTGTGAGGATATGTTAGCTAAAAAACAAAAAACAAAAAATATAGGGGGGGAGGGGGGAGGGGGTCTATATTCATCGGTTGATGTGGTCTGATCGTGTAGACGGTTAAAGGAAGAAGACAAAAGAAGAAGAAACCGTATAGTTCTTCCCTGTTCTGCAGCCTCAAGCTGACTCTATAGCTTTCAGTTTCAGTTTCAGTTTGTCAAGATGACGTCTCCGCGCTCGGAATGAATTCTATATGAACTAATGTCATGTGATGGAGACGATCCAGAATGATCGCGGCACAAGCCTTAAGCCTGCACATAAACCACGTGGTGGCCAGGTCCCGAGGTCCTTCATAGATAATTCCATAATTCTGGGGTTGTAGGGGAGTGAGGTGGTAGAGATCTCAACTTTCCGCGGAGCCAGCACCACGAGAGCGTCGCCAGTCCTTCTTCCTCGCTTCAAATTCACATTCATATTGACATTTTTTTTAAACAAAGACTTCAGAAAGGCAAGAAGGCTAGTTGGTCTTCAAGGGCTGGGACTTGGGAATTCAACGTGTCTTCAATGTTTGTTTGTTTTGTTTATTGTTTGTTTGTTTTTTGTTTTGTTTTGTTTTTTAATGCGTCCGGGCGATGCCCTGCTCTTCACGTGGGATCTTTAACGTGCACAGCCAGAAGGCACATGGCTCCGACTCGTTTTTCGTCCCCTTCCGAAGGACTATGGGGGCCAAGCCGGGATTCGAACTCTATAGCTGCGGCAGATAATGTGAAAACACTCCGAATTCCCTATCCTCATCATTATCATTTTTAACATCATTCTAACACTTTTATATCATTGTTTTAAATTTTGTGCTTCCCTGTTCTGACTGCTTGGTTATCTGATTTTGTTTTGTTGTTATTGTTGTTTGTTTGTTTTGTTTGTTTTGCTCATTCTGGATTGTGGTAATTTCACATCAAAGCTACCAGTCAACATAGCGGAATGGTTAGTGCAAAGGATTACATACATAGAGGTTGAGGATTTGAACCCCAATTATTATGTCCTAGTAGGAGTTTTTGACCTTGACCGGCTGCGGCTCCGGCTCCGGCTCCTCCGGCCTAAAGCTGGGCATGCTACGGACTTGTCGGGAAGACTATTAGGACCACCAGCCCAACATCATCCACTTTACGGATGCGTGTACCAGTGAGGGTGTTTGGATCAAGTATCCTGACCATCACAGTAGGTGTCTGAATTTCTCGGGCCTGGCTGACTCCAAAATATATTCTGAAAAGAAGCCTAGGACACAGTCTTGTCACGCAGTCTCAGCCCTAAAAGGAACTCCGTAGTAATGATACTTTCATTCCCATTCTCATCATCATAGCAAACAAATAGCGTTCCATACTCTTCATGCATTTCTGTCATGGTGACCTCAGCTCTGTGTGGGGGCTTAGAGGTGTGTTGGAGAACCGAACTAAACAGCGTGTAGGCAGTGGTAGGGAAGATGTCATTTACATGTAACCAATTGTTCCAGTGATAGACTGACATGATACAATCCTAATATAAAAGAAATGTAGGCTAGGTAAAACATAGGCTAAGTAGGACCTCAAGACCCGGCCAGCTCACGGGTTTATGTGCAGACTTAAGTCTTGTGCCATGTTCACCGTACACGTGGCACCTGTGACGTTAGTGCATATGGAATTCCTTCCGAGCGCGGAGACGTCATCGTAAGAAACTGAAACTGAAACAGATGGGCAGAAGATGAGGCAGCAAAGAAAATTCAAACTCACATCAAAGTTTGTGGCGTGTGGGAGTTACCGTTGCAGGAATGTAATCGCTGTCAAAACATCAGCGGCTAGCCGCCTATTGTCGTCAGAAGGGTATACTGAGTAGAGGGCATGTAGGATAAAAGCAGGCACTACTGCACTCCATCTCAGTAAAGTGTCAGTAGTGCAGAGATTTCTCTAGCAGGTGGCCTTAAGATGAAAGAGAGAAGGGAGCAAGAAGGGAGAGAAAGGATTTTGTGGTGATAGTTTATGTTTAATCTTATTTTTAACGGAAGGGGAGCTCTCTCTCTCTCTCTCTCTCTCTCACTATCTCTTTCTCTCTCTCTCTCTCTCTCTCTTTCTCTCTCTCTGTCTTTCTCTCTCTCTCCCTCTCTTTCTGTTTCTCCCCCCCCTCTCTCTCTCTCTCTGTCTGTCTATCTCTCTGTCTGCCTGTCTGTCTGTCTGTCTGTTATCTGTCTCTCTCTTTCTGTATCTGTCTCTCTCTCTATTCTCTCTCTGTCTCTCCCTCTCTGTCTGTCTGTCTCTGTCTGTCTGTCTCTCTCTCCATCTGTCTGTCTCTCGCTCTCTCTCTCTCTTTCTCTCCTCTCTCTCCTCTTTCTGTGTGAAAAGTATTAATTTCCCTTCTCTTTACTCCCTTCTTATTGATTGTATTTTAAATTTAATGATATTTATCCATGTGTCATCTGTTTGACTATAGGATATGTTACAGTTCATTTATTTTCATCGTAGTGTTAGAGTTGACATGTCATCCCACCCCAGCTCCCATCATCATGTTTGTTCTTTATTGTTAGTTTGAGTTTTCTTCTTCTCGTTCGCTTCTATTTCACTTATTTGTAATATATATATTGTTGCTGTTGATATATATTGTTGCTGTTAGAAGTTGACACGTGCTTGTTTTACGTGTATCTCCATACATCTCATGTTTTTGTCATGCACTTGATCGATTGAATCAGCAGGGAAGTTTCAGTCTTTTTCTCCAAATTTTTTATTTGGTGTTTGTTCGTGTGTGATCTTACGTTTACGCCTGACAAAGGCCAGTTGGCCGAAAATTTGCGCTTGTCTTGTCTGGTTGTATTAATTACGCGTTCTGCTTTTATTTTCATGTTTTTCTGGTTCATGTATATGGAAATGAATGTATTACTAGAATTCTTTTCTGTAACTTCTATGACGTGGCGTGTGTTACGCTGTTTTTATCATTACGTTGGTTGACGTGTTTCCATCACTACCCCTCCGTTGTTTGTTCTTAATGCTTCTTTTACTTCTTTGAGTGTTATATAGAACCACTACTGTTGTACGGTTGTGAGGCGTGGACAGTCAACACGCAAAGTGTGAACAAAACTGAGGCAACTGAAATATGGTTTCTGAGAAGAATGTTGCGAGTTCCATGGACACCAAAGAAAACAAACGAGACAACCTTGAAGGAGGCAGACACAAGAAGATCGTTAATAAAGAGGATTGGGAAAAAGACAAGCAACTGTTATAGGACATTTTGTGAGAAAAGAGAAATTAGAGCACCTGGTCACAACAGGAAAACTGGAGGGAAAGAGAGCACCAGGTACACCCAGGGAGTGTGGCTGAGGACGGGGAGGGTGGGAGATGTACTTGCAGCGACAAGGGATAGGTTCGTGTGGAGGGCCATGATGGCCAATGCTGTGCTGTGGAATGATGATGATTTGATGGCTTCCTTTTTTCCTTTGATTTTGTGACTGTACTTCATCTTTTCTTAAAAGAATCTTAATACAGCTACTAGCAATACTGTTATATTGTTGTTGTTCTTCTTGTTGTGGTTTTTGTTAGTGTTTGACGTGTATCTATTTACATATGTCGTTCCTTGTTTCTCATGTCGGCATTTTATCACAACTCATGTTTGTAACACGTTTGACATTTTCTGTGTTATAGTCCATTTTCTTCATATGCCGTAATTTGTGTATAGAGTTCTAAGCACTAGCTGTAAGACAGGTCCAGTGGGACCTGACGCTACTGTCCTTGAGTAATAAATTCTGAAATCTGAACTAACACACATATGCTCTCTCTCTCTCTCTCTCTCTCTCTCTCTCTCTGTGTCTCTTTGTCTCTCTCTCTCTCTGTCTCTGTGTCTCTTTCTCTCTCTCTTTCTCTCTCTTCTCTCTCTCTCTGTGTCTGTCTGTCTGTCTGTCTGTCTCTGTCTGTCGACCTCGACTTCGAGCTATCTACTATATACACATACTGTATGTATGTATACATAGACTATATGTGAATGTATATATATATATAGATATAGATGTGTATGTGTGCGTGTGAGTGTGTGTGAGTGTGTGTGTGTTGCGTGTGTGTGCATGTGTGTATGTTGTGTGTGTGTGTTGAGTGTGTGTGCGTGCGTGCATTGCGTGTGTGTATGCGGGTGTGTGTGTGTGTTGTGTGTGTGTGTGTGTGTGTGTGTGTGTGTGTGTGTGTGTGTGGTGTATTGTGTGTGTATTGTGTGTGTTAATAACTATTTTCCCATTTACGTCTCTCCTTTTATCACTCACAAACGACAACGAATGCTGTTACTGTTTGATTTCCTTTTTTCTTCTTCAAATTGTAGAATTGTTTTATAGATGCATTTCTTTTTCAGTAAAAATTGAAAACTAATGTGTGGTCGTGATTGTCATTGTCTCTGTTTCTCACTCTTTCTCTTTGCTTGAACGTGAGTGTGACTGTGTCTGTTATGATGAGATGAAAAATGTATCATGGGAGCGCACGTGCACACACACACACACGCACGCATGCACGCACACAGTCACGCATGCACACACACGCACGCACACACGCATGCACGTGCGCACACACACACACTTACACGCTCTCTCTTACGACACACAAATACACACGCATACACATACATGCACACATGCATACACACACACATACACACACACACACACACGCGCACACGCTCACACACGCACACACACACACGTACAGTCACATGCAGACATACACACACACACACACACACACCACACACACACACACACACGCACACACACACACACACACACTTTCACTCGCTCTCTCTCACAGCACATAAACAAACACACACGCACACACATGCACGCATGCATACACACACACACACACACACATACATACACACATTCAGACACACATATAACACAGGCACAGACAGAGACACACACACACACACACAGACAAGGACACATACACAAATCTATGTATCTATATCTCTCTCTATATATATAGTAGGCCTCACTCGGTCATGGCTGACCATGGACAAAGTACATCCGTTCTGTTTAGATGGGCTGTCTGCTTGGTCCAAGCAGCGTCGCCTGTGACTGTAGAGACCAACGCGAGAGAGGCAGTCTCTGTCGCAGCGGTCGCATGTGTATGCTGATGCTGGTCTGTTGGCTGTCATCCTTTTCTGCGAACTCGCTTTTCTGCTGCAGCAGCTGACAGTTTGTCCTCACCAATCTGCAGCTGTTTCTTGAGAGTGGTTTCCAGCTGTTGCGGTCGTCTGCGAGGTCCTCCCGGGACTCAGTGTCGATCTTAAGCTCCTTCATGTCACGTTTGCAAACGTCTTTGTATCTCAGCTGTGGGCGGCCAATGTTTCTCTGCCCTGTGGCAAACTCACCATAAAGGATATCTTTTGGGATGCGACCTTCTTCCATGCGGTGAACGTGGCCCAACCAGCGCAGCAGACGCTGTCTCAGCATTGTAAGCATGGTTGGGAGGCCAGCGCGGGTCAGGACTTCGGTGTTGGTCACCTTGTCTTGCCAGGAAATGCCAAGTATGTGCCGTAGGCTTCTCAGGTGGAAGGTATTGAGTCTTTTCTCCTGATGAGCATGCGTGGTCCACGCCTCGCTGCCATACAGCAAGGTGCTGAGGACACAGGCGTTGTATACAGCCATCTTTGTCTTCGTGGTCAGCTTGGGATTTATCCACACCCTTTGTGTGAGGCGGGCTAGTGTTGTGGCTGCCTTTCCGATCCTCTTGTCGATCTCTGTGTCAAGGGAGAGGTTATCGGTGATGGTGGACCCAAGATATGTGAATTGATGGATGGCTTCAAGCTCGTAGTCATCAATGGTGATTGCTGGTGGAGATGGCGTGTCTTGGCCCAGGACGGTTGTCTTCTTAAGACTGATGGTCAGACCAAAATCTTTGCAGGCCTGGGAGAAGCGGTCCATTAGTGACTGCAAGTCCCGCTGAGTATGGGTCACAACTGCGGCATCGTCAGCAAATAGCATGTCTCTGATGAGAGCTTCACGGACCTTTGTCCTTGCTCTGAGGCGGGCGAGGTTGAAGAGCCTGCCATCTGATCTGGTCCGCAGGTGGATCCCTTCTTGCGCTGTGCTGAACGCATGCCTCAGGAGAAGAGCAAGAAGATTCCAAAGAGGGTTTGGGGCCAGGACGCAGCCTTGTTTCACACCGCTGCGTACGTCGAAGGGCTTGGAGAGGTTTCCGTTGAACTGCACCGTCCCTTTCATGTTGGAGTGGAAGGACTCAATTAAGCTGTGCAGTTTGGGGGGGGGGGGGGCAGCCGATTTTTCGGAGAGCCCTGAAAAGGCCATCTCTGCTGACTAGGTCAAAGGCCTTGGTGAGGTCAATGAATGCCACATACAGGGGCATCCGCTGCTCTCTGCACTTCTCCTGGAATTGGCGAAGGGAAAAGACCATGTCTACCGTGGATCTCTCTGCTGGAAAACCACACTGTGATTCCGGGTAGACGCGTTCAGCCAGTTTCTGCAGGCGGATTAGGAGGACCCGAGTGTAGACTTTGCCAACAATGCCGAGGAGCGAGATACCTCTGTAGTTGTTGCAGTCGCTCCTTTCGCCCTTGTTTTTGTACAGGGTGACGATCTTGACGTCCCTCATGTCCTGCGGTACAGCTCCCTCATTCCAACACTGGACTGCGTGCATATATATATATACACACACAAATATACATACATATATCTCTCTATATTAATCTATGTATCTACATGTATGTATATATATATATATATATATATATAATATACATACATACATACGTACAAGTATAATATATATATGTATATACATAAATACATATAAAATATATGTACAGTATGTATATGTGTATATAATAAACATTATAATATATATATATTATATATAATATATAATATATATATATACAGTATACATATATCTACACAAATCAATAAATATGTGTGTGTATATACATTTTACTGCTCCATCTTCGGTGTCAGTTCTTTATCTCCACCTCCGACCCCAACACTGGTCATCTTGGCTGTATAACACTTCTCCAAACCTTGAGTCAGCTTGGAACAGGGCATGAAAGGCAACAGGCTCTGGAGTACTTTTTCCACCGTGACATGACGAAGAAAATGATCATAGAGACTGCGTGACAGGATTGTATTGATTATGCCACGCTTACTTGCTGGCGTCAACCAGGCCCAAGAAATACAGACATCTGTGGAAATTTGAGTAACACCCTCAACTGACGCATCCTTAAAGATGATAAGACTGGACTGTGTGGTCCAGTATTCCTAAGGGGCAAGTAGTACGCTCAACACCGGGTAGCAGTCAATAGGTGTCCTAGAATCCTGCAGTGATGTTTTTGAGCTAATGAGGGTTTGAACCCACGATCATCCGGTCAGTTGCTAGTTGTTATGACCACTTCGCTACGTTGACCAGTGTATTTAATAGTTGTTATTTTGGTCAAGTGACGGTCAGTGTTTCCTCATAACCTGAACGCTCATAAAACTAAAAATCCTCAAAATTTTGATTTGGCCGGTTTTAATGTATGGTTGCGAAGCCTGGACACTAAGAAAAGACGACGAAAATAAAACCAATGCAGCAGACATGTGGCTCTATAGACAACTTCTCACAGTCAAATGGACAGACAGAAGAACAAACGATGGCATATTAAAGGAACTGAATGTTATGCGCCAACCGCTAACAGAGATCAACAAAAGAAAGCTGCAATATGTAGGCCATGCGATCAGAAACATCCAAACAGATCTGATATCAACGGTCCTGCAGGGGAAAGCTGAGGCGAGGAGAAGAAAGGGACGACCGCACACCTCCTATTTCAACAACATCGCTGAAGTCTGTGGTCTGGGAATCCAGGAGGTCGTTCACGGATGACAACCACCCTCGTCGTGTATATCTCACAGTTCTGCTTGTAAACATTGCAGGTAAAAGATGTGGGTGGTGGCTATGAAGTCTAGAAGCCTTGGTCTGGTCTTATCAGACAAAAACAATTGCATACATAAGTCAAATATACTGAAAGCGCGCGGTTGTTCTCTCTCTGTGTCTCTTCTGTCTGTCTCTGTGTCTCTGTCTGTCTCTCTCTGTTGTATGTTGTATGTGTGTGTGTGTGTGTATGTGTGTGTGTGTGTGGTGTGTGGTTGTGTGTGTGTGTGTGTGTGTGTGTGTGTGTGTGTGTTGTGCATGTGTGTGTGTGTGCATGAATGCAGAAAAAAACCAATTGTGTACATAAATCAAGGCGCGTAGTCGTTGTGTGTGTGTGTGTGTGTGTGTGTGCGCGCACTGTGTGTTGTCGTGTGTGTGTGTGAGTATGTGTGTGTGTCTGTGTGTGTATATGTCTGTGTGAGTGGCGTGTGTGTGTCTGCATGTGACTGTACGTGTGTGTGTGTGTGCGTGTGTGTGTGTATGCATGTGTGCATGTGTGTATGCGTGTGTGTTTGTTTGTGTGTTGTAAGAGAGAGCGTGTAAGTGTGTGTGTGTGTGTGCGTAGTGTGTGTGCGTGCGTGCTTGCGTGCTATGCGTGCGTGTATGTGTGTGTGTGCGCTCACGTGATACATTTTTCATCTCATCATAACAGACACAGTCACACTCACGTTCAAGCAAAGAGAAAGAGTGAGAGACAAAGACAATGACAATCACGACCACACATTAGTTTTCAAATTTTACTGAAAAAGAAATACATCTATAAAACAATTCTACAATTTGAAGAAAAAAAAAGGGAAATCAAACAGTAACAGCATTCGTTGTCGTTTGTGAGTGATAAAAGGAGAGACGTAAAGTGGGAAAATAGTTATTACACACACACACACACACACACACAAACACACACACACACACACCAACACACACACACACACACACACACCATACACACACAGAGCACGCACACACACACACACACACCACACCACACCACACACACACTCACACACACACACACACACGCATACACACACCATGCACGCACACACACCACCACACACACTCACACGCACACATACACATCTATATCTATATATACATCTATCTTTCTATCTATATTATATATATATATATATA
>JAPXFY010000012.1:47050843-47063343 GCA_030674185.1 Monoplex corrugatus | reverse complement strand
GGATTTCTTGAAAAGGGAGGGAGCAGAGATCATCCAGGATTGAAACCACAGCACGTCACAGGAACATTTAAATGGATTGCCACTGAGGTCCACGGTTGTAAGTCTTTTACGGGTGGTTGTGCTGAACACACTTGATGACACAACTGAAATCTCATTGCGGTTAAGGTCAAGAAGGCGTAGATTTCTCAGACGATCGAAAACACCATACGGTATAACAGACAACAAATTGCGATTCAGGTACAAGTTTGTCAAATTAGGAAACCCATAAAACATTCTTGGTGTTATTTGTTGGATTTGTGCATTTTCAATGATTAGATGTTCAAGATTGTTTGAATGCCCAAACAGATTCAGAAATTTGTTTTCGTTGATATCTAAATAATTATGACTCAAATACAAATGCTTAAGTCCCATGCAGTTGGCAAACATGTCTTTGTCCATCTGGTCTGATTTGAAGCCCAGCTGATTGTACCCCAATCCAATCTTTTTCAAACCTGAATTGTTGAAGGCATAAGCCTGAATACCCTTGATGTGGGTGTGCATTGAATCCAAGTTCAAAGCAGTCAGCTTTGGAAATGTGTTTCTATTGAAAGTGCCCGTGTCAATGTGGTCGAATATGTTTCCTGCCAATACCAGTTCTTCCAGAGATGGCAGACAAAGCCGTTTGGGGATCGAAGAAATCAAATTTGATGCCAGAAACAAGTGACGTAGATTTGGAAAGAGTGAGTCATTTTCTCTATCACATGTTTCTGGGATTTTAAATAGACCGTTATTGCTTAAGGTGATTCTCTTTAAATAAATAACACCTCCAATATAGACACGAGAAGTCTGACAGTTTGCCAATCCAAGTTCTTCTAGATCTTGAAGCGGTTGGAACACAGTCAAATTAATGTTCTCAAAGTTGTTGTCATGTAGAAGCAACGCCTGCAGCTGCTGCATAGAGGAATTGACAAACAGATCAGGAGGCAGTGGACCAAGCCCACAACGGCTCAAGTCCAGTGTAGAAAGAGTAGTCAGTGACAATACCGGCTTCAGAGAAGAGTAGTTTAGTGCGTTGTGGCGAAGACACAGATAGGTTAAATTCCGTATGACAGGTAAGGCCGCAGAGCTGATGTACATTAACTCATTATACCCCAAGTTCAATTTGGTGATGTTGGTGACGTTGAGGAAGAAATCATCACGAGGAATGGACGTCAGATTATTAAAGCTTAAGTTGAGTGTTTGGATGTTGTGGGGAAGGCGAGGGACGTAACGTAGGCCACCACTCAGGTGAGAACAATCAGCCTCATGCTTTGTACACCAGCACAGGTCATCTCCACACTGCACTTTATCTTCTCCCCTTCCGTGCCATGAGTCACGTGATGTCTGTATCCCTGCTGTATTTCCAGACCCGTCGTACGGCGTCCTCCACTCACTGGCGCCAAGAGACTGGGCAGACAAAACAGAACACAGCAACAATGTCATAAGAAAATACTGTAGCGACGACAGTGACATACTGAAGATATTTCACACAGACTCCAAAGAATGTTTTAGCTTGCAAAACACCAAACTGATACAGATTACTCTCCAACGGACATTTTCTGTGTTGTTGAAAAATTGAACGGTGGCGTTGGTGTATTCAACAAGGACTGGTTCTTGACTGATGGTAGCACGGTAGCTGAATGACTTGCCAACTGACTTTGTCCCACCGGCCAGCAATCATAGTCTTCTGACTGTGTTCACAATACATCCTGGTTTGCCAGTCCCAGTTTCAAAATAAAAAGCAGTTCGTTTCATATCAACTGAGGGTGTGTGTGCACGTGTATGTGTGTGTGTATGAGTTGTAGGTATGTGTGTGTATGTGTGGAGTGGGGTGGGGTGGGGTGGGGTGAGTGTGTGTGAGCGCATGTGTGTGTGTGTTTGTGTGTGTGTGCGTGCGCATATGAAATGTATCAGTCAAATACTTTTCAGCCGTTTTATCGATAGATCTTTACCACATCAGGATCAGAGTATAACTCAACAGGAAGTCTGGTATGACTCAATTGTTCAGCGCTTAGATATGATTTTATCAAGATTTTGCGCTATATAAATATTGTAATTATTATTATTAATTATTATTATTATTATGTTTCTTCCTCCTTTGCTTTCTGTCATTTTTTCTATCAATTTCTGTCTTGCGGGTTCATTCATCTGTATGTGTTCGATAAAGTCTTATGTACTTTTTCTTAGGATTGATAAATGGGTACATGTATTAAGTGAATTTTTGGCTCTAAGGAAATGAGATATGCGAAAGCAATTTCAGGTAATTTAGGCCAGTGTTTATATATATTTTAGTGTTCTTAACTGTGTTTAAATTTGTATTCAGGTGTGTTTTTTAATTCCCCTGTGCGATAAATTGGAGTGGTCAACGCCAAGGGCATCTCCTTAGATTATGTGCGCGTGTTCTGATACGTGTACTTAATTTTCAATTTCATCAGACGGCAGATGCACATCAGAAATATCCGGCAGAATCGGCCAAGCCAAAACAGCATTCAAGAATATGACAAGCATTCTTACCAACAAATGCCTGTCAATCAACATCAGGAAGAGAGTTCTTGAACGTTATATAGAGCCAATACTGTTGTACGAATGCGAGGCGTGAACAGTCAACAAACAAAGCCAGAACAAGATTGAGGCAGCCGAGATGTGGTTTCTAAGAAGAATGTTGAGTGTTTCATGGACAGCAAAGAAAACAAACGAGACAGTCTTGATGGAGGCAGACACAAGTAGATCACTCATAAGGAAGATTAGGAAAAGACAGGCAACATTTATAGGCCATTTTATGAGGAAGGGGGATTTGGAGCACCTGGTCACAACGGGAAAGCTGGAGGGAAAGAGAGCACCGGGTAGACCCAGAGAGAAAATGCTGGACGGACTTGCAGATTGGCTGGGGATGAGGAGAGTTGGGGAGATGCTAGGGGCAACGAGAGATAGAGACAGATGGAAGTCCATGATTGCCAACGCCATGCGGCAGGGCACCTGATGATGATGATGAATTTTCAATTCTTTTTTTTTTCCTGCTGAAGTATTGTGTATGTTTTGAAACGGTTATAGCCCTGATATGGCTCTAAGCAGTCGGCTGGGCTTTATACACAAATAACAGTAACAGGATTCTGTTAGTATGGCGTGACTGGCTTGTGTCATGCTTGACATGCTGGATATTGAGAAGATGAACCCTTGCCCCAGGGGGAGGAAGTTCCCGGTTCAGGCATTGTTGTGGATGAAAGTGGATGAGGAAAATGACGATTAGAGAGAGAGAGAGAGAGAGAGAGAGAGAGAAACTGAAACTGAAACTGAAACTGAAACTGTTTATTGTCATTACCCGAAAAGGTCTTTTGACAAGGGGGATAACAATTTTCCAGTAGTGCGACACATAATCCACTCTTTGTATGTGCGCAAATTCTTCACACATAATCAAAAAAAATATCGAACATCCATTCCTTGAACAGTCGAACATATTCAAATCATATATAATGAACAATCATCCATTTTACCACTACTACATAATGCAAAGAAAACAACAAAAAATATCAAAACAGTGTTCCCACATTCAGGCCAATAATTTGTCTAGGTTTAGACAAACCAAAATCTTTTTCACACACCCACACCCACTCACACACATCCATATACGCTCACACGCGGGCGCGCGCTCGTGCCACACACACACACACACACACATCAAAACTGTAATATGATGAAACATCTGGGCTAGACCACCCAAACCTTACATTTAGTGATAATAATATAATCTTCACATAACTGCCCCAAAATACTCTGTTAACAAGGGACATCACTATGCCTTTTATTTATTTGTTTTTTGGTTTGTTTGTTTTTTTGTTTTTGTTAACATATATAGTAGACCCTTATGTGTCTATATACCCTTTCAATATCCACTTCTAACATATTCTACAAATATACCATTATTTTCATATTATTAGCTACTCTTAAATTATCGGCAAACAAAGCAAAATAAAGCAAATGAAAACAGCTCTTTACAAAACAGAGTCTATAATAAAGCGGCTTCTTTTGGAGTTAACGTGATATAGCCCACATCAGTCAAAAGAGATTAAATTAATCCCAGTATGATATTGTCTAGCACTATTGTCGGGCTTGTAAGTGTTTATGTCTTATTTTTTGTGCTTCCGCAATGTATAGTGCCACTGATTTGATTATGACTTCGTCATCAGATGACAAAATAGATACAACATCTTGTCTTTTCGCCATGTCGGATTCAAAAACTTTGCATTTTCCACGTATTGTGTCAAAAATTTGGCATTGGAATAAAAAGTGTTTTTCATTATCGACATTGTTTCCACATAAGGGGCAAGGATATACTGTGGACGTCCCAGGTTGAAACCAATTTTTATTTGCATTGAAACCAAGTGTTCTTAATCTAAATCTTGCGTAATTAGTTCTTTGCCATTTATCCGTAACAACACTGAGATATTTTTCGGTTTGAAAAACATCTTTAAATGAGAAGAACCAACTATATTTTTCTTTGTTTTCCATATCTGAGTGCCAATTTTGTTTAAACGAACAAATAAGCCTGTCTTTATATTCATTAATAAACTGACACTCATTTCCTACTCCCTGGGACAACCACACGATTCCAAACCCAAGTTCTGATAAAGCCTTTTTTACCTGATAGGCCCAGTTCTGTTTTCCTATTTCCATTTGAGTAACCGTCATTTCATATGCCTGTTTACATAACCGAGATTGTGGAAGCCTTAACAATTTCAACCAGTATTTAATACTCTTCACAAAGGTTCTAATGTATAAAGGATATCTTCCAGTTTCTCCATATAAAACAGTGTTAGAAGAGTGAATTGGTACAGCCAAAAAACGTTTTATAGCATATGTATGCACTTTTTCCATATGTGGATTTACAGTAAGACCCCATACTTCAGCTGCATATGTAAGTAAAGGTTCTATCTGTGTATCAAACATTTTCCAATATAAATTACAATCAATAGAATTGAGCTTCCGTAAGGAGGACGCACGTGCATCACGCGGCAGTCCTGCGGCAGACCGACAGACGGGTGAGAGGGTGAGCATGGGCAGCCAACCGCGACGGACGTCAACAAGCACGGCCCGCGGCAGAGGAGCAGGCGGTAACCTTGGCAACAGGAGCTTGCGTTCCGGTACTTCCAGAAAGCCATAGGACAGGCATGGCCATCCAAACCAGTGGTCCTTTTTGAATTACAACGTTGAAAATTTGTACAGTAAATTGAAGAACGTTTCCTTCATAAATTATGTAACAAAATTTGATTTTGTTTGTCTTACTGAATGTTTTCTTGATACTTCGTTTGATTTCAGCTGTTTGTTCACTGATTATTTGAAGTTTTACGCTCCAGCTAAGAAATTGTCACACACCATGGCAGGAATTCGGGTGGAGTTTTATTGTTGGTGAAAAAAACTTTAGAAAATTGTGTGAAAGAAATAATGTTAGATTATGATAACACCATTGCCATCAGAGTAAACAAAAATGTATTTGATTTAGACAAAGATCTGATTTTGATTGCATGCTATGTTGCGCCAGAAGGAAGCCCTAGATATAACGAAACATTAATTAAAGATGGGATTTTGATGCTGGAAGAATTAATGCTACAACAGTTTGAAAAAGAAAAAACACATTTTATAATTATGGGAGATCTCAATGCTAGAACAGGTCACGAACAGTTTGCGCCTGAAGACATGACTACTTATTTGGAAGACATTGAGTATGACAGGATGTATAATGAATGTGATGTACGTTGTTCTAAAGATGAAACTGTGAATAGTTTTGGCAAAACATTGTTGAACTTATGTTTCATGTTGGATATGGTTATTTTGAATGGTTTTTGTGATGGAGATACAGAGGGTGAATACACTTTTGTGTCTCCAAACGGGTGTAGTGTGATTGACTATTTTCTTGTTCCATATAATCTGGTCTCATGCTTTGATTTACGGGTAGGTAACTGTGTTGATTCATGGCATCTACCTGTTGAGGTAATATGGAAAAGGGGAAATAATCATACAGATGTAGAAAGTGCAAGACAACAAGGGGAAGAAAAAATTGTATGGTCTGAAGAATTAGCAAGTTTATTTGTACAAGAGCTTCATGGTTCTGAGTTCAACAATTGTCTACAGACAGCTTTTGGTTTGTTAGATTATAATGTGAATGACAGTTCGGAGCAGTTTACTAAGGCTTTATGCGGGGCAGCTGCGTGTATGGTACGAACAGTGAGACAAGGACAAAAGAAACAGAATGATTGGTTTGATAAGGAATGTGAAAGAAAGAAACAAGAAGTTAAGAGGCTACTGAAAAGATTCCAGAGATTCAAAACAGAAAAAGAAAAAAAAGAAAAAAGAGAAGCATATGTCATATCACGAAAAGAGTATGTTAAACTAAGGAAAACGAAAGAAAGGGAATACGAAGATAAGAAAATAAGAGAGAGAGAGAAGAGAGAGAGAGAGAGAGAGAGAGAGAGAGAGAGAGAGAGAGAGAGAGAGAGAACCTGAAACTGACTAATTGGTGTGTGTGTGTGTGTGTGTGTGTGTGTGTGTGTGTGTGTGTGTGTGTGTGTGTGTGTGTGTGTGTGTGTGTGTGTGTGCGTGCGTGCCTGCGTGCGTGTGTGTTGTATTTGTTTTGTGTTGCGTGGTGTTGTTGTTGTGTTGTGTGTGTATGTGTGTTGTTTTTGTGTTGTGTTGTGGTGTGTGTTGTGTTGTGGTGTGTGTGTGTGTGTGTGTGTGTGTGTGTGTGTGTGTGTGTGTGTGTGTGTGTGTGTGTGTGTGTGTGTGTGCGCGTAAGTGTGTGTGTGTGTGTGTGCGCGTAGTGTGTGTGTGTGGTATATGTGTGTGTGTGTGTGTTTCGAACGTGCGTACCTTGCTCGTGTGTGCATCTTAAGGCGTACTGTTTGCATTGCATGTGTACATGTTTATTGTAAAGCATGTATGTGTACATATTTATTGTACAAGCATGTATGTGTACATATTTATTGTACAAGCATGTATGTGTACATATTTATTGTACAAGCATGTATGTGTACATATTTATTGTACAAGCATGTATGTGTACATATTTATTGTACAAGCATGTATGTGTACATATTTATTGTACAAGCATGTATGTGTACATATTTATTGTACAAGCATGTATGTGTACATATTTATTGTACAAGCATGCATGTGTACATATTTATTGTAAAGCATGTATGTGTACATATTTATTGTACAAGCATGTATGTGTACATATTTATTGTACAAGCATGTATGTGTACATATTTATTGTACAAGCATGCATGTGTACATTTTATTGTACAAGCATGTATGTGTACATATTTATTGTAGAAGCATGTATGTGTACATATTTATTGTAAAGCATGTATGTGTACATATTTATTGTACAAGCATGCATGTGTACATATTTATTGTACAAGCATGTATGTGTACATATTTATTGTAGAAGCATGTATGTGTACATATTTATTGTACAAGCATGTATGTGTACATGTTTATTGTACAAGCATGTATGTGTACATATTTATTGTACAAGCATGCATGTGTACATATTTATTGTACAAGCATGTATGTGTACATATTTATTGTAGAAGCATGTATGTGTACATATTTATTGTAGAAGCATGCATGTGTACATATTTATTGTACAAGCATGCATGTGTACATATTTATTGTAGAAGCATGTATGTGTACATATTTATTGTACAAGCATGCATGTGTACATATTTATTGTACAAGCATGTATGTGTACATATTTATTGTACAAGCATGCATGTGTACATATTTATTGTACAAGCATGTATGTGTACATATTTATTGTAGAAGCATGCATGTGTACATGTTTATTGTAGAAGCATGTATGTGTACATATTTATTGTAGAAGCATGCATGTGTACATGTTTATTGTAGAAGCATGCATGTGTACATGTTTATTGTAGAAGCATGCATGTGCATTAAAATCTTTCCTTTTTGTGGTGGTGTTGGATATTGTAAGGGGATATACGTGGATGCTTTCGCATGATGTGACAAAAACTGAAAAAAAAATGAGAGTGAATGAGAAGACTAGAGTAGAAAAACAACAGAAATTTTTAATTTTCAGATGCTCATACCAGGACAATATTGAGTTCTGAGTTTTCAGACTCACCCATGCTGGGGAAAGGGTTCGATTCCTTTAACCCTTTGACTCCCACTCCTTGTCCACCAACATCCTGTATTTCAACCATGCTAGGGAAGCAATAACATAACCCTTTGATTCCTTCGCCCTATAGGCTGAGGGAGCCAAAGGGTTAAGTTTTTGCAGTTGGTGGGTAGGGTGTGGGAGTCAAAGGGTTACTTCCACATTTACTCATTCGCTGCTCCTGAACAGTCTACAACACCTTTGGCTTAAATCTGTTTAAGATTCAGTCAGAAACGAGGGAGAAAATCTTGCTTCCTTGTGTTTGTAACAGAGGGACAGACATGCACAGACACACAGACACAGACTGCATCCCTCCCCGGTTGACATGAGACATTCTCTCGTTTTTTGGTTTTTGTTTTCGTTTTCGTTTTTGTTTTTGTTTTTTGCTTAAAGAAGAGAGTGACTGAAAAAGCGGGTGATGCGTACCATATCATTCTGCTTTCATCTGTGAGATCAATACACACAGACACAGACACACACACACACACACACACACATACACACACACACACGCACACACACATACACACACGCACGAACACACACACACACGCACGAATACACACACACACACACACACACACCCAACTCACACACACACACACACACAGACACACACGACACACACACAGACACAGACACAGACATACAAAGACACACACAAACACACAAAGACACACACACAGATACATGCACACTCTCACACACAAACACACACACACACACAGAGATACAAAAGCGAGAGAGAGAGAAAAGAGAGAGAGAGAGAGAGAGAGAGAGAGAGAGAGAGAGAGAGAGACAGAGAGAGAGACAGAAAGAGAGAGAGAGAGAAAACAGAGAGAGAGACTGAGAGAGAAAGAGAGAGAGAGAGAAAGAGAGAGAGAGAGAGAGACAGAGACAGACAGAGACAGACAGAGAGAGACACACACAGAGAGAAAGAAAGAGAAAGAAAGAGAAAGAAAGAAAGAAAGAAAGAGAGAGAGAGACGGAGAGAGAGAGAGACAGAGAGAGAGACAGAGACAGAGACAGAGACAGAGACAGAGACAAAGAGACAGAGAGAGACAAAGAGACAGAGAGAGGAAATCAACTGCAATCTAGTCTAAATTATTCAACCCAGTGCAGTCCCATCCAATCCAATACCAAGAACTATCACCAGCTAAAAAAAAAATTTAAAAAAAGAGAAAAAAAAACCCCTCACTCTTGACGTCTATTTGCCAAAAAACGCGGGGGAGGCAGAAGAATTTGAAACTAAGGTCATAGTAAGAACAGGGTACAAAGACCCAAGGTTCTGAAATAAACGTTTCATGATAAATTATGAGGGCGAAACTGACAGGAATCATACCACGGAGAACTCTTCTGGCATCATATCGCATTACAAGGCTTCTTTTACGATTCCTTTCAAAATACAGTCTTGCATCAGCCAAGACTGGGGAGATAGAGATATATTTGACAGGCCTACTCGGTTTGCAGCCTCGTAGTAAGAAAGTGTAGTTGCCAACTAACTTTGCCTTACACGTGAGTGATTCCTTATCAGACGCGATTATAGACTTTCTCAGATATGGCAAAGATCTATCGAGTACAAGAGGGGGACATTCCGAGGACAAAAAAGAAAACTTACCTTCGTCATGTTGGAGGCTTTGGAGATGTGTCAGGTAAGACTCGGTCAAGCTTCATCTCCTGCGGAAAGCTTGGGGACAGCCTTTTCCTTTCAGAATAAACATCCACCCACCCACTCGTGAACGGGTACGCACACGAGCACAAAGACGCACACACATCCACCCACACATGATTTTCGTAGAACTCATCCTTGGTGTCTGGAGAGGCGGACAGAGTTGGGGCATAAACGCTGATGAGAGTGACATAGCCTTCGGTGGTGTTGAGTCGGAGAGTCAAGAGTCGTTCTGAACCGCCGCTGCCTGTTCAATCATGTTCAGCAGGCTGTTCCTTACTGCAAAGCCTACTCCGTGCTCTCTTGGGGCATCAGAACTCTTTCCTTGCCAGAAGAAGGTGTAGTCCCTTTCCTTTAGTGTTCCTGAGTCAGTCAGCCGTGTTTCCTGCAGAGTGGCAATGTCCACATTGAGCCTCTTTAGTTCGCTGTTTATGACGGCGGTTTTTCTGGCGTCGCTGATGTCTTGCAGATCTTGGGAGAGCCCAGGCATCATTGTTCGGACATTCCAACAGCCCAGTTTCACTGCTGATCCTTTTCCTGATCCGTTTCTTGAATTTGAATTTTTCTTTTTGTTTGGTGCGGTAATTAACGACCTGCTTGTCAGATTTTCTCCTAATCTTCATGCACCCAATGAAGAAGGCAGGTCGTGGCGGGACAGCACCTAACTGGCTGGGGGCTGCCCAGCTTAGGCGGGCGGTAGCTGTCCAGTAAGATACGAAGGTCTCTCCCACCGTCAAAAGCAACCCCTGGCGTCAGCTCTACGCCAGTTGAGCAATGACTTATCACCGGTATCTGTTGCTTCCCGTGTTGTGCCGACACTAGTGTTAGTAGCGAGGCTGGAGTGTCCTCTCCAGGTCGTAGGTGCAGAGTGTTTGTGGATGAATGGACGGATGTAAGCCTGGGCAGTGTAATATGGAAGACAGGCTGTTGCCCATGCAACTTGTCCCCCCTCTCCACCTCGCTGACAGATCCAAAGGAACAGCAGGGCTGTTACGTTTTGGTGCCAACGCGGCCGCAGGAGCTGCCGCAAAGTGACAAAGTTTGCCATCCAACCGCCTTAGGGGCCCCACACCGGATTTACTGTCAGGGTTTACTCCCTTAGCTAGATGGCCGCGGGTAGCTCTCCAGAGCTGGCGCCCTTTGATGGATCTAATTTATTTCCACCAGGGTTTCTAGCCACCCTCCTCACCATCCTCCTGAGAGGACTGGTGGGGTTGCTGGTTTAGTCGCCAGCAATTCGACCCTGTGACAGGTAGTACTGGGTTCCAGGTTACCAGTAGCGGATACATCTATATATATATCTGTCTGTTCTGTCTCCGTCTCTGTCTCTCCCTCTTTCTCTCTCTCCTCTCTCTCTTTGGTTCAGTCTTTGTCTATTTGCCTTACCTCAGGCCCACACAATTTCACATCCAAAGCACATCACATAGCTGAATCTCTCTCTCTCTCTGTCTCTGTCTCCTCTCTCCCTCCCTTTCTCTCTCTCTCTCCCCTTCTCTCTCTCTCTCACACACATACCCTTACACCCACACACACACACACCCACCCACCCACACACACACACACACACACACACACACACACACACACACACACACACACACACACACACACACACACACACACACACACACACACGTTGATCAAACTTTATATGATCCAGCAGACTATGTCTAACCCTTTGATTCTAACAAATTGGACACGTTTGTGTTCAAAAGGTTTACAGAGTGACCATAGTGTTTCAAACGACATACCGGTCACTCTGGCCAAATGGTTTACGTAATGGACTACTGACTGCGAAGCCGTGAGTTTGAGCCCTCATCGGTCGAAAAAATATCCCATGAACACATACACACGCACGCGCGCGCGCGCACACACACACACACACACACACACATACACACACACATATATATATGCATACACACAAACATACACACACATACACACACATACACATACATGCACACACAAACACACACACACTTACACACACACATACACACTCACACATACACACACATACACACACATATACACATACACACATACATACACACACACGTACACATACACGCACATGCATGCATACACACATACATACACACACATACACACACATACACACACACATACATACACACACAACCAACTGAGCTACTGAGGCCCGCCCGTGTGTGCTATGATCTTATTGGGAAGACTGGGACCATGCAGTCGAGCCTCATCGATCTACTTTACGCATTGGGTACTGGAGTCTTGTTCAAAAGTTCCTGATCAGTACTGCAGGTGTCTATATCTGCAGGCCCTGGTTGACACCAGGATATATTTAGGGAGAAGAGTGGCAGAATGGTTCAGACGTTTGCCTGCCAATAACTGAACTCGCGGTTCCAGGGTTCGCTCCCCATAGAGGCCTTGACTTTTCTCCTCAGTTTGACCAGAAATTTGAACTGAACGTCTTGTCCTTCAGAAGGGGACGAAAAACGAGTCGGAACCATGTGTCTTCTGGTTGCGCACGCTTAAGATCCCACGGCAATTGAAAATCGTGCCCGGCTGCCTTGGTATAAAACATCGGGGAGATGGGTTGATTTCCCAGGTCCCACCCCTTGAAGACCACTTAGCCTTCTTGCCTTTCTGAAGTCTTGG
>JAPXFY010000012.1:47043343-47045843 GCA_030674185.1 Monoplex corrugatus | reverse complement strand
TGTGTGTCTGTTTGCTTGTCTTTGTCTTTGTGTCTCATATCTGACTGTGTGTTCTTCTTCTTTTTCTTCTTCTCTCTCTCTGTGTGTATCTTTGTGTTTCATATCTGTCAGTGTCTTCTCCTTCCTCTTTCTCCTCCTCCTACTTCTCTTCTTCTTCTTATTCTTCTCTCTCTCTCTGTCTGTTTCTCTGTCTCTGTATGTCTCTCTCTGTGTGTCTCTCTTTGTCTCTGTCCCTCTGTCTCTGACTCTCTGTCCCTGTCTCTCTTTCTGACTGTCTGTCTCTGTGTGTGTTCGTTCGTTCCTTGATTTAACGTCTTTTCACTATAAGTGATATTAGACGGGTAAAAATGGCATGGAGGATGATTTTGGGGGGGGGGGGGGGAGGAAGGGGGAGGGGACAGAGGGGAACAGAGTAAGAGACGGAAAAAAAATTAAAAGGAATCGGCAAGGTTTTAAAAAAAGGATATGGATGAACAGAGAAATGAAACTAGACCAACGCTAACATTAAATGTAAAAGAAAACATCGTCATAAAAAACAAAACAAAACAAAATAAAATAATAATAATTAAAATAACAACCTTAAAGTAACGCATTAACAGGATTGTGAACCAATGATTCTGAAATTTTAACTAACAGAACTTGATCTGATATTACTTCTTTAAAATGCTTTTCAAGATAGTTTCCTTGTGTAAGCATCTTTGGTAAGAAATAACGAAGCTTTCTGCAGTAAAACAAACAGTGATACAATGTGAATTGTTCACCGCAAATACATAAAACGTTTTTACAATATTTAGTTTTCAAAGCGTTCATTTGAATACGAAAATATGTGGTAACAATTGATCTCAAATGATATAACGAAGAATACTGCATTTTTTTACAGATATTTTGAACTGAAAGTTTGATTCTTTTTTGGGACCAAATTTTTCATTTAAATGTTCATGAAATCGAATCCATAGTGCTAATTCTAGCGAGTTGTAAGCTTCTTTTACCGAGGTGTTAACATGTAATTCTATGGAATTTTCAGAATTGAGTGCACCGGATTTAGCTGCTCTGTCAACTTCGTTGTTGCCGTGAAGACCAACGTGAGAAGGCACCCAGCATAAACTGATTTCCGAGCCATTTATCTTTAAACAGTGTATTAGATGATTTGCCTCAATTATTAAATCAGGTCTTGTGTCTGTATCAAAAGACTGTAAGGCATATAATACAGATTTTGAATCAACAAAGAGAACTACTTTGAAAGACACAGGCCGAAGGCTTATTAAATAATGCAACGCTTGAACAACAGCGACCAGTTCTGCTGTATATATAGATACATTTGCCCCAACGAAAAAAGAATTTTTAATGTTAAATTTTGGAACATAAAACGCTGCTCCAGCGCTCTGATTTGCTAAGACTGACCCATCGGTAAAAATGTGGAGGTGGGTACGGTACTTTTCATCGATGTGTTCACAAGCTGTGGATAGCGTAATGTTGACATTATCATCTTTTTTAACGTCTGCATAATCGAGATCAAACGTGGCCTTTAGCATTTCCCATTTCCCATAGGCGTTAACGTTGGTTTCTCGGCTATTTCATCCATAGTTATGTTGGATTGTTTGATCAGGTCAGATATGTAAGTTGCGGTTGTAATTTGTGATGAAATGTTTTTTGCTCGTTTTGGAAATTCAATATCAGACCTGATTTTAATTTCTTTGCTCACAAAATTATTCGCTTGTGAAGTAGTTCTAATTGCAAACTTTGCTGTAGCTAGTTCACGATGGTTGTTTAGAGGTAGAATTCCAGCAGCTTTGTACGTTACCAGAGTAGAAGCATGAGTTGGTACACCTAGTGCAATTTTAAGACTTTTGCAGTCCAAGTTCTGAATCTTTTTTAGTAAATATTTAGGTGCATTGAAAAAAACTTCTTGCGCGTAGGATAATTTAGACCTGACCAGCGCTGTTGACAGATTAATCAGTATATTTGTATCCATTCCCCAGGGTAATTTGCTTATTATCTTTAGAAAATTTAAGGTTTTTCGTGCTTTTGTTAAAATATAATCAAAATGGACATTCCAGCTTAATTTCGACGTGATGTAAACTCCCAGAAATTTTACGACCTGTTTGTAATTTAACACTTTGAAAGTAGGTAAGTTATTTGAGTTACCACCAGGATCAAACAGCATCATGTTAGTTTTTTCTGCCGACAATGACAGACCATTTTCTAACATATAGTTTCCAAGGTTATCAAGATCAATTTGATACAATTTCCTGATGTAATTCCGTGTTCTCTGTGGAGTTGTCTTTTTTAAAGTGATATTCATCCAAGTAAATATATCATCAGCATACTGTACTAAAACAACACGATTTGAAAGAGCTTTAGGAAGATCCTGTATAATTATATTAAACAAAATAGGTGCTATCACTGAACCTTGTGGAATCCCCATGTCGAGGCATCGTGAAGTAGAATAACTAGCTCCCACTCTAGCCTGTATTGTTCTATTAGCTAAAAAAGATTTAAT
>JAPXFY010000012.1:47033343-47038343 GCA_030674185.1 Monoplex corrugatus | reverse complement strand
GTAGACCTCCCTCGGTCATGGCTGACCATGGACAAAGTACATCCGTTCTAATGTCTAGATGGGCTGTCTGCTTGGTCCAAGCAGCATCGCCTGTGACTGCAGAGACCAACGCGAGAGAGGCAGTCTCTGTCGCAGCGGTCGCATGTGTATGCTGATGCTGGTCTATTGGCTGTCATCCCTTTTCTGCGAACTGGCTTTTCTGCTGCAGCAGCTGACAGTTTGTCCTCACCAATCTGCAGCTGTTTCTTGAGAGTGGTTCTCCAGCTGTTGCGGTCGTCTGCGAGGTCCTCCCAGGACTCAGTGTTGATCTCAAGCTCCTTCATGTCACGTTTGCAAACGTCTTTGTATCTCAGCTGTGGGCGGCCAATGTTTCTCTGCCCTGTGGCAAGCTCACCATAAAGGATGTCTTTTGGGATGCGACCATCTTCCATGCGGCGAACGTGGCCCAACCAGCGCAGCAGACGCTGTCTCAGCATGGTAAGCATGGTTGGGAGGCCAGCGCGGGTCAGGAGTTCGGTGTTGGTCACCTTGTCTTGCCAGGAAATGCCAAGTATGTGCCGTAGGCTTCTCAGGTGAAAGGTATTGAGCCTTTTCTCCTGATGAGCATGCGTGGTCCACGCCTCGCTGCCATACTACAAGGTGCTGAGGACACAGGCGTTGTATACAGCCATCTTTGTCTTCGTGGTCAGCTTGGGATTTGTCCACACCCTTTGTGTGAGGCGGGCTAGTGTTGTGGCTGCCTTTCCTATCCTCTTGTCAAGACAAACACACGCCAATTATTTTATAATGCTCATATTAAATCGCACATAGATTATGCCTCTACACTGTGGGATAGCTCATGTGAAGTTCATCTAAAAAAATTGAACACCTTACATAGGAGGGCAGCAAAACTTATCATGCCAGATCCCACTTTAACAACAGATGAAAAACTTAAACAGTTAGGAATCCTCCCTCTAAAGTCACACTTAATGTTCAATAAAGGTATCACAATGTTTAAAGTATCAAAAAGGAATGTTCCGCAATATCTTCTCAATTTGTTTAATCAGAATGTGCGATCATACTCAAACTCAAGACAAAATCAATTCAAAATTATCCGTCCAAGAATTGACATATATAAAAATAGTTTATCGTTTTCTGGTGCACAACTATGGAACACCCTCCCCCCAAATATCACAAACACTCAATCACTCTCTTCCTTCAAAGTTACTTTATTTAAATACCTTACGTCAGTGTCGTAGATTACCTCAGTTAGCAACAATAACGTCAGCTGCCTTTCAACCTATGACATCTAATCTAGTCAATGTGTGTGTGTGTGTGTGTGTGTGTGTGTGTGTGTGTGTGTGTGTGTGTGTGTGTGGGGTGTGTGTGTGTGTGTATGCACAATGATAATTCGTGTTTTTTTTTTTTTTTTTTTTTTTTTTTTTTTTTTTTTTTCTTTTTTCTCTCTTTAACATTATTGATATTTTAACAGTTCAAACTGCCAACCAGTATTTATTTCTGTATTATATGCGATGATTTGTTGATGACTCTATGACGTGTTTGATTCTGTCTTGCTTCTTCTTTATTTCTCATTGCCTTTGTTCATTTTGTTTGTTTGTTTGTTTTTTGCTTTGCTTGCTTGCCCATCTTATCTGTTAGCCATTTTGTCTGTTTGTTTGGTTGGTTCTTATCTGCTGTCTGTATTTGTCACTTTTCTCCAACTGTTATCCGTATCATGCTTGTATCTCTCTTCTCCTATCAAGAAAAACGGCGCTTGATTATGGTTACTATTCTTGATTTATTTATGTCTTATTACATGAATTATTGATTTGTTTACACATGTATGATATTTCTATTATAGCCTACATATGCGTTTATCATTACTGTAATTTCCTATTGTCGAAAGTAACATTTACTTTATTTATCTATCTATACATTTGTCTATTTGACTTCATATCATCTGTTGATTTTCTGTCTCCTGTAGAATTTTATGTGTTTATGCCTTCAATCGACCCAATGTTTGCTACCCCCCCCCCCCCCCACCCCTTTTTTTTTTTTTTTTTTCCCCTCTAATCATCCTTCTGAACTGCTCTTTTTTCTACCTCCATTTATTATCTTTGGGTTTAGTAGCAGTAGTAGTAGTAGTAGTAGTGGTAGTAGTGGTAATTGTTGTTTGTAACAGTGTTAATATTTTTTGTGTGTAATCAGAAAATTGATTTCATCTTCTTTGATTTAATTGTAAGAACATTAGTCTATTTGACGCTTGATTTATCTTCTATAAATTTGTCACATGTAATGTTTCTTCTCCCTCTATTTCATTTATTTTGTTTTATCTTATTACTATTTTGTTTACTGTGTTTTCCTCTCCTCCTCCTCCTCTTCCTTCTTCTTCTCTCTCTTCGTCTTTTTTTATTAATATCACTATCAACATTATCTTTCTTTCTTTATTTACTTATCATTATCTACCTGCTCATCTGTCTATCTATCTGTCTATACTATCTACCTCTCTCTCTATCTATCTATCTATCTATCTATCTATCTATCTATCTATCTATCTAATCTATCTATCTATCTATCTATCTATCTATCTACCTATCTCTAAGTGGTGACTGTACGTTTCTTGATTTCATTGTATCTTAATTTTAGTATTCAACATGTATTTTCCTTAAGCTGTATTTGTTACTGTAAACAAATGTCATGTGTATAGAATAGCAACGGCAAGTTTGAAAAATGGCTTCTAGCCAATAGCTTTTACCGTTGAAAAATAAAGCATCATTGTCATTGTCATTGTCATTGTCTTGTCGATCTCTGTGTCAAGGGAGAGGTTATCGGTGATGGTGGACCCAAGATATGTGAATTGATGGATGGCTTCAAGCTCGTAGTCATCAATGGTGATTGCTGGTGGAGATGGCGTGTCTTGGCCCAGGACGGTTGTCTTCTTAAGACTGATGGTCAGACCAAAATCTTTGCAGGCCTGGGAGAAGCGGTCCATTAGTGACTGCAAGTCCCGCTGAGTATGGGTCACAACTGCGGCATCGTCAGCAAATAGCATGTCTCTGATGAGGGTTTCACGGACCTTTGTCCTTGCTCTGAGGCGGGCGAGGCTGAAGAGCCTGCCATCTGATCTGGTCCGCAGGTGGATCCCTTCTTGCGCTGTGCTGAACGCATGCCTCAGGAGAAGAGCAAAGAAGATTCCAAAGAGGGTTCGGGCAAGGACGCAGCCTTGTTTCACACCGCTGCGTACGTCGAAGGGCTTGGAGAGGTTTCCGTTGAACTGCACCGTCCCTTTCATGTTGGAGTGGAAGGACTCAATTAAGCTGTGCAGTTTGGGGGGGGGGGGGGGGGCAGCCGATTTTTCGGAGAGCCCTGAAAAGGCCATTTCTGCTGACTAGGTCAAAAGCCTTGGTGAGGTCAATGAATGCCACATACAGGGGCATCCGCTGCTCTCTGCACTTCTCCTGGAATTGGCGAAGGGAAAAGACCATGTCTACCGTGGATCTCTCTGCTCGAAAACCACACTGTGATTCCGGCTAGACGCGTTCAGCCAGTTTCTGCAGGCGGATTAGGAGGACCCGAGCGTAGACTTTGCCAACAATGCCGAGGAGCGAGATACCTCTGTAGTTGTTGCAGTCGCTCCTTTCGCCCTTGTTTTTGTACAGGATGACGATCTTGACGTCCCTCATGTCCTGCGGTAGAGCTCCCTCATTCCAACACTGGACTGCGTGCATATATATATACACACACAAATATACATACATATATCTCTATATATATATATCTATGTATCTATGTCTATTATATATATATATATATATATACATATATATATATATATACATACATACATACGTACAAGTATAATATATATATGTATATACATAAATACATATAAAATATATGTACAGTATGTATATGTGTATATAATAAACATTATGTATTATATATATATATATATATATATATATATAACATATACAGTATACATATATCCACACAAATCAATAAATATGTGTGTGTATATACATTTTACTGCTCCATCTTCGGTGTCAGTTCTTTATCTCCACCTCCGACCCCAACACTGGTCATCTTGGCTGTATAACACTTCTCCAAACCTTGAGTCAGCTTGGAACAGGGCATGAAAGGCAACAGGCTCTGGAGTACTTTTTCACCGTGACATGACGAAGAAAATGATCATAGAGACTGCGTGACAGGATTGTATTGATTATGCCACGCTTACTTGCTGGCGTCAACCAGGCCCAAGAAATACAGACATCTGTGGAAATTTGAGTAACACCCTCAACTGACGCATCCTTAAAGATGATAAGACTGGACTGTGTGGTCCAGTATTCCTAAGGGGCAAGTAGCACGCTCAACACCGGGTAGCAGTCAATAGGTGTCCTAGAATCCTGCAGTGATGTTTTTGAGCTAATGAGGGTTTGAACCCACGATCATCCGGTCAGTTGCTAGTTGTTATGACCACTTCGCTACGTTGACCAGTGTATTTAATAGTTGTTATTTTGGTCAAGTGACGGTCAGTGTTTCCTCATAACCTGAACGCTCATAAAACTAAAAATCCTCAAAATTTTGATTTGGCCGGTTTTAATGTATGGTTGCGAAGCCTGGACACTAAAAAAAGACGAAGAAAATAAAACCAATGCAGCAGGAGTGTGGCTCTATAGACAACTTCTCACAGTCAAATGGACAGACAGAAGAGCAAACGATGGCATATTAAAGGAACTGAATGTTATGCGCCAACCGCTAACAGAGATCAACAAAAGAAAGCTGCAATATATAGGCCATGCGATCAGAAACATCCAAACAGATCTGATATCAATGGTCCTGCAGGAGAAAGTCGAGGCGAGGAGAAGAAAGGGACGACCGCACACCTCCTATTTCAACAACATCGCTGAAGTCTGTGGTCTGGGAATCCAGGAGGTCGTTCACGGATGACAACCACCCTCGTCGTGTATATCTCACAGTTCTGCTTGTAAACATTGCAGGTAAAAGATGTGGGTGGTGGC
>JAPXFY010000012.1:47018343-47028343 GCA_030674185.1 Monoplex corrugatus | reverse complement strand
AAACAAAAAACAAACAAACAAACAGAAAACAAACAGAAAACAAACAAAAAACCCCCTAAACAAACAAACATTGAAGACATAAGTTGAATTCCCAGATCCCAGCCCTTGAAGACCAACTAGCCTTGCCTTTCTGAAGTCTTTGTTTAAAAAAAATGTCAATATGAATGTGAATTTGAAGCGAGGAAGAAGGACTGGCGCCGCTCTCGTGGTGCTGGCCCCGGGAAAAGTTGAGATCTCTACCACCTCACTCCCCTACGACCCCAGAGTTATGGAACTGTCTAGGTAGGACCTCAGGACCTGGCCAGCTCTTGTGTTTAAGTGCAGGCTTAAGACTTGTGCAGTGATCATTCTGGATCTTCTCCATCGCACGGCACCTGTGACATTAGTGCGTATGGAATTCATTCTGAGCGCGAAGATGTAATCTTGAGAAACTGTAGCTGAAACTGAAACTGAAAGCTATAGAGGCAGCTTGAGGCTGCAGAACAGGGCAGAATTCTACGCTTTCTTCTTCTTCTTTTTGTTTTTGTTTTTTGTCTTCTTCCGTTAACCGTCTACACGGTCAGACCATATCTGGCGATGAATGTAGCTACCACCACCACCCCCCACCTTTTCTTCTTTTTACCTAACATATCCTCACACATAAAGAAAAAGAAAAAAAGAAAGCAACTATACCGAAGATTTCTGTCTGCTGTTTTGTTAATGTACAGTGAATACACTAGAACGCAGTCAGATTATGTGCATCAGTGTCAGGGTGTGTCAGTCTGGATGATTTCTTGCAGTGCCAAGTGCAGTCGACTCCAGAAGGAGGTGATGGCGTCACGATCATCCGCCCACTGGATACACGTCGTGGTCTTCAGCACGGCCATCATGGCCGCCGTCATGTCACGTGAAAACACGTCATCAAGGCACACGATGATCAGCGCGTCATCATAATCCATGACGTGTTGCAGACATAAGCACAGCTCGAACTGACACCACTGACTTGTTGCAAAACTTTTCGAGAACAGCATCATCACTTTCTTGCTTCTCTCCACACAGTCGGCGACATTGCCGACGATGTCTCTGCCAACGGTGAAGTCCCGCTGATGGAGACAGAGCCGGAGACCCAAGCGCTCTTCTACCTCAGCCATGAGATGCTGACGGACCCAGGGCAGATCGTCCGAGTCAAAAGAAACGAAGATGTCAAAGTCAAAGTGACCTGTCTGCAGACGTCGCCTCCTGGCATCGCCACGTCCCCTGAACGCTTCGTACAACAACAAACGTAGATGCCAGCGGGAGCGGAACAAAGCAAAGATGACGGTCAGCGTGACAATTGCAAAGCTGATGGTGGCAACGATCATGATAGCTGCGCTGTGACCCAACATACACGCCTGTTTATCCAGGAAAAAGTTGTTCACAGACATGTTCCGGAGATTGTGACAATCATAGGTTGTCCAGGATCTCTTGAAAAGGGAGGGAGCAGAGATCATCCAGGATTGAAACCACAGCACGTCACAGGAACATTTAAATGGATTGCCACTGAGGTCCACGGTTGTAAGTCTTTTACGGGTGGTTGTGCTGAACACACTTGATGACACCACTGAAATCTCATTGCGGCTAAGGTCAAGAAGGCGTAGATTTCTCAGACGATCGAAAACACCATACGGTATAACAGACAACAAATTGCGATTCAGGTACAAGTTTGTCAAATTAGGGAACCCATAAAACATTCTTGGTGTTATTTGTTGGATTTGTGCATTTTCAATATATAGATGTTCAAGATTGTTTAAATGCCCAAACAGATTCAGAAATTTGATTTCGTTGATTTCTAAATAATTATGACTCAAATACAAATGCTTAAGTCCCATGCAGTTGGCAAACATGTCTTTGTCCATCTGGTCTGATTTGAAGCCCAGCTGATTGTACCCCAATCCAATCTTTTTCAAACCTGGATTGTTGAAGGCATAAGCCTGAATACCCTTGATGTGGGTGTGCATTGAATTCAAGTACAAAGCAGTCAGCTTTGGAAATGTGTTTCTATTGAAAGTGCCCGTGTCAATGTGGTCGAATATGTTTCCTGCCAATACCAGTTCTTCCAGAGATGGCAGACAAAGCCGTTTGGGGATCGAAGAAATCAAATTTGATGCCAGAAACAAGTGACGTAGATTTGGAAAGAGTGAGTCATTTTCTCTATCACATGTTTCTGGGATTTTAAATAGACCGTTATTGCTTAAGGTGATTCTCTTTAAATAAATAACACCTCCAATATAGACACGAGAAGTCTGACAGTTTGCCAATCCAAGTTCTTCTAGATCTTGAAGCGGTTGGAACACAGTCAAATTAATGTTCTCAAAGTTGTTGTCATGTAGAAGCAACGCCTGCAGCTGCTGCATAGAGGAATTGACAAACAGATCAGGAGGCAGTGGACCAAGCACACAATTGTCAAGTCCAATGTAGAAAGAGTAGTCAGTGACAATACCGGCTTCAGAGAAGAGTAGTTTAGTGCGTTGTGGCGAAGACACAGATAGGTTAAATTCCGTATGACAGGTAAGGCCCCAGAGCTGATGTACATTAACTCATTATACCCCAAGTTCAATTTGGTGATGTTGGTGACGTTGAGGAAGAAATCATCACGAGGAATGGACGTCAGATTATTAAAGCTTAAGTTGAGTGTTTGGATGTTGTGGGGAAGACGAGGGACGTAACGTAGGCCACCACTCAGGTGAGAACAATCAGCCTCATGCTTTGTACACCAGCACAGGTCATCTCCACACTGCACTTTATCTTCTCCCCTTCCGTGCCATGAGTCACGTGATGTCTGTATCCCTGCTGTATTTCCAGACCCGTCGTACGGCGTCCTCCACTCACTGGCGCCAAGAGACTGGGCAGACAAAACAGAACACAGCAACAATGTCATAAGAAAATACTGTAGCGACGACAGTGACATACTGAAGATATTTCACACAGACTCCAAAGAATGTTTTAGCTTGCAAAACACCAAACTGATACAGATTACTCTCCAACGGACATTTTCTGTGTTGTTGAAAAATTGAACGGTGGCGTTGGTGTATTCAACAAGGACTGGTTCTTGACTGATGGTAGCACGGTAGCTGAATGACTTGCCAACTGACTTTGTCCCACCGGCCAGCAATCATAGTCTTCTGACTGTGTTCACAATACATCCTGGTTTGCCAGTCCCAGTTTCAAAATAAAAAGCAGTTCGTTTCATATCAACTGAGGGTGTGTGTGCACGTGTATGTGTGTGTGTATGAGTTGTAGGTATGTGTGTGTATGTGTGGAGTGGGGTGGGGTGGGGTGGGGTGAGTGTGTGTGAGCGCATGTGTGTGTGTGTTTGTGTGTGTGTGCGTGCGCATATGAAATGTATCAGTCAAATACTTTTCAGCCGTTTTATCGATAGATCTTTACCACATCAGGATCAGAGTATAACTCAACAGGAAGTCTGGTATGACTCAATTGTTCAGCGCTTAGATATGATTTTATCAAGATTTTGCGCTATATAAATATTGTAATTATTATTATTAATTATTATTATTATTATGTTTCTTCCTCCTTTGCTTTCTGTCATTTTTTCTATCAATTTCTGTCTTGCGGGTTCATTCATCTGTATGTGTTCGATAAAGTCTTATGTACTTTTTCTTAGGATTGATAAATGGGTACATGTATTAAGTGAATTTTTGGCTCTAAGGAAATGAGATATGCGAAAGCAATTTCAGGTAATTTAGGCCAGTGTTTATATATATTTTAGTGTTCTTAACTGTGTTTAAATTTGTATTCAGGTGTGTTTTTTTAATTCCCCTGTGCGATAAATTGGAGTGGTCAACGCCAAGGGCATCTCCTTAGATTATGTGCGCGTGTTCTGATACGTGTACTTAATTTTCAATTTCATCAGACGGCAGATGCACATCAGAAATATCCGGCAGAATCGGCCAAGCCAAAACAGCATTCAAGAATATGACAAGCATTCTTACCAACAAATGCCTGTCAATCAACATCAGGAAGAGAGTTCTTGAACGTTATATAGAGCCAATACTGTTGTACGAATGCGAGGCGTGAACAGTCAACAAACAAAGCCAGAACAAGATTGAGGCAGCCGAGATGTGGTTTCTAAGAAGAATGTTGAGTGTTTTATGGACAGCAAAGAAAACAAACGAGACAGTCTTGATGGAGGCAGACACAAGTAGATCACTCATAAGGAAGATTAGGAAAAGACAGGCAACATTTATAGGCCATTTTATGAGGAAGGGGGATTTGGAGCACCTGGTCACAACGGGAAAGCTGGAGGGAAAGAGAGCACCGGGTAGACCCAGAGAGAAAATGCTGGACGGACTTGCAGATTGGCTGGGGACGAGGAGAGTTGGGGAGATGCTAGGGGCAACGAGAGATAGAGACAGATGGAAGTCCATGATCGCCAACGCCATGCGGCAGGGCACCTGATGATGATGATGAATTTTCAATTCTTTTTTTTTTCCTGCTGAAGTATTGTGTATGTTTTGAAACGGTTATAGCCCTGATATGGCTCTAAGCAGTCGGCTGGGCTTTATACACAAATAACAGTAACAGGATTCTGTTAGTATGGCGTGACTGGCTTGTGTCATGCTTGACATGTTGGATATTGAGAAGATGAACCCCTGCCCCAGGGGGAGGAAGTTCCTGGTTCAGGCATTGTTGTGGATGAAAGTGGATGAGGAAAATGACGATGAGAGAGAGAGAGAGAGAGAGAGAGAGAGAGAGAGAGAGAGAGAGAGAGAGAGAGAGAGAGAGAGAACCTGAAACTGACTAATTGTGTGTGTGTGTGAGTGTGTGTGTGTGCGTGCCTGCGTGCGTGTGTGTTGTGTTTGTTTTGTGTTGCGTTGGTGTTGTGTTGTGTTGTGTGTGTATGTGTGTTGTTTTTGTGTTGTGTTGTGGTTGTGTGTGTTGTGTTGTGGTGTGTGTGTGTTTGTGTGTGTGTGTGTGTGTGTGTGTGTGTGTGTGTGTGTGCGCGCGTAAGTGTGTGTGTGTGTGTGTGTGTGTGTGTGCGTAAGTGTGTGTGTGGTGTGTGTGCGTAAGTGTGTGTGTGTGTAATGTGTGTGTGTGTGTGTGTGTGTTTTCGAACGTGCGCACCTTGCTCGTGTGAGCATCTTAAGGCGTACTGTTTGCATGCATGTGTACATGTTTATTGTAGAAGCATGTATGTGTACATGTTTATTGTAGAAGCATGCATGTGTACATGTTTATTGTAGAAGCATGTATGTGTACATGTTTATTGTACAAGCATGTATGTGTACATATTTATTGTAGAAGCATGCATGTGTACATTTATTGTAGAAGCATGCATGTGTACATATTTATTGTAGAAGCATGTATGTGTACATATTTATTGTAGAAGCATGTATGTGTACATATTTATTGTAGAAGCATGCATGTGTACATATTTATTGTAGAAGCATGTATGTGTACATATTTATTGTAGAAGCATGCATGTGTACATATTTATTGTAGAAGCATGTATGTGTACATGTTTATTGTAAAGCATGCATGTGTACATATTTATTGTAGAAGCATGTATGTGTACATATTTATTGTAGAAGCATGCATGTGTACATATTTATTGTAGAAGCATGTATGTGTACATATTTATTGTACAAGCATGTATGTGTACATGTTTATTGTAGAAGCATGTATGTGTACATATTTATTGTACAAGCATGCATGTGTACATATTTATTGTACAAGCATGCATGTGTACATGTTTATTGTAGAAGCATGTATGTGTACATATTTATTGTACAAGCATGCATGTGTACATGTTTATTGTACAAGCATGTATGTGTACATATTTATTGTACAAGCATGCATGTGCACATGTTTATTGTAGAAGCATGCATGTGTACATATTTATTGTACAAGCATGCATGTGCACATGTTTATTGTACAAGCATGTATGTGTACATATTTATTGTACAAGCATGCATGTGTACATGTTTATTGTAGAAGCATGCATGTGTACATATTTATTGTACAAGCATGATGTGTACATGTTTATTGTAGAAGCATGTATGTGTACATGTTTATTGTACAAGCATGTATGTGTACATGTTTATTGTAGAAGCATGCATGTGTACATATTTATTGTACAAGCATGCATGTGCATTAAAATCTTTCCTTTTTGTGGTGGTGTTGGATATTGTAAGGGGATATACGTGGATGCTTTCGCATGATGTGACAAAAACTGAAAAAAAAATGAGAGTGAATGAGAAGACTAGAGTAGAAAAACAACAGAATTTTTTTATTTTCAATGCGTGCTCGAGCTGCTCAGATGCTCATACCAGGACAATATTGAGTTCTGAGTTTTCAGACTCACCCATGCTGGGGAAAGGGTTCGATTCCTTTAACCCTTTGACTCCCACTCCTTGTCCACCAACATCCTGTATTTCAACCATGCTAGGGAAGCAATAACATAACCCTTTGATTCCTTCGCCCTATAGGCTGAGGGAGCCAAAGGGTTCAGTTTTTGCAGTTGGTGGGTAGGGTGTGGGAGTCAAAGGGTTACTTCCACATTTACTCATTCGCTGCTCCTGAACAGTCTACAACACCTTTGGCTTAAATCTGTTTAAGATTCAGTCAGAAGCGAGGGAGAAAATCTTGCTTCCTTGTGTTTGTAACAGAGGGACAGACATGCACAGACACACAGACACAGACTGCATCCCTCCCGATTGACATGAGACACTCTCTCGTTTTTTTTGTTTTTGTTTTCGTTTTCGTTTTTGTTTTTGTTTTTTGCTTAAAGAAGAGAGTGACTGAAAAAGCGGGTGATGCGTACCATATCATTCTGCTTTCATCTGTGAGATCAATACACACAGACACAGACACAACACACACACACACACACACACACACACACATACACACACACACACACACATACACACACACACACGCACGAACACACACACACACGCACGAATACACACACACACACACACCCCACACCCAACTCACACACACACACACACAGACACACACGACACACACACCGTCTAATATAACTCATAGTGAACAGACGTTAAATTAAAGAACGAACGAACGACACACACTCAGACACAGACACAGACATACAAAGAACATACAAACACACAAAGACACACACACAGATACATGACACTCTCACACACGAACACACACACAGAGATACAAAAGCGAGGAGAGAGAGAGAGAGAGAGAGAGAGAGAGAGAGAGAGACAGAGACAGAGAGAGAGACAGAAAGAGAGAGAGAGAAAACAGAGAGAGAGACAGAGAGAGAAAGAGAGAGAGAGAGAAAGAGAGAGAGAGAGAGAGAGAGAGACAGAGACAGACAGAGACAGACAGAGAGAGACACACACAGAGAGAAAGAAAGAGAAAGAAAGAGAAAGAAAGAAAGAAAGAAAGAAAGAGAGAGAGAGAGAGGAGAGAGAGAGAGAGAGAGACGGAAGAGAAGAGACAGAGACAGAGACAGAGACAGAGACAGAGACAAAGAGACAGAGAGAGACAAAGAGACAGAGAGAGGAAATCAACTGCAATCTAGTCCAAATTATTCAACCCAGTGCAGTCCCATCCAATCCAATACCAAGAACTATCACCAGCTAAAAAAAAAAAAGAGAAAAAAAAAAAAAAAGAGAAAAAAAAACCCCTCACTCTTGACGTCTATTTGCCAAAAAACGCAGGGGAGGCAGAAGAATTTGAAACTAAGGTCATAGTAAGAACAGGGTACAAAGACCCAAGGTTCTGAAATAAACGTTTCATGATAAATTATGAGGGCGAAATTGACAGGAATCATACCACGGAGAACTCTTCTGGCATCAGATCGCATTACAAGGCTTCTTTTACGATTCCTTTCAAAATACAGTCTTGCATCAGCCAAGACTGGGGAGATAGAGATATATTTGACAGGCCTACTCGGTTTGCAGCCTCGCTAGTAAGAAAGTGTAGTTGCCAACTAACTTTGCCTTACACGTGAGTGATTCCTTATCAGACGCGATTATAGACTTTCTCAGATATGGCAAAGATCTATCGAGTACAAGAGGGGGACATTCCGAGGACAAAAAAGAAAACTTACCTTCGTCATGTTGGAGGCTTTGGAGATGTGTCAGGTAAGACTCGGTCAAGCTTCATCTCCTGCGGAAAGCTTGAGGACAGCCTTTTCCTTTCAGAATAAACATCCACCCACCCACTCGTGAACGGGTACGCACACGAGCACAAAGACGCACACACATCCACCCACACATGTACCCCATTAAAATAAATCGTTCATTGTCAGGTTAACATTAAAGTGATACTGAAATATCAAAAACAAACATAACTCAAATTGGAAATGATTTTATATCATCTCCATTATAAATAAAACTCCAGAAATATAATCAAATTTGTTGAAATCCAGCGACTGAATCAGAAATTGTGAAATGATTAAGTCTTAACAACAATGGCAGTTCAAAACTTTAACTGAAACTTAACAGAACAAACTCAGAAACACACACACACACACACACACACACACCCACACACACACACACTCACACACACACACACACACACACACACACACACACACACACACACACACACACACACACAACAATACACACACAGACACACACACCACACACACACACATGGCAACACAGACACACACACTCACACACAACACACACTAAGCAGACACGGCACAACACAAACACCAACACACACACGACCACACACACAACAACACAAACACACACAACACAACACACACACACACAACACACACAGCACGACACCACACACAACACACACATAACACACACACATACACACACCAGACACAACATGACACACACACACTAGCATACCCCACACAACACACACACCATACACACACACACACACACACACACACACACATTACAACACACATACACACACACACAATCACAGACACATCTACAATCCACCCACCACCCACACCACCCCACAAATACACACACACATACCACACACACACACACACACAACACACACCACACACCACACACACAACACACACACACACACACACACACCACACAACACTCACACACAAATGATGAACCAATATCACGATATCTGATAGATTGAAATTAGTATCACATATCTTTCACTGTGAATACATAATCTTTAGATCTGAAAACTTTATAGGTCTTGATCCTTTTCTGTCTGTCTATCTGTCTGACTGTCTTCTGTCAGTCTGTCTGTCTTTGTCTTGATTCAATCTGTGTCTATTTGTCTGATGATCTGCCTTACCTCAGGCCCATACAGCTAGTCATTCAAAGCACATCACTAAGCTGAAGACACACACACACACATACACACACACACACACACACACACACACACACACACACACACACAACACACACAACATATATATATATATATATATTATATATATATATATATCTCTGTTCTGTCTCCGTCTCTGTCTCTCCCTATTTCTCTCTCTCCTCTCTCTCTTGGTTCAGTCTTTGTCTATTTGCCTTACCTCAGGCCCACACAATTACACATCCAAAGCACATCACATAGCTGAATCTCTCTCTCTGTGTCTCTGTCTCCTCTCTCTCTCCCTTTCTCTCTCTCTCTCTCTCCCTTCTCTCTTTCTCACACACACACATACACTTACACACACCCACACACAACACACACACACATACAAACACAAACACACACATACACAACACACACACACACACACACACACACACACACACACACACACACACACACACACACACACACACACACACGTTGATAAAACTTTATATGATCCAGCAGACTATGTCTAACCGTTTGATTCTAACAAATTGGACACGTTTGTGTTCAAAAGGTTTACAGAGTGACCATAGTGTTTCAAACGACATACCGGTCACCCTGGCCAAATGGTTTACGTAATGGACTACTGACTGCGAAGTCGTGAGTTTGAGCCCTCATCTGTCGAAAAAATATCCCATGAACACACTACACACACCCACAC
>JAPXFY010000012.1:46993343-47005843 GCA_030674185.1 Monoplex corrugatus | reverse complement strand
ACACTTCGCACAGAGGACGGACGTCAGTACAGAAGGAATCGTCGTCAGCTACGAGACACAACAGAAACAGAGCTTCAGCAGACAATCAACCCTCAATGACTTGTCCAGAGAAGGATGATTTCTGGAAGACATCAGGAAAGCGACACATTGGGCAAGCAACAGCAAATCATCATTCCATCAAAACAGATGCTGGAAGATAATAAGAAAACTGGAACTGGAACAGATGTCAGGACGCCAGCATCGTCTGTGAGAACTCATCTGATCAGTCACCAGTCATCAAAATGTCTGAGACAACCAGCATCAAGGAGCCAGATGAAGTTATCAAACAAACAAGGACAGGACAACCCGAACCAGTTAGTTCTCCTTACAGAACAAGATCTGGAAGACAAAGCTAAAGACCAGATTTCCTGAAATATGAATGAAACTGAAGACTCTACCACAATCAGATAAACTGAAAGCATTGCGAAATATGGGCATGATGATGATGGATAGTATAATGATCCGAGATAAAATGAGGTGAATGAATGATTGGGCCCTGTGCGTGAGAATGAGTGTTTGTTAAGTTAATGTTGTGATAAAGGTAGGAAACACATTTATTTCGTATGGACTGAAAGATAAGAAAAATGATTGATTTTGTTTCCTTAAAGAAAGGGAGATGTGACGTGTGTTAACAGTAAACAGCGTGCGGGTAACAGCACGGCATGATATTCGTTTAAATGATAACTGATTGCTGTTCACTGTGAAATGTATATATAGACAGTTGAGAATCAGACAGGGACGAGTAAAGACGAAGAAGCATTGCCCTGTCTTCCGAGTTGGCTGTAGAAAGAACGAAACAGTAGCATTATGTAGACACCAAAATCACAACACTGCATCAAACAACCAAATGACACAACAACCAACAACAACAACAAACAGCAAAACAAAACACCAAATCATCAAGAAGCATACTGGACAATATGAAGATTCGCTGACTTCACTTAAGAATAGAAAACTACGATGGTGTGGTCATGTAACAAGATCCAGCGACTTGCTGAATCAGTCCTCCAAAGAAACTGTCGAAGGGAGATGGAGAAAATGACAGAACTAAGCCCCACCCACCACCCCAAAAATGTACCCAGGCTTTGGCACACACCTGACAGAACTGGAAGAATCTGGTGAACGCTTCCTTAGCGAGGTGCCGCAATGACTCTTCACAAAGTTAAGGGAGAAGGAGAAGAAGAAGAGAAAGTGAAAAAAAAGGGGGAGGGGGGAGACACGGAGAGAGAGAGTGAGAGAGAGAGAGAGTATGAGAGAGAGATAGGGAGAGAGAAGAAGAAGAAGAAGAAGAAGAGAAGAAGAAGAAGTCAAAGGAATGATGTTTAAGTGTTTCCACTAACTTATTCATTTTTGTTTAGAATTTCAAAGCTCAGACTGAGAACATGTTTTAGCAACTGCATAGACAGACAGACAGACAAAAGACAGACAACACACACACCACACGCACGCACGCACGCACGCACGACACCAACGCACGCACACCACACACACACACACACACACACACACACACACACACACACACACACACAAATTCCATACGCAACAATACTGCATACGCCATGTGATGGAAACAGATCCGAAACGATCATGGCATAAACCATAACCGCGCACATAAATCCAACACGCTGGTGAGGTCTTTTCACACTGCATGGAGCTGTGCCGTATGCAAGTTTACGTCAGTTTCAACTTTTTTGGTGGCCGTAATAAAGGAATAAGGGAAGAAATCATGCACTAGAGTGATATTGGGTCTTTTATTTCACAGTTCCTTCCCTTAGACCGTGTTGTGAGCTGTATATTTTGTTTTAATAACAGTTTTTCGGTGCTATATACGGTTCTTTGTTTTCGTCGGACTGTCAAGATGGCGTCAAGAAGCACCCGCCGATTTGCACGCAAATTCACTGTTCTTGATTACACCAAGTAAATAGGAGGTGGTGCTTGTGTTTTTGTACATAAACTGTACATACTTGTGTAAATATTCCTGTGGATAATTGTTTTCATTGGTGAAAAAAAAGCAACATATGGTGTAAATATATGCACTCGGCAAGAGGACATTTACCCCCTTATGGTCACCTGTTTCCTTCACCCCTTCTGTCAAGATGAACAGACTCCCAGTTTTGAGGCGAGTAATGTCTGTATGTGAACACTTCAATGTTTCCAAAACTGTTTTTCTTTTGTGTGTGACATTTGTTGTTAATTTTTAATATTTTTTTAAAAATCACCCAAAATACTGCGATTTGGGGGTTGCCGAGGTGCGAAATGTTGCGGCTTGAATGAATTAAGTTTCTACCCAACGTATGGGTTCTGTTTGCTATTGTTTATGTTTGTATGAATCTGTTACATGCACAGATAGTGAAAAATGACTAATGAATAACTCATTAATGTTCAACATGACTTCAGTACTGCAGACACATTACAGAAAGGCATCGTCATCATCAAAGTCATTCAGGGGGCACGGACAACCAGGACTGGGAATTCCTACCCCCCCCCCCTTTAACTCTTGTATTGATGACACACCACACGCAGTTGTTTCACTTGTAAACCGTACAACACGTGTGCATGTTTTTTTTTCTGCCAGCTTTGCGTGTGGCTTTGCCCCTGTACCTACAGCTGTCTCATCCATTGTTCAGTGCACTGTCTACATCATTGATGACTTTTCGGGTTTTCCCGCACGGCGTCAACTTCCGGTGAATGTCGGTTACGTGTATTAGTTTAGGGTGGTGCGTTGTGTGCACTCACGTAAACAAGTCAATTTTTGAAATCCTTCGAGTGTGTGTGTGCGTGCGTGTGTGTGTATGTGAGGAAGAGGAGGAGGAAGAGAGAGAGAGAGAGAGAGAGAGAGGAAGTCTTGGACGCTAGCACAGACATGTATAGGCTGAAACAGGTAACTAGCTCTAGCTCTGTCCACTCTTTCATAATTATAATCGCCTCCCTTAGACACCAGATTGCCAAGCGAACAGAACATGCGTTGTTCAGTAGCTCCAAATGAAGTTTGTGGCAGTAGCAAGGAAACTTTGGAGAGAGCTAGACAGCAGAAGGTCCTCAGAGAAGAATCAAATTTTTCGCAGATTACTATGATTAGGAAGTAACTCGTAGCGAGCAGTCAAGTTAACAAATTCATTTGATTAGGAAATAGTTGATAGCAAGCAGCCTACTTATATATTGTTCTAAACGGGGGAAAAAATAGGCTACAGTAAACGATGCCCAGGACTGAATCAGAAAAACGCAAAGAGACTTGAGAAAAAGCTCACAGCTTGGTCAATACTATACTCCTACTGCTAAGAGTGAACTAAATCAATAAAAGACAAATAAGTTTACAATGTCATTGACCAAACGAAACAATTTTAACATCTCTCAACGTTGTTTTAAGGTATAAAGGCATTAATCAGATAAAGCAAGTAGAAACGAATGCTAAGGCAGTCAGAGGTCGTAATTCACCGAGATGTAATAATAATAATAATAATAATAATAATAACAGCAGCAGCAGCAACAACAATAACAGCAACAACAAGAACAACAAGAACAACAACAACAACAACAATAATAATAATAATAATAATAATAATAATAATAATATAATAATAATAGTAATTACAGCATTCATATGTGCCTGATCTTCACAATTCAAATCAAAGCGCACCAACGCACCAGACATATGCATGCAATCAACGCAGAACACCTTAAATCCACACACACACACACACACACACACACACACACACACACACACACACTCACTCACACACAACACACACTGATGGAAAAAGGCAGTTGTAGAATTCACTGTTTGAAACAGAGGTGTGATTTTAAATTGGATTTAAAAATAGAAAGAGTAGGTGATAGTCGAAGGGAGAATGGAAGTTTATTCCAGGCAGATGGTCCTGAAACAGCAAAAGAAGGGTGGCTGACAGTTGATAGTTTAAATCTAGGAACCTGAAGGGAAAGAGTATCTGAAGCTGAGCGCAAGGTGCGAGCTGGCGTATAAATATTGATGCTATCATGAAGGTGTGGTGCAGCGGATTGGTGAATAGATTTGTGACAAAAGGTATCCAGCTTATATTCAGTTCTGTTTAAAACAGGCAACCAATGCAGAGAGCGAAGGAGAGGAATGACATGATCAAACTTTTTCGTTCTGAGGACAAGACGAGCAGTGGAGTTTTGTATGAGTTATAGACAGAGGAGAGAAGAAGCTGGTAGTCCAGAAAGGACAGCGTTACAGTAATCAAGATGACACAAAACGAAAGATGTCACAAGCTTAGATACAGCCTCAGTTGAAAGAAATATTCGATTGTAACCAATGCGCCGAATCTGATAGTAGCACGACTGGCAGGCCTGCGTTAGAAAGTTCTGCATAGAAAGTGTTGTCCAAGGTCACAACCAAGGTTTTCAAAGAATCAGAGAGAAGGATGATGTTGTTACCTAGCTGGATGGTATTCAGTGTAATATAGGCAACTTTGTTTGTGTGCCTACGAGCATGGTTGTAGTTTATTTTGTGTCATCCAGTTCTGGATATCAACGTAGCAGGTGGATGCTTCTGAGATAAGGAAAGTGATATTTTGAGGATGGTGCTATTCTGAAGTTGTGAGTCATCTGCATAAAAATGACATTTCACGTCATGCTGGATGACAATGTTGGGTAAGCTGAGGTACCCATTATGGGTGAGTAGGACAGGCCCTAGCACAGAACCCTAAGGAACTCCGCAAGAAAGCTTAGCAGGTCCAGGCTGACTTCCGCTGATGAGAACTAAATGAAAACGATCAGAGAGATAACAGAAGAAACCAAGAAAGAGCAGTTCCGTAAATTCCAAAAGTTTGTTCAAGATGAAAGACAAGGATGCAGTGGTCAGTGGTATCAAACGCAGCCGATAAATCGAGGAGTGTTAAGAGAGGTTTTTCCAGCATCAGAAGCAAAAAGAAGTTCACTGACTATGTGAACAAGGGATGTTTCTGTATTGCGGTTTGCTCGATAGGCAGACTGGTAAGGATGGTGGAGATGAATTAAGTAGAGATGCTCATTTAGTTGTTTTAGTACCACTTTTTCGAAGAGCTTGGAAAGAAATGGAAGATTTGATACAGGTTATAATTTTTCAGATCACTGGGATCGAAATGATCTTTCTTGAGAAGTGGCCAGATGAGAGCAGTTTTGAAAGCAGAAGGAAAGACTCCTGAGACCAAAGAAGAATTGACGATGGAGATGATTGATGGAAGAAGTTGCTGGTAAATTTATGAAAAGATAGAGGCCAGAATGGGGGTCAAGTACGCAAGATTTGAAATACATTTCTCAGAGGATGATTAAGATCTCAGTCTCACATACTGGATGGAGGGAGATGAGAGGAGTACCGGTAAATGAATGGCCTGGAAGTGTTGGGTGGACGGGGATTGTCGCGTTTGGTACGCAAATGAGTAATCTTCGTGGAGAAAAATGAGGAAAAGGCAGAGAGATCATCTGGACTAATATTTGAAGGCACGCACACACACACACACACACACACACACACACACACACACACACACACACACACACACACACACACACACACACACACACACACATACACACACACACACACACACACACACACACACACACACACACACACACACACACACACACACACACACACCATACACACACACACAATCACATATTTATCCTCGTCAATCCACTTGGTATGAAAATTCGGCTGTTTTTTCAAGGTAAACAACTGATCTTAAGCTGTTCATTTTTTTCCCGGTGAACCACCGACAGCACAATATCCCTCCTTGACAGGGAAACACATGATTCCACGCAAGGAAAAAAAGGTAACTGAAAGCGTTTAATTAACCCATTGTCTCTCGAAGGAAGCTGATGGATAGGGTGCGGGAGTCAAAGGGTTAAGGTTTTGCTTTGCTGGCATGGTTGACAATTTAGGACGCTGGTGGACAGGGTGCGGGAGTCAAAGGGTTAAATACTGAGGCTGAAGAAAAATCTATTCCCCTCCTTCACTCCACATACACACACATTCATTCACGGACTTTGTACCCAATGCATACACACATACACATGTACGCACGCGCACATGTGCACACACACACGCACGCACACACACACACACACACACACACACACACACACACACACACACACACACACACACACACACAACACACGTGCGCGCGCGCGTGTGCAAACACAAAAAGGCGCATGCACGCCAGGGCGCGTGCGCGCACACACACACACACATACACACATACACACATCACCATTAACACCACCACTATTACCACGGCCACCCTTTATACCATTTGTGTATCAGTTACTATGTAAAGACTCGTTTGTATGGAGAGAATGACCCCGAAAGTGGGCCACGCTCATTTGAATGTTTTTATGGCTTTGTTTTTGTCCTTGTTGCAGTAATTTTTCATCCTCTGGGTTTTCCTACAAAACCCCAGGTTTAGTTTTGGTTTCAGTTTATGGTTACTCTGGCGATGGTAGCAGTGGCTATACCAAACCACGCTACACACACACACACACATACACACACACGCACGCACGCGCACGCGCGCGCGGACACACACACACACACACGCACACACACAGATATATACACGCACATAAGCACGCACACACGCACATATACCCACGCACGCACACACAGTCACCTTCCTTACGCCGAATTGAAACAACCTGCATTTAGAAAGAAAGTGTAGACGGGGAAAACCAGAAAACGCTATAAATTCAGTCAGCATTCTGTGGGAGAAAAGCTGGTGAGAAACTGTAGAACTGTTCAGTTTAAACCAGTGTGTCGACAATCGATGCTGAATTTATTCACTCTCATTTGACTTATAAAAAAAAAGAAAAAAAAAAGCCACTGAACTGTTACTGGTGCCTGTTTGTAAATTACAACACGGCCTTACCATTAGCCGTTCGCCGAGTCTTACGTTCAGGATGTCACCTTGGTTTCTGCTGTACGTTCTTACCGTAGTTATGATGTTTACTGTTTTGTCTGCCCAGTCTCTCGCCCCCAGTGAGTGGAGGACGCCGTACGACGGGTCTGGAAATACAGCAGGGATACAGACATCACGTGACTCATGGCATGGAAGGGGAGAAGATAAAGTGCAGTGTGGAGATGACCTGTGCTGGTGTACAAAGCATGAGGCTGATTGTTCTTACAACCCAGGCCTTCGTTACGTCCCCCGCCTTCCCCACAACATCAGCACACTGAGGTTCACTTTTAACCATCTGACGTCCATCCCTGATGACTTCTTCCTCAACGTCACTGGCATCAACAGACTGGACTTGGGGTATAATGGATTAAGGTTTATTAGCCCGTTGGCTTTATCTGTCATAAGGAATTTAACCCATCTATATCTTGGCTTCAACACGCTAAACTACTCCTCTCTGAAGCCGGTATTGTCACTGACCACACTTTCTGAATTGGAGTTGACTCAGTGTCAGCTTGGGCCACTGCCGCAAGGTCTGTTTGTGAATTCCTTTATGCAGCGACTGACAAAACTTTTCCTAAACAACAACAAAATTGGAGTTGTTAACTTGACTGTATTCCAGCCACTTCAAGGTCTGAAAGAACTTGGGCTAGCAAACTGTCAGATTTCTCATGTTTATGTAAGTCATGTTATGTACGTGGAAAAGATCCTTCTAAGCAGTAATGGTCTGTTTGAAATTCCCAAAACTTGCGATGAAAGAAATGAATCACTGTTTCCAAATCTGCGTCAACTGTTTTTGGCTGCAAATTTGATTTCGTTGATTCCCAAGCAGCTTTGTTTGCCTAATCTGGAACGGCTACTGCTAGTAGGGAACAAAATCTCCCATATTCAAAGAAACACTTTCAGCGGACATTATTTTCCAAAACTGAGACGTTTGTACTTAGATTCTATGGACACACACATCCGGAACATTGATGACTATGCGTTCAACAATCCAGGCTTAGAAAGGATTATGTTGGATTTTAATGAACTGAACTTCCAGTCAGGTGAGATACACAATGATGCCTTTGCTGGTTGCAGTGGACTTAGCCACTTATATTTAAGTCATAATTACTTAGTTATAAGCGAAGAAAAGTTTCTGAAACTGTTTGGCCATTTGACTAATCTCACGTGCCTTTTTATCGAAAACGCACGATTCCAAGAAATAACACCGAGGATGTTTTCTAGATTTACTAATTTAATGGAACTGCGCTTGAACCGCAACCTGTTATCCTCTCTACCGGCTGGTGCATTCAATCATCTGAGAAATCTACGCTTTCTTGACCTTAGCCGCAATGAGATTTCAGTTGTGTCATCAAGTGCGTTCAGCACAACCACCCGTAAAAGACTTACAACCGTGGACCTCAGTGGCAATCCATTTAAATGTTCCTGTGACGTGCTGTGGTTTCAATCCTGGATGATCTCTGCTCCCTCCCTTTTCAAGAAATCCTGGACAACCTATGATTGTTACAATCTCCGGAACATGTCTGTGAACAACTTTTTCCTGGATAAACAGGCGTGTATGTTGGGTCACAGCGCAGCTATCATGATCGTTGCCACCATCAGCTTTGCAATTGTCACGCTGACCGTCATCTTTGCTTTGTTCCGCTCCCGCTGGCATCTACGTTTGTTGTTGTACGAAGCGTTCAGGGGACGTGGCGATGCCAGGAGGCGACGTCTGCAGACAGGTCACTTTGACTTTGACATCTTCGTTTCTTTTGACTCGGACGATCTGCCCTGGGTCCGTCAGCATCTCATGGCTGAGGTAGAAGAACGCTTGGGTCTCCGGCTCTGTCTCCATCAGCGGGACTTCACCGTTGGCAGAGACATCGTCGGCAATGTCGCCGACTGTGTGGAGAGAAGCAAGAAAGTGATGATGCTGTTCTCGAAAAGTTTTGCAACAAGTCAGTGGTGTCAGTTCGAGCTGTGCTTATGTCTGCAACACGTCATGGATTATGATGACGCGCTGATCATCGTGTGCCTTGATGACGTGTCTTCACGTGACATGACGGCGGCCATGATGGCCGTGCTGAAGACCACGACGTGTATCCAGTGGGCGGATGATCGTGACGCCATCACCTCCTTCTGGAGTCGACTGCGCTTGGCACTGCAAGAAATCATCCAGACTGACACACCCTGACAGTGTTACACAGTTTTCCACTTGTTTGTGATCAAACGAGGAAAAAACTGAATAAATAAAACGCAGTCCTCATTATTTTTTGACAACTTGTATCTAAAAGTGCACAGTCTTGCAGTCTCACAAACCAAACTGAGAAATATGCAATCTCAAACCAAATCGAAAGGCATTTGTATCATTTTTATCACCCGCATCCTCATGAACCGTCTCGTGACTGTGGTTCTCGTCAAATCCTGATCTCATGATGATGATGCTTTCGCTTTTTACTTAAGGTGTTCGTTGGCAGCGCTCACATCTCTCTCTGTTCACCTATGGCAGCATGCATGCTTGGGACAAAATGTATCAACAAAGATTTTTTGGCTGTTGAAAGGTAAGATTTAAAAAAACCCTTTGTTTTCACCAAAATTAGTTCAAAGACTGGCCTAACGGAAACCAGCAAATGCATGTTTAAGGGCAGCAATAGTCATTTCGGATGAGTTTGACCTCAAAGGTGAAAAGTTTTGGGTTTTTAGTTAATCTTCTCCATCTAATTACTCAAAACTACAGGAAAATATGATCTGTATATGTAAAGTTGTGTAGCCTGAGTTGTATATTATGTTGTTGTTGTGGTGGTGGCAATAATGTTTGGTCCGTCTGCGCGTCTGTGTATGTATGTGTTTGTGTATTTGTATGTGTGTGTATGTGTGTGTGTATGTGTGTGTGTATGTGTGTATGTGTGTATGTGCGTATGTGTATGTATGTGTGAATGTGTGTGTGTGTGTGTGTGTGTGTGTGTGTGTGTTGTGTGTGTGTGTGTGTGTGTGTGTGTGTGTGTGTGTGTGTGTGTGTGTGTGATTGTGTGTGTGTGTGATTGTGTGTGTGCGAGTGTGAAGTAATATTTTCTTCTATATTTTGATATAGTCATTGTTTTCACAATGTACAAAGTCCTGAGTGGCATAAAGGTGCTAGGAGGTTCTCTTAATCGTAATGAATTATACTCGTTTTGCTTGCTCTTTGTTTTCACAATGCACAAAGTCCCGAGTAGCTTCTAGGTACGAGAAGGTTGTCTTCATCCGTAATGAATCACACTTGTTTTGTCTGTGTCTGTAGTCCCACCTTTCTCAAACAGCAGGGAATGATGCTACTGCTTGATTTCTTTATTGACGTACAGTACTGGTGATTAATTGTGTGTATTTGTGCTGTAATTTTATTCCTAGGCTGATATGCAGATTAGCAATGGCGAATCTGAAAAATGGCTTTCAGCCAAATCAATCTAACTGAGGAAAATAAAGTATCACTGTCACAGTCACTCTTCTTTTTCTTCTTCTTCTTTTTATTGTCATGTTTTCCCCGTTGTTTGAAAATCATTTTCTACCACGTATATGTGACCTGTACAGCATATGAAGAATGTAATAAATGTCAGAAACATCGGGTCGTGACATAAGTTACTGTTACACAAATGTATACAAATGTATATGGCTGACAGGGAAATACCTCTGGTACTCGTAAACAGGAATGAAAGTTTGTCCCATAACTCTGACATTGCAGGGGAGTGAGGTGTAGAGACCTCCACTTTTCTCAGGGCCAGCATTATGAGGGCGGTGCCCTGTTAGTCGTTACTTTACCTTCCCTAATTTTACAGAAAGGAAAACTCACCCTAACGCCTAATTTTATATATCGAGGTGAGCGCGTTCTTAAAAAAATTGAGATGTTTAGTGTGGTGTGATGATTTTGTTTTGATATCATTTGTTCTTAGTGTAGCCGTGCACACCCAACGGCGTGTAGCAGACGTCTTTTCTTCTCAAACGATTTTGAGTACAATTAACTCCCTTGGTTCAGCGATTCTCAAAAATATTAGGAAATTCTATTATTTAAACCCTTAAAAGTTAAGAAATGAATAACTTTGCATTCTAATTCAGCAGAAGAGTATGTATTTCTTGTAGGAAATGTCCTCGAGGCGAAGTTTCCCCTCGTTTGCCTGAAATCAATAATTTTGTTGTCCGATCGTTCGGTACTATTCAAATTTCCTACCAGTGAGCCGTGGTGATGATCGGAAATTTGTATAATAATGAAATAAATTGTGGAAATTTTAAGATCGCGATTAGAATGTTGGCATTCTAATCTTTCATTTGGACCACATCACACCTTTAATCATTAGATATTAAGCTTGCATTAAAGAAAGTTCAGGCCAAGTCAAAGTGCGACAAACCGCCAAAATGACCGCCATCTTGCCGGGATGTAGAATCGAATTCTTAATATTTAAAATCTGACTTAGAATACATAATTATATTTACCTTTTTGCTCCTTTTATAAACAGAAATGATATTGCAATGAAATATTGCTAAGCAGTAAAGTATTAGAAGAGATCTTGGCATTCCGTATTGTGGTCGAACTATGCGTGTCCAAATTAGGATCATTTGTGTTTTCTATTGCCTGTTCACCGATCTATTTCTGCACTGAGAGATTGATTTACCTATTCAAAGTATGTCCACATAAACTTATCGATCATCGTGTATTCACTCATTTGTTTGATATTTTTCATGGACTAATATTGATTGATTAAATACGTAAAAATACGGCTAAAATCCCTTTCAGCAGAGTGTAAACATTGACTTAAATCACTTATAGTTTCGATCTGTGTGAATGTTGTGCAAAATGATGTAGAATACAACAATCTGTATGCTGTGTAGAATTTTCTGATATATGATATGTTGGTATTTGTTATGTGGACTGCAAGATAAGCACCGCTAAGCTTGCTCGAAGAAACACAAATCTGGCCCCTAAGGGTTTCCAGAGAGTCGTTTTGCCTGCGGGCTCGCGGTGCGGTCAATGCGGTTCACATACGGAGTATATAAGCGGATGAGTGCGAGTGCCATGTATGCCTTTCTCCTCTGGTCTGGTCTTGAACGTTTGGGTCAGAATAAAGAGAGAAACATCATCTCTGTCTTCCTGGGTCTTCTTCGTCAGGCTGCATTACCATCTGCGCTCTTCTGCTCTTCTGCCTCCTGTCTTCACCTTCACCCTTACCACCACACCATCACATTAGTATCTTACATTTGTTATCAAACTTTATTGTGATTTTGTCACGTTGATATTTGCAGCATGCATAATAATCTTACTTCAGTGGAGTTCAGCTGCTTGATTGTTGAGTTCATTTCGTGGAGCATTTTCACTGTATTTGTTCCACTGGATTTTTTAAAATTCAATGAGCATATTTTTAAGACCATTACATCGTTGTTTTTATTCAACACAATTTTCAGCTAGAAGGCGTGTATGTGTGTTTTGTTTGTGTGAGTTGGTGTGTGTATCTGTGTGTTTGTGTGTGTGTGCGTGTGTGTACCTACGTGTATGTGTGTATATGTCTGTGTCTGTGTGTGTATGTG
>JAPXFY010000012.1:46980843-46988343 GCA_030674185.1 Monoplex corrugatus | reverse complement strand
ACCAGCACGACCTCCAGCCAACAGTTTCTTGCCCAATGCAATCAACAGAGTATAGGCATTAATCATCATGAAAAGACGACGGAGATGTATCAGGTACATCATCTGAAGAAAGCAGGATAACATCACCTGGAGTACCTTTCACCGAACACTTGAAGGAAGACACAAGAGAGTAAGGCCAAAGAACACCTGGCGACAAACGAAAGACAGAGACCATAAGGCCCTCATACACGCTTGGGTTACTATATACAGGCCATCCCAGAACACGCAGAAGTAGAGGACTGTCTTTGCTTACCTACATGCCAAAGTATAATGGATAATAAGTAAGCAAGTCATTAAGCCGACACAACCTGCCATCGGTGTACTCCTCACTTATTCAGTCGCACTGTCGTGAATTCGCTCACGGCGATGCGCACTGAAGCCAGTTCTCAACCCAGCAGTTGCGCCGAAGAAGTCGGCCGGATCGCCGATGAAAGCTACGCAGTAAGTAACTTTTTTTTGTCACTGAGAGACAGGTTCAGCTAGGTAGTCATTATCATTAAGCCTGGTTCTGGTTGTAGTATAGGCACAATGTGAACTGTACATAATACATGCTAAACGAAAACAAGTATTACAAAATACCAAGAGAATGACCTGGTGCCAGTGCTAGATCTTTTTTGTTGCCTTCATGGAGTTTGGAGTTTGTTCAAGAGGGATTCACTACATTCGGAAATCTCCATATGTGCTCCACTCAAATCTGCCAGCTATTATATATTATGGAATTCTGACACTGATAAGCTGATGAAAGAAAACAAGCTCCTCAGCAAGGGTGGAAAAAATGATTGTGATACTTTTTAATCAGCATATACCACACAGAATTTTCTTCATGGGGACGTGACAAAACAAAATTCATCTTTACGGAAATCGACATAAAACGGTTCCACACCCTTCCAAGCCGGCAACATGGCTCGAGTTGTCTCCCTTGAGACTTTTGAGCGATCTTCACACCACACGATCATCCCACCCTTCTTTCCATCACCATCAGTGGCGCTTGGGCCACCACTACCCCCCTCCTCCACTTTCATAGCCATCGTTATAGCGTTACCAATCCACCACATCCACCATCACCTCCACTGCTGTCCTGGGAGGGGGGGGGGCTCTCTCACAGCGGTGTTATCTGGCGTTTCGCTCGCCCGGAAGGTTAAAAGACAGAAAACAACGCAGGGTCTGTGATCAGTGACAGAGAGACCTCACGCTGCAGCCTGGTGTTGCACAAGCATTGCAGCATTTTGTGAGTCATCAGTGCCTTAGTAACAGTGGTTTTCCGCTTCCTCCCCCCTCTCTACAAATATGTAGTGGTCTGAGTGTGAATCTTTTGAATGAGATGATAAATTATGGTCCCGTATCCGACACGCGCTTAGTGTTGATAAAAGGACCCTCGGCGACGAAGAAGTCATTCCTGCAAAATTCCCTAAATATATCCACTTTGACAAGTAAACAAAAGATACTTGCATGAAGAGACAGCGCTCTGAGTACATCTCCTACCCTTTCTGACCCCATTTACTCTGCAATATTGTAACCAGAAGAACAAGTAAACCAAAAAGGACGCGTATTCAATCAAAATGACAAGACAAGCGCAAATTTTCGGCCAACCGGCCTTTGTCAAGCGCGAATGCACGATCACAAACAGACACCAAACAATGGATAATAACAAAAACGGACGAGGTGGCAGGGAAGTTTTAGTCTTTTTGTTATTATCCGTTGTTTGGTGTCTGTTTGTGATCGTGCATTCGCGCTTGACAAAGACCGGTTGGCCGAAAATTTGCGCTTGTCTTGTCTTGTTGATTGAATACGCGTCCTTTTTGGTTTACTTGTTCTTCTGGTTCCTGTTTGCTTGGACGCGGGCAGTCGCACTTATTTTGGATCCTGCAATACTGTCCAAAATTTTCTCCTTGGGTCTACCTGGTGTTCTGTTCCTGTAGCTTTTCTGTTGATCAAAAGCCTTGGTATAATCAACAAAACAAAAATATAAATCTTTATTCAACTCTATTCATCGTTCTGTGAGAATTCTTAGAATATATATATATATATACACACACACACACACACACACACACCACACACACACACACACACACACACACACACACACACACACACACACACACACACACACATATATATATATATAATATATATATATATAGCATTAGCAGTTCCTTTCCCTTCGACAAATCCACAATGTTTTTCTTTTTCCTATTTCTGTTTTGATTCTATTCCTTGTTTTCATCATGATTATTCTAAATTGAATTTTTGTCACATGACTCATCAAGCTGATTGTACGGCGGAGTTCACATTCTATAGCCCCTGCTTTCTTTTGAAGTACAATGAAAATTGAATTCGACATATCTTAAGGGATTTTTACAGTGTTGTAAAATAAATTCCATTTAGGAGACCTGTAATTTTTTCAATACCAAGTTCATCTACAGCCTTAAGCATTTCTACAGTAATAACAGTAATAGTGTCTGGTCCTGGGGCTTTTCCTTGTTTCATCTTTTTCATCGCTGCATTAACTTCAACTTTCATTATTAATAGTCCTTTAAAGTTCTGTCTGATGATGTATCTCCCCTTTTGTCATCGTCAAGAAGGTCTTCAATGCACTCTCCCTGACTATCTAATGTTTTGTCCTTTTCCATAATAATCATACACACTTTTAATTTAAAGCAGCTAGTTAATGTGCATGTCTTTTTTTGTCAGCAACTTCTTCAATATTTCTGTACATATACTTAGGGTCTATTTTACGTTAGTCTTTTGTTTCTTTGCATTTTGTTTCTCGCCAAGCTTCCTTAGCTTCAATGCATTTATTCCTGATTTCCTTATATATCTTTTTGTAGTTTTCATCTTTTTCCTGCATTCATCCATAAAGCCTAATATTTCTGTTGTCATCCAATTCTTCTTTGTTTTTCTTTCAACTCTAGGGATCTTTTTTGTAAACTTCATTTCCTGAGTTTTTCATGGTTGTCCATTGTTCTTCACTGTCCGCCACATTTTCCAGATCACTGAATATGTTTTGAACATACATGATAGATTTTGCACGAGTTGATTCATCTGTCTTTAAGAGTTCAAGATTTAATTTGAATAACCTTGCTTTGCATTTTTCTTAGTTTCAGCCTAAATTTTCCCATAACAGGATTATTGTCACTCTTGCAGTCTGCGCCTGGCACTGTTTTTGCTATCAGTAAAGAATTTTCACATCTCTTATTTATCAGGATATCATCAGTCTGATTTCATTTGCTGTCTCCTTGATTCATCCATGTCCATTTTTTTCTGTTAGATTTTTCAAATGAAGTGGTTCCTACCATGAGTTCATTTACTTGTGCCCACTGAACAAGTTTCTCTCCCCTTTTATTTCGCGTGCCAAGGCCATGAGGTCCAACTATGTCATCTACTTTTTTCCTGTCCCATGTTAGCATTGAAATTTCCCATTATGATTGTAACGTCTTGTGACTTACATTGAGCCTTAGCTGTCTCTAATTCTTCATAGAAGTCGTCAATTTCGTCCTCAGTACTTGCGGATGTTGGTACAGATACTTGGACCCCTGGATATTACGAAGGAAAAAAGCCGATTAGATAAAGGAGGACTGGCATAAATAAACTAAACAAAAAACAAGAAACAAAAACAAAACAAAACAAAAACAAAAAAAGGAAAAGAAAAAAAAAAGAGCTCAGCCACCCTAATGTCCTTCTGCTGTAAAATTCTAAATATGTGCTATGTCTAAAACACACAGAGATGAATCAGATTTAGATTCAGATGACATACTGTTTTGGCCTAGCCCTTCACAGATGGATGTGAAGTACCAAAATCATATTCAATCATACGTTTGGAAAAAAAAGTCGTAAATATTGATTTTCGAAGACATTTAGACACTGACGTAGCACCACAAATTACCTACATGTGAGTCACGAATGAAAACCAACCAAACAAGCAAATTACCCCCTAACCCACCACAAAAGAAACACACAAAAACAAACAAACAAACAAATCAACAAACAAATAAAGAAAAGAAAAGAAAGAAAACAAAGACAGAAACCAAAAAGAAAACAACCCAACCCAAATGCACAATATCTTTGTGTTCATAGAAATGTATACACATGGAATATGAGTGTATGTTTTAGTGTTTGTACGTGTGTGCGTGCATGTGTGCGTGTGCATGTGTGTGTGTAAGAGAGAGAGAGAGCGAGAGAGACAGAGAGTGAGAGAGAAAAAGAGGGAAAGGAGAGAGAGAGAGAGAAAGAAAAAGAGACTAAGAGAAAGATGACAGAGAGAGAGAGAGAGAGAGAGAGAGAGAGAGACAGAGACAGAGACAGAGACAGAGACAGAGACAGATAATCTCTTCGTAACATCTGCCTTCCCTTCGCGATGTCTACCCTTCCCCAAGGGGGGAAAAGAAACCCCGAAATCACTACAGTAAAAACCCGTTACACGCCCCTGTGTGGCACTAGACATAAGCTAAGAAGAAAAGAAGATGCTACTGATGGAATCGGCACAATGTGCACGTGCTTGAATTGAAAGAACAGGAGATCTGTCTTTGGCGAGGCTGACTGGAGGTGGACAGGGGGTTTAGCCTGAGGGCAGAAAAGTGGGAGGGGAGTCCAATGATAGGGAAGTAGAGAACATAATTATGCTATTATCCGCAACATTCAAAAATAGCAGTGCAAGAAGAAAGACCTGCACGATCATGACAAGAGCCAGGTCAAAATCTGCAGAAAGGGAAATGCTCGTAACAATTGCGTCCGTTTGAATGTTATGTTTGTCTGGTAATGGTAGTGGCGGGAGATGGTAGTGCTGGTTATGGTAGTGGTGGTGTTTTGGGATTAGTGGTAGAGGTAGTGGTTGTGTTAATGTTACTGATGGTAAGTCACGGTGACTGCTCTGTTCCATAGGAGTTTGAAATGGATTTTCCCACTTTACAGAAGACGTGTGTGTGTGTGTGTGTGTGTGTGTGCGTGCGTGCGTGCGTGCGTGCGTGCGTGCGTGCGTGTGTGTGTGTGTGTGTGTGAGAGAGTGAGATAGAAAGAGAGAGAGAGAGGGAGAGAGAGAGGAAGAAAGAGAGAGAGGAAAGAGAGAGAGAGAGAGAGAGAGAGAGAGAGAGAGAGAGAGAGAGAGACAGACAGAAACAGAAAGAGAGAGACAGAGAGAGAGAGAGAGAAAGAGTGAGAAAAAGCGACAGAAAGACAGAGAGAACAAATGAGAGGCTCATATCTGGACCTAACCTTTGTTTATCTCTAGACCTCACTTCCCTGGAAAAGAGCATGGCCACAATAAAAGTAACACACCCTGACGCACAACCAAAACTAAGCAAAAAGAAAATGGTGATACTTTGATTAAATCAGCCCAAGGTGCACGCACTTGGACAGAAAGAAGAACATAACACGATATCGGCTAGGGTTGGGCAAGGGATATTAGCATGGTGATAGAAAGTGGGAAGAAGTATTGGAGGGCTGACCATGTTGTTTGAGCCCCGGGCCCAAGGTGTGACGGTTCTTGTTCAGTTATAGCCTGCAGCATAAAACTGGCCTGTTCACTGCCTATCTGCAGTTTGGAAATTGTTCAAGAAAAGTTAATTGTATTTTGACAGCTCCATATGCGCTTCACCTAAATCTGCCAGTACTTATCTGGCAAACTCCTTCATCTATCTCATCTATCAACATCGCCGTGGACGACGTTGGGAGCTCCGCTCTTTGTCACGGAGGATCGCCAGGCGACACGGTCTCTGCTCCTGTGTATGATGTCATGGAGCTCCAGTTTGCAGGCGTCAGCAATGTTGTCCTTGAAGGATTTTGCTGGGCTTCCTTGTTTTCTCTTTGCCTCGACTCTTCCCTGCAGGACTGATGTCATCAAGTCGGTTCTTGTGTTTCTGTTCATGTGCCCGATATACTTCAATTTTCTTTAGTTGATCTCTGGGAGCATTTTACGTTGGACAGCTAATTCCTTTAGCACGCTTTCATTGGTTCTTTTGTCTGTCCGTTTTACGCTGAGAAGACGCATGTAGAACCACATTTCTGCTGCGTTTATTTTATTTTCGTCATCTTTCTTCAAAATTTAGGCTTCACATCCGTGCATGACAACAGGTCAAATTAAGCACAAACCCTATGTACTGGCAAGGTATAGGCCTATAGACACAGGAGGGAGAACAGGACCTATGGAAATCTGACACCACCAGAATGATTGGAACATTAAGATGGGCAGCGAACAAACCAACTTTTCTGTCGCAGGATGGGATTGAACTCTGTCAAACAACCATGGCAGCTCGCTTTAAAAAAAGTCAGTGGCCCACTTTCAGGAGAAGGAGAGGGGGCGTGGGGCGAACCCGCGACCTCCACTTTATCAATACACCACACTCTAACCAACTGACCCAATGGGCCGGCCACAAAAATGCCCATCTGACTGGTCCAGTCATTTTTTTGATGGTGTCAGTGTTTCATAGGTACCATTGTTGTTCCCCCTTGTTCATTTCATAACCTTGATAGAACCTGGGGTTTTGTGCAGGCTCAAGGAGTCTGCCAGATATTATTAGAAGATTTGGCTGAAGCAAACACTTGAATTGTCTGAGTGTGATGAACTCATGTTGAACAAACTTGGAACTGTAAACTCCAGCAGTGATAAAAAAGAAGGGGATTACTGCCGTGATGTCCGTTATACAAGAGCATAACAGATAACTCAGGACTGATCACTTTCACAGCTGTGTCACAGAAAACGTCCAAAAAAACCGACAGGAAGGACGAGTTTCATCACACTTACCAGCAGCAAGGACAAGTTTCATCACACTTACCAGCAGCAAGGACAAGTTTCATCACACTTACCAGCAGCAAGGACAAGTTTCATCACACTACCAGCAGCAAGGACGAGTTTCATCACACTTACCAGCAGCAAGGACAAGTTTCATCACACTTACCAGCAGCAAGGACAAGTTTCATCACACTTACCAGCAGCAAGGACAAGTTTCATCACACTTACCAGCAGCAAGGACGAGTTTCATCACACTTACCAACAGCAAGGACGAGTTTCATCACACTTACCAGCAGCAAGGACGAGTTTCATCACACTTACCAGCAGCAAGGACGAGTTTCATCACACTTACCAGCAGCAAGGACAAGTTTCATCACACTTACCAGCAGCAAGGACAAGTTTCATCACACTTACCAGCAGCAAGGACGAGTTTCATCACACTTACCAGCAGCAAGGACATGTTTCATCACACTTACCAGCAGCAAGGACGAGTTTCATCACACTTACCAGCAGCAAGGACATGTTTCATCACACTTACCAGCAGCAAGGACGAGTTTCATCACACTTACCAGCAGCAAGGACGAGTTTCATCACACTTACCAGCAGCAAGGACAAGTTTCATCACACTTACCAGCAGCAAGGACAAGTTTCATCACACTTACCAGCAGCAAGGACAAGTTTCATCACACTTACCAGCAGCAAGGACAAGTTTCATCACACTTACCAGCAGCAAG
>JAPXFY010000012.1:46950843-46975843 GCA_030674185.1 Monoplex corrugatus | reverse complement strand
TAGTGATGATATTGGTTTTATTGATAATAACAGTAGTGATGATATTGGTTTTATTGATAATAACAGTAGTGGTGATATTGGTTTTATTGATAATAACAGAAGTGATGATATTGGTTTTATTGATAATAACAGTTGTGGTGATATTGGTTTTATTGATAATAACAGTAGTGATGATATTGGTTTTATTGATAATAACAGTTGTGGTGATATTGGTTTTATTGATAATAACAGTAGTGATGATATTGGTTTTATTGATAATAACAGTAGTGATGATATTGGTTTTATTGATAATAACAGTAATGGTGATATGGGTTTTATTGATAATAACAGTAGTAATGATATTGGTTTTATTGATAATAACAGTAGTTATGATATTGGTTTTATTGATAATAACAGTAGTGCTGATATTGGTTTTATTGATAATAACACTAGTGGTGATATTGGTTTTATTGATAATAAAGTAGTGATGATATTGGTTTTATTGATAATAACAGTAGTGATGATATTGGTTTTATTGATAATAACAATAGTGATGATATTGGTTTTATTGATAATAACAGTAGTGCTGATATTGGTTTTATTGATAATAACAGTAGTAATGATATTGGTTTTATTGATAATAACAGTAGTGATGATATTGGTTTTATTGAAAATAACAGTAGTGATGATATTGGTTTTATTGAAAATAACAGTAGTGATGATATTGGTTTTATTGATAATAACAGTAGTGATGATATTGGTTTTATTGATAATAACAATAGTGATGATATTGGTTTTATTGATAATAACAGTAGTGCTGATATTGGTTTTATTGATAATAACAGTAGTAATGATATTGGTTTTATTGATAATAACAGTAGTGATGATATTGGTTTTATTGAAAATAACAGTAGTGATGATATTGGTTTTATTGAAAATAACAGTAGTGATGATATTGGTTTTATTGATAATAACAGTAGTGATGATATTGGTTTTATTGATAATAACAGTAGTGATGATATTGGTTTTATTGATAATAACAGTAGTGGTGATACTGGTGGAAAACGGTTGGAAGTGTTGTTGGTGCTGACAGTGTTAGTGTCAGTGTACGTTCCCCTTAGGTTAGAATTTCATGTTTCCTTTGTACTTGATAGTTTATGTTTAAATTTACTGGAAAAAACTTTGTGTTCAGCTATGGTGGTTGGAATGCTTGTATTCTATTCCTCATTTGTCTCTTGCCCCTACGTTCTCTCTGTCTGCCTGCCTGTCTGCCACAAGCGTATTCGCTTGAGCTGAAAGGGTAACACCAATTTAGTGGTTCCATCAGCTTAAGCTGATTAGAGCGTCACTCTGACGCCACAAGACTCGTTGGTTTAACCCTCTGGAAACCACATTTTACTCGTGGCCCTATAAGCTCTGTTAGTGTGCCATGTTGACAATGTAGGGGTCATAGGTTTGATTCTCACTAGTAGCCGCGTTGATTTCGTGTCAGCCAAGTCGATCAGAGCACAATGGAAGGATCAGATCAATCTCAGGCAGGCCACAATTTTACGCAGCCTGATTGGTTTTTGATTGATTCATGGACTCAGCGTCTGTGGTACTGAGTTCAGTCTCAGCTTGGGACGTAAAAGATGGCCTGTTTACTGTCCATCTTACTGTTTCGATCATTCTGGTGGTGTCAACTTAGTGATTCAGGGGTCCATTCAACCCACCCCCTCCTCCTCATTTCGAGACCTTGCCATTGCATAAGATTTTTTTTGTAGATACATGAGGTCTGCCATAAAATTCCTGGCAGATCTGAGTAGTGCATATGTGGAAATGATGAGCGCAATGAAACCGTCATGAACAAACACGAAACTCAAATATTATATCTATCTATCTAGGGTGGGAGATGTACTTGCAGCAACAGGGGATAGATTTGTATGGAGGGCCATGATCGCCAGCGTCAGGCGGCAGGGCACATGGTGATGATGATGATGATCTATCTATGATAAGGTCAACTGGGGCTAGAAGATGAACTATTGAGGGTGGAGAATAGGGCAAAGTCTGGTGACAAGGAAGAGAAGGATTTATGATTTCAGTCTCAGCATTCAAGAACACTGGTAGAAGAATCGACAATGCGTCGATGGCGTAAGTGTGTCATGGATAAGGTTGTGTATGTTAATTTTCATGTTCTTAGAAACGATTTTTTTCGGTGCATGTAACAACTTTGTTTGATTCAGAGAGAGAGAGAGAGAGAGAAACAGACAGACAGACAGATAGACAGAGAGAGACAGAGACAGAGAGACAAAGAGACAGAGACAGAGACAGAGACAGAGACAGACAGACAGAGAGAGAGAGAGAGAGAGAGAAACAGACAGACAGAAAGATAGACAGACAGAGACAGAGAGACAAAGAGACAGAGACAGAGACAGAGAGAGAGAGAGAGAGAGAGAGAGAGAGAGAGAGAGAGAGAGCACATGATTTTGCCTTGCCCTTTGACTTTCCATCCATATGTCTCCCCCACCCCCACCCCATCCCCCCATCGAAAAAAATCGCAACAGAAAAAAATATACAACCTTAGGTGGCACTAGAAAAACACTAAGAGGAAAAAATGACACTATCGACAGAACTGGTCCAAAGCGCTCATGTTTGAACTGATAGGGGAATGCTGTGTATTTATGTCTGAGACGAGATCAACTAGGGTGGGCAGGAGATGATCCTAGGGATAGAAGATGACGGAAAAATCTGGTGATACGGAAAATAGGGATTCCTGCTATTATCCCCAACAATCAAGACTGTCAAGAAAAGAATCAAGGCTGTGTCCCCTGTGTAATCGTTTTATGGATAACATTGAAGCCTCTTATGAAGGAGAGATTTTCATCACACTTGTGTATGTTTTACTTTTTTTTTTTAATTTGCGGAGAAGTTTGTCTGGTAATAATGTTGTGGGATAATTTGTTATTCTGGCTGAAATGGTGGTAGGCAGTGGTGATAAATGTGTGTTACCTTGATTATATTTTCCAGTTTTCTTTGTATTACTGTTTAGAAACCAGAACCATACAAATACAGAACGAGAGCACATATCTGATAAACAAGACAAGACAAGTCATTAACTGATAAAGTATCTTTTCTTATTCTATCGTCGAGTGTTTTTCTGGTTTCTATTTGCATGAATGCTGGCAGTTGTTTTGACTTATGTGTAAATCACTTACTTAATTCTCACTTCTCTAGATGAAGACAAAATTTCTATAGTCCAACTTTGAATCGCTCAGCTGCTTTTGATACGGCAGATCACGAAATTTTCCTCTTTTATTTAGAGCAAAATTTTGAAATCAAAAACACTGGTCTCATCTGCTTTTAATTCTAACTTTCAAAACCAAAACAAACTGTCCTTGTAGATGGGAACAGATCCTCAGAGTCAGTGGTATTGAGTTCAGCAATTCTGGTTGGTGTTCCACAAGGGTCTGTGCTCAGCCCTGTTCAGTTCCACTTACCTTTCTCATTGATATGTACTATGTTCACCATAAAATGTATGCTGATGATATCCATCTCGTCCGTTCTGAATCTCAGTCAGACTACAACTATCTGATGCAGACTCTTCAAGACTGTGTGATAGAAGTGAAAACCTGGATGTCAGAAAATCAATAAAAATTTATTGACGAAAAGACTGAAACCCTTAGATTCCTTCCTCCACCTACTGACTCTGCCTCCTGGCCTTCCACTGTTGCTTTCAGAAACTCTGTCATTCCGTTCTCTGACAATATCTGTGACTCTTGGGTTTTTCCTCGACAAAGATTTTTCCAAGCAACAACACATCACCAAAACCTGTCCAGTCACATACACTGAGGTTAGATGAATCAGACCTGTACACCACTACCTCACTCTTGAGACAAAAAAAAAAAAAGCTAATTAGTGCATGCATTTGTTTAGATTAGATTTCTGCAATTCACTACTCATTACCTATTCACAGACATTTCTCAGATCACTACAGCAAGTTGAAAACTCTGTTGTGCTAAACTAATTTTTTAAAGCAAAAACGATCTCAACACTGCACATCTTTCTTAAAGGGCAGCAGGACTATATAAGGCGGGAAGTAGATCGGAAGTCACTTGAATTCAAACGTTTGCCGAAGCAACACCTGCTGTCTGCTCTGAGTTAATTACAGATTTCGGACGCTGTCGGAGAGTTACCTGGCTCATATTCGTCACACAGTACAATCTCAATCCCTGCTTTTAAACTGTTGTTATATTTTTATCGAAAAATGTGCGTATATGCATTTATTAGGAAATTAAAATCTGAATTGGACGAACTTAGAGGCGGGACTACAAAACATGACGAGACATCTGACAGGCACGCCATCCAAAAATAGAAAAGCACGTGGAAAGAAAACAACGAAGGCATGTTGTCGCAACACACACACACACACACCTGAAAGGCCTACAATATAGACGTCCAGAGAATTAAATCAGCTTAATTAAAATTGTGTGTAGTGTATGAAAAGAAATCAAGCACATGCAATAGATCTATTTGCACACACAAGCTGTGCGCACATACACCGTACTCATACACACACAGACACATACACACACACATCGGAGCACAATACGAACACAACACTGACCTGTAGTCACCACCACTTATGTCCCATGTACTGCTTACCAGGTGGGTTAGGGTACAAGTCTTACAAGCGACAGCACACAGTCTGACATTATCTCACGAAGGACTGTCACCACACATTCATCTACACCATCACGCCCCATAGTCACCCATTTCTTTCGTAAATATTGTGGATGTCTCCACGCATTCCTAGAATTTAGTATGTTCCAAAATTTTCTATATATCTGTTTCCTAAGTCCAGAATTCCTAACATGTGCTGACTGTCCATTACCCAGCCACCTCTGACAGTTTGCAGTAACACACGGCTCACAAAAACAAAACTGGCATCTGCCCTGACTAACTGCATGCAGTAAACTAACACTAGATCTATCACTTACACTGACACTAGCACCAGATGAGGAACACACTACATCTGTCGCCGGTGTAAATCTATAACTTGCTGAGGACAGTGTAGCCACTGAAGTAGGTGTACAAGATGCTGTGGTATCTACACAGGAGATGTTGGTAACACACACAGAACTACTCTCACTGACACTGTCAGCTTCACTGATTGTAACTTGTGATAGCACTTCACATTTCCACTCCCAACCACAGCTTTCAAACAATTGTCTTATAGCCTCCTTCTTTTCTTCGTTTATATCCAGCAATAATAAATTAAAATTCATTATTTCGTCAGACAAACCCTCTCAAACTAGACGTGTGCGTTTCAGTAGAACCCAGAAAGAATGAGCGCGCAAATTTGCTTACAGACAATGATAGGTCTGACCACAGATTTCTGGCGCTATTTCTTTCACACCGTGAGAGAGGCCAAGCATGGGATAGCAGTCATGCAGTTTCCATTAGCACCATCCTTTCCTTCTCGTCTTTTGTTCTCATTCTCAGCAAGGTTCAAGTAACTTACTTAGACCTACCGGATCTCCTAGTCAAGGCCCCAGTTACCGCGTGCCAGCCGTTTTAGGGGTGAAGGGATGAGGTTATCAATCTGTAATTTAGATCTGCGCACGAAGTCAGGGGCTCTCAACAGTAATAATGCAGCGTCTGTGTATGACAAACTGTCGAGAAATACAAAGGCTTCTGATCAAGTGTTCATACTATTTGATAAATAGTCTTGAACAGAAACTGATGTCCTCCTGTCCAAACTTTGGTTATGCTCCAGGCAGGAGACAACCAGGACTGCGGAGATAGTGTGTGGGTGTACTGATTCCCATTGAAGGGGGACCAAGCTATAATTTCTCTAAAACTACATCATGTTTTTCCTGTAAGAAAAGTCAACGGAAAGCATAAGTTGACCACCTTCACCCCCTTTAAATGAACTTGCAAAACCCATTTCCTCATACACGTCATGTGTTACGTAGGAAAACGTTCGAGTTCTGGGGAGCTGTGTGGACGGAATTTGCTTCAATTTCTTCTCAGTTAATAAGAAGCAAGTGTCTGTTTTGTTCGTCACTGTTAGCGTGTTTGTTTACTACACTCAGCCACGTGCTTTTCTTTATTTAGTTCAGCCCCGCCCATGCTTACTGCGCATGCGTCCCGATCCATTGGATCGGATGTTACCCCTTTAAGGAGTTGCACTGGCTGCCCACTGACCAGCATGTCAAGTGCAAAACTGCTTGTCTTTGCTATCAGGTCACTTCAGGAACCTCACCTCAACATATTGCAGAACTTTTTTCAAATCTATGTGCCATCTCCGTGTCTCCGCTTTGCCTCTGATGACAGAACCTTCCGTGTCCCCCCCCCTCCCCCCCACACACACACATACATCTATCTATCTATCTATCTATCTATCTATCTATCTATCTATCTATCTATTATCTGTCTATCTATCTATCTATCTATCTCGCTGCTATCTAGTTACCTCGCTCTCTCTGTCTCCCTCCCCCCCTCTCTCTGTATATATATATGAAACATGGCGACAGACTTTATACTTCCTCTGTTGTTAAAATCTATTAATGTATATATATGTGTGTGTGTGTGTGTGTGTGTGTGTGTGTGTGTGTGTGTGTGTGTGTGTGTGTGTGTGTGTGTGTGTGTGTGTGTGTGCGAGTGTGTCTGCGCATTTGTGTGTGCGTATGTGCATCCATGCATCCATGCGAGTATGTTTGCAGGCTTGTGTGCATGCGTGCTTGCATGTGTGTGTATATGTGTGTGTGTGTGTGTGTGTGTGTGTGTGTGTGTGTGAGTGTGTGTGTGTGTGTGTGTGTATGTAGTGTGTGTGTGTGTGTGTGTGTGTGTGTGTCTCTGTGTGTGTGTGTGTGTGTGTGTGTGTGTGTGTGTGTGTGTGTGTGTGTGTGTGTGCATCCACATGATTGATTTAAGAGAAGTAAATTTTAATGCGCTGTTCACTTGATGAAAGGCGTTATAATCAATGTCCAAGTATTATTTTCATTATCATTAATTCAATATTTTTCATCATCGTCATTAACAATCCTATCACCACTACCATCATCATCATCATCATCATCATCATCACCATCACCACCACCATCATCATCACCATCACCACCACCATCATCATCATCATCATCACCACCATCATCACCACCATCATCATAACCATCACCATCATCATCATCGTCACCATCATCGTCAGTCATCTTCTTCAGATTATCGAATCACTTTACAAACATTTCTCTCTTCATCAGAAAGAATCGTCTAGACTTAGTTTCGCAATGATAATACTGTCTTCGCCTGCTTTTGCCCCCCCCCTCCCTCTCTCTCTCTCTTTCTCTTACTACTAGCTGCTGTCTGTTCTTATCTCTCAGTCGTGCTGTCGGCTGTCTATGAATAACATGAACCGCGGTGCACGTGCTGGAAATGCAAGGAGAATACAGTATCTGTCTGAAATGAGACTGACTGGTAGCAGGCAGATTGGGGGGGGGGGGGGGGGAGGGAAGGGGTGGGGGTGGGAGTGGAGAGTGGGCAGCAATCCAGCGAAAAGAAAGAAATGGATTCATGCTGTGATCCTCAGTTATCCAGAAGGCCAATAGACGAATCACGAATACGTCGTCTGCTAAGTTGTATCATGAATGATACCGAAACCTGAAGAAAGGAGAAATGTTTGTCGCCCTTGAGTATGTTTGTATTCACCCACTTAGACGTTTGTGTGGTGATGATGGTGGTGGTGGTGGTGATGGTGATGGTATTGGTGGTGGTGGTGGTGATGATGGTATTGGTGGTGGTGATGGTGATGGTATTGGTGGTGGTGGTGGTGATGATGGTAGTGGTGAATGTTATATGTTCTCTTAGGTGTGTGAATTACATTTTCAAATTCTTTGTATATGATAAATTCTTCTGTTACACAGATACGAAGTTCTGTTAATTAACTCATTCAGATTGAAACAATTGTTGTTTCTCTTTCGTTCTCCTTTCCTCTCTGTCTCCCTATACACTCTGTCTCTGTCTCTCTATCTCTGTCTCTCTCTCGCTCTAGTGTGCTCTCTGCCTTTCTCTGTTGCTCTCTACGACCAGTATGTCCACATGCGTGAGGTAAAAGAAGAACATGATGTCAGTCAGAGGCGAGACCAAAACATGGTATTATCCCAATGTACCAGGACAACATTAAGACTATTTCTCTGCAAAGTTGTATCACAGATAGGGTCGAATTCCACAGGAAGGAGGGACTTTCTTCATACATGTTACTGTTTCTCTCTATTCACCTGGGCATTGGCTTATTTGTTGGTATGATAGTAGTTGTGGTGAGTTCCTTCCAGCATTTAGATTTTCTGACGTTTTGAGTGTGCTTTGCTTTTTACGGAAAGGATCATGTTAGACTAAGCAGTTCGAAATGATTCTCTCTCTCTCTCTCTCTCTCTCTCTCTCTCTCTTCTCCACACACACACACACACACACACACCACACACACACACACACACACACACACACACACACACACACACACACACACACACGTTCTCTATGTTTTGGTGAATCGTCTTTTCCAAGAAAAGGGAGAACAATGTGAATATAAAGGCAAGCCAAGATTTTTTTTTTCTCTCTCTCTCTCTTTGTATTATCAAACACATTTTGCATTGGACCTGAATCTGAACGCTATTGCAAAAGTCATTAAAAAGTAGACTGAAATGTTCTTATTACGTGTGGTCTAACTGGACCTGATCCCTTTGTTGTTGTTGTTGTTGTCATATTTCGGTCATATTTGCATTGAAAGGTAGCACAGAAAGAGAGAGAGAGAGAGACACAGAGAGAGAGAGTGAGAGAGAGACAGACAGACAGACAGACAGACGGAGAGAGACAGAGACAGAGAGAAAGAGAGGATTAGATTAAGAGATACATTTCATTAGAATTAGATAGATAGATAGATAGATAGATAGATAAATAGATAGATAGACAGAGACAAATATATAGAGAGATAGCTAACTAGCCAGCTAGATAGAGAGAGAGAGGAGAGAGAGAGAGAGAGAGAGAGAGAGAAAAGAGAGAGAGAGAGAGAGAGAGAGAGAGAGCCAAGCTGTCGATTTTGCCTCTGTCTTCACATCCCTATTGTCTCTACCTTCTCTAAGGGGGAATAAAAAAAGACTCACCACACTTCTGTCTTCATGTCCCTATTATCTCTCCCATCTCTTGCAAAAAGAAAAAGATTCACCACAGAAAAGAACCCCACTTATATATATACCCTCGGGCCACACCAGAAATAAGCTGAGAGGAAAAGATGATACTATCGATTGAGTCAGCCGAAAGATGCGCGTGCTTGAAGTGAAAGGAGAACAAGATGTCTGTCTGAGACGATATCAACTGGGGGCAGGCAGGGAACCGGTCTAGGCTTAGATAGTGGGGAGAAAACTGATAGTCAAGAAAAAGGGGATTCGTGTTAGTATCCCCCTCCCCAAAATTAAGAATTCCAGGAGAAGAATCAAGACTGTGTCTTCTGTATCATGGGTAAGGTCACACAGCCCATGGGAGCGAGAGACATTCACCATACTTCACACTTGCACATGTTCGTATTCGTTTACGTCAATGTTGATTTAGTGACGGTCGTGGTTAACAGTCGTGGTTTCAGTTTCAGTTTCAGTTTCAGTTTCTCAAGATGACGTCTCCGCGCTCGGAACGAATTCCATATGCACTAACGTCACAGGTGCCATGTGTGTGGTGGTCATGGCACAAGTCTTAAGCCTGCGCATTGACCCATGAGCTGGTTAGGTCCTGAGGCCCTACCTAGACGATGTTTTACTTGGTCTATATTTTATACTGATACTTTATCAGCCTTCCGCTGGAATAATCTTGGTTACATCTAAATAACGTGTTATAAAAATGTCAACCGCCGGACAATGTTCCGTGCCGGAACCCGGGGTTAAACCAGGGACCTTTAGATCTTCAGTCTAAGGCTCTCCCAACTGAGCTATTCCGGCTGACTGTAGGTCATGGCCGTGGTTATGGTGATGGTGATCATGATAGTGTTTGGGCATTTCCTTAAGTGTCCAAATCAATGTTCCTATTTTGTTTGTGCTTTAGAATATTCTCTAGTCTACAGAAAACTTTGCGTGAAACCATGTGGTTTATAATGATCACTTTGCGTGAAACCATGTAGTTTATAATGATTACTTTGTGTGAAACCATGTGGTTTATAATGATTACTTTGTGTGAAACCATACTGTTTATAATGATTACTTTGTGTGAAACCATGTAGTTTATAATGATTACTTTGTGTGAAATCATGCTGTTTATAATGACTACTTTGTGTGAAACCATGTAGTTTATAATGATCACTTTGTGTGAAACCATGTAGTTTATAATGATTACTTTGTGTGAAACCATGCTGTTTATAATGATTACTTTGTGTGAAACCATGTAGTTTATAATGATTACTTTGTGTGAAACCATGTAGTTTATAATGATTACTTTGTGTGAAACCATGTAGTTTATAATGATTACTTTGTGTGAAACCATGTAGTTTATAATGATTACTTTGTGTGAAACCATGTAGTTTATAATGATTACTTTGTGTGAAACCATGTAGTTTATAATGATTACTTTGTGTGAAACCATGTAGTTTATAATGATTACTTTGTGTGAAACCATGTGGTTTATAATGATCACTTTGTGTGAAACCATGTAGTTTATAATGATTACTTTGTGTGAAACCATGTAGTTTATAATGATTACTTTGTGTGAAACCATGTAGTTTATAATGATTACTTTGTGTGAAACCATGTAGTTTATAATGATCACTTTGTGTGAAACCATGTAGTTTATAATGATTACTTTGTGTGAAACCATGTAGTTTATAATGATCACTTTGTGTGAAACTATGTAGTTTATAATGATTACTTTGTGTGAAACCATGTAGTTTATAATGATCACTTTGTGTGAAACCATGTAGTTTATAATGATTACTTTGTGTGAAACCATGTAGTTTATAATGATTACTTTGTGTGAAACCATGTAGTTTATAATGATTACTTTGTGTGAAACCATGTAGTTTATAATGATTACTTTGTGTGAAACCATGTAGTTTATAATGATTACTTTGTGTGAAACCATGTAGTTTATAATGATTACTTTGTGTGAAACCATGTATTTTATAATGATTACTTTGTGTGAAATCATGTAGTTTATAATGATTACTTTGCGTGAAACCATGTATTTTATAATGATTACTTTGCGTGAAACCATGTGGTTTATAATGATCATCTTCTCTCTTTTATTCGCTTTCTTTCTCCCATTTTCCTCAGCATATAGGATTTTTGATTTTCAGAGCTGTGTACCGGTACAGAAAATGTGTACCATACCATACTGAACGCTAAAGTACTTGCTTCCTGCCATCAAATGTGCTCTGCAAAAAGGGTGAACAATAGGAATAAGAAAGAAAAATGTCGAAACAAATGCGCACCTGTTTGCAAGGAAAAGTGCTACAGCTTAACTCATGAAAGGAACAAAATTTATCATGGACTTCTTTTTGTGCATACGTTTCAATTTCTGTTTCCTTTTCAAGTGAATCAATCTCCATCACTTATGAAGACCACATATTCTTAGCTGAACTGTGTGAAACAAGTGACATAATCAAGCGAAGGAATCAAATGTATATCAAACAAAGGTAAGATGAAAGTGGCGTCCAGATGCAATAGCACATACTCTCTCTATTTTCATTTTATTACATTACATCACCAGGGAACAGCAATGTGAACTGTACCGTTTCTGCCCTTCATGGTGCTGCAGGAGAATGCAGTTTGGTTTTTGTAACTTGAATCAGCCTGTGTCATGTTTTTCTGCAGGAAGCCCGGCCTCTCAACATTCTGTGCTTTGAAGTAAGCGTGTTGCTGCGTGACAATGTTTCCGCAGTTGAGAAGGTACACACTCACGGAACGCTTGTCAAGGTACAAACAGAATTTTGACAAAACATCGAGCAGAGAAAATCTTGAATGTTTGCCTTTCCATCTTTCCACCCTGCATAAAAAGATTTCAGTTTATTCCAAACCTTAGCCCTGCATGCGGATGGCAGTTTCGTCCGTGCATAGAATTATTTATAAACGAATGGGTAAATGTTGAATACATACCGAATTCAAAAGCTAAACTAAGAAGCTGAAGAAACAACAAACTGTCAATTAGCCTTCAGACAATCATGTAGCTAAACTTTCCAATTACATATATCAAGAATACATCTCGCCTACTACCTGGCTTCAACTTTTTATGTTTCTACAAGTGCGCTTAAAGTTCTTGTCCTTGTACTGAAAACATGACAACAGCAAAACATACAATGACGGGCGCGGAAGTCAAATGAATAAGACGTCCGACTTCCAACGGAAAGGTCTGTGGGATTCGATCCTGCCTCAGTGCCCCCACCCCTACCCTGCTGGACTGGTGAAAAAAAAAGTTATTTTTCTGATCTTCCAGGTCCCCGTATATATACACAGACCTGTCAGTGCCTAGACATCCTTCATGAGTATACGCACATAGAACCTCAAGTATGCACATCAAAGAGCCTGTAAGTCATGTCAGTGTCTGGTGGGCTTATGGAACACGAGAACACCCTGCAGGCACTCCCATCGAAGATGAAGTATGCAGACTGTGCAGCAACATGCCACTTGAACAATGTGGGCAAAACAATGTGCATACACGATGCGTGATTAACAAAGACAAACAGAAAATCAAACAAAAAAATGCATCATCAAGTCAATATGTGAACATGGCATTGACCTTATCCATGATACAGTTTTGTTAGGACACAGTTCTGATTCTTATTCTTCTCCTGACAGCTTTGATTGTTGATGATAGTAGCATCAATTCCTATTCTATCACCTCTCTTCTCCTACAACTCACCCTGTGGACCCCATACCTTGCCCGTCCCCGGTCGATCTCGTCCTAGACAGATGTCATTCAGTTGAAGGACGACTACCCTGTGTCAATTGATTCGATGATATTATCTTTTCCTGTTAGTTTAGTTTTGCTCCTTTCACTGGCTGTCGACCTTTTGATAAAGAGGTGTATGTGTGTGTGTGTGTGTGTGTGTGTGCGTGCGTGCGTGCGTGTGTGTGTGTGTGTGTGTGTGTGTGTGTTGTGTGTGTGTGTGTGTATGTGTGTATGTGTATGTAGTGTGTGTGTGGTGTGTGTGTGTGTGTATGTATATGTAATGTGTGTGTGTGTGCGTGAGTGTGCGTGTGCATGTGTGTGTCTGTGCGTGTGTGTGAATCACAATACACATTGATAAACATGATCCATAAAGGTCCAAATAAACATGATTGATAAAGTCCAAGGAAACATAATTCATAAAGTCCAAATAAATGTGATTCATAAGTCCAAATAATCATGATTTATAAAGTCCAATAAAGATGATTCAAAAAGTCCAAATAAACATGTTTCATAAAGTCCAAATAAAGATGATCCATAAAGTCCAGATAAAAATCATTTACAAAGTCCAAATAAACACGATTCATTAAGTCCGAATAATCATGATGTTAAAAATCCAATAAACGTGATGTATGAAGTCCAAATGAATGTGATCCAGTATTCGGACAGCTGGGATGAAAACGGCAATAAAAATGACGCATTGCATTGATTGCATTGCTATTACGTACAATACAGTCTGAATCAATTGTCAGTGATGTTTTTGATGCTCCTGAGAAACTCATGAACAAAAACCTCATGAGATCAATTGATTTTCAATGTAAACTTTGTACGAATGGTGTTAAATAGGAAACGTTGAAAGGACCATTGTTAGTAAGGCTTGACCAAATTGTTGCGACGCAATTTAAACCCCGTCTAGAAAATTTCACAATCCATTAATCGTGATTTTTTGAAAAAGTCCCTCATGTGGCGACATATTAGCGACGAGGGAAGAAAGCCATCCATCAGTTGTTGTCTTGCTATTAATCCTATCACTGATTGTCTTGTCAGCGTGTTGTCTTTTTGTTTGATGGATTGATATAAATGTGTGAAAAATACACCCCTGTCGTTTTGTGTCTGAACTAACGTTTGTCTTCCATTTTTTTTCTTGTTGTTGTTGTTGTTTTTTCTTCTTCTTCACGTTTGTCTTCGATTTTGTCGCTTCTTCTTCTTCATCTTCTTCTTCATCTTCTTCTTCATCTTCTTAATCATCATCATCATCATCATCTCATCATCATCATCATCATCATCTTCTTCATCATCATAATCATCATCATCATCATCATCATCATCATCTCATCATCATCATCATCATCATCATCATCATCATCATCATCATCATCATCATCATCATCATCATCATCATCATCTCCTCCTCTTCTCCTCTTCTTCTCTTCTTCTTCTCTTCTTCTTCTTTCTTCTTCTTCTTCTTCTTCTTCTTCTTCTTCTTCTTCTTCTTCGTCTTCTTCTTCACCTTTGTCTTCGAGTTTGTTTGTTTTCTTCTTCTTCTTCTTCTCCTTCACGTTTGTCTTCGATTTTGTTTCTTCCTCCTCCTCCTCCTCCTCCTCGTCTTCTTTCTTCCTTCACTCCATGAGGAGTCATTGAGACGCAACAGTAAAGAACTGTTCACCATATTCTCCCAGCGATGTCGATTGCGTGCCGAAGACCAGGTTTCTGGAAATGGTTTCTCTGTCCATACTGCAATGTTGTCAAGTCAGTCGGTTTTTTTTCATTTTTATTTATTCTATCTTGCCCTCTGTCTCCCTAGTTCAACAGTTCCCTGGAGGACTGATTTACATGTGGAAAGGCCACTGTCCCGTGTTACATGGCCATACCAACGTAGTTCTCTTTTCGTAACTGACGTCAACAGATATTCATATAGTCCAGTATGCTGCTTAATGGTTTGGCGCGCTTGTTCTTTGGTGATATTGTCTGATATTCAGTATCTTGGGACAGCATCTCATTTCCATGCTTGGGTTGTCTTTCCCGTTCCCCAGTGAGGGTCCATGTCTAACATGCATAAAGGAAGAAGAAATGTACCAGCGCACGTAAGAACTTGATCTTGTATTTCATTGATATATATATACTCTTGTCCTTCCACACATGTTTCAGCCTGGACGGAGCTGTTGTTGTGTTTGCTGTCCTTAAGAGGATTTCTGGACTGGATTCCTCTTTTCCAATGCTGGATCCCAGTTTGTTGTTTGGAAGTTGGAAGGTAGGACCCCAGGATCTGGCCAGCTCATGGGTTTATGTACAGGCTTATGGCTTGTGCCATGATCACCATACACATGGCACATGTGATAGATGTGCACACGGAATTCGTTCCGAGCGCGGAGACGTTGTCTTGAGAAACCGAAATTGAAATTGAAACTGAAACTGAAGTTGGAAAACACATAATCTGATGTGTGACTACAAAAACAGAACGCACAAAACAAGCAAAGTTTAGAGTAGGAGAACCGCGAGTGCCTATCAGGTCGGGAATATGAACAAATTTAAAAAGATCCAGTGAATAATAACAAAACTAGTAGAGAGAATTTAGTTGCCTATTTTCATTTCCCCCCTGATCGTAATGACTATTTTTCACACACACACACACACACACACACACACACACACACACACACACACACACACACACACACACACACACACACACACACACACACACACACACACACACACACACACACACACCACACACACACAACACACACACACACACACACACACAAAACACACACACACACACACACACACACACACACACACACACACACACACACACACACACACACACACACACACACACACACACACACACACACACATACTACCGGTCGAAATAAACTTGTCTCTTTAAAACAATACAGAGGTGTGTAGAGGCAGGGAGGTAGGTCAGAAGAAGGTGGACATTAAAACATTGTGAAATAAACGGCAAAACAAAATTAGGTTATTTCATATCGCCCGTGCGGAGAGTGACTCCTACGCACGCTCTCCCTGTCTCCTCTTCAAAAATCAATATTTCTCTCTCTTGTACGAAATCTGTTTCAAAACTTAAAAGAGAGAGAGAGAGAAAAAAAAAGGACAAGCCATTTGAAACGAAAAGAGATTAAAGTTTGTTTTTTTTCACTTATGAAATATTGCTGACCATTTTGTCCAGAATGGGACTTGATAACCTTCGAAGTAGTAGGTCAGAGAGGGAGTGCCGACGATGAAGGTGAAATCCATATTCTGAATGCATTTCACAACTGTGACAAGATTTCCTCCCTTCTGTCCACCTCACTCTTCCATCTTCATATTTCTAGCGTCTGTCTGTCTGTCTGTCTGTCTCTGTTTTCCGAATGAAAAGGATTGGGCGCGCGCGTGCAAGAGAGAGACAGACAGACAGACAGAGAGACAGACAGAGAGAAAGAGAGAGAAATAGACAGAAATAGACAGAGAGACAGATCCAGAGAGAGAGAGAGAGAAAGAGACAGACAGACAGACAGAGAATCAAGAATCAGAATAAGAAATTTAATCAAAAAGGCTCAAGCCCTATCTGAAGAGGTGTGAACACGTTAAAAAAAATATGGAACACAAAACAAATTATTGTACTCCTTTGATAAAACGCAATAAAAACAGTATGGAAACATATGTGTCACATAGTAGTTTTTCAGTGATTACTATTAAAGCATAACACTGGTTGTAATATTCAAATTTGTAGAAACCAACTTTAAAACAACGTAATCAATGTCTCTTCTGGTAAAAGTTTCAAAGATGTACGTTGCCAGAATTTGAATGTACATTCAATTTGTAAAGCCACGAATAGTATTAGCCTGAAATCTTCAAGGGCTGGACGACATAAGAAAGAGATGTTTCTTTGTAAAGTGTGTCAAAAATGTTAATCTTACGAGAATTTAGTTCCTGCTATATAGTTATATGTATCACTGTTGATGGTTCTAGATCAATTCATACTTATGATTATTTATTCTTGGTTTATGTGAAATCGCATTTGTTACGAGACTTTCGTTTATTTCAAAGAAAAGAACTTTCCTTGAAAGAGAAAGTAAAATAGAACAGAATAAATGAAGCAGAAAAAAGGGGATTTCGAGGTTATTGATAGATAGATTCTGTTGGCTTGGATCTACGTCCGCTTTCTGATGTTGTTGAGCCAATGATCAGTAAAGCTGTCTAGGTCTTTGAAGAACTGGTAAGCTGTCAGATTGTCAAATTTTACAGACGGTTAGGGGAATTAGAGCACCTGGTCACAACAGGAAAGCTGGAGGGAAAGAGAGCACCGGGTAGACCCAGGGAGAAAATATTGGATGAGGACTTGCAGGGTGGCTGAGGACGGAGAGGGTGGAAGATGTACTCGCAGCGACAAGGGATAGATTCGTATGGAGGGCCATGATTGCCCACGCCATGTGGCAGGTGCTCATGATGATAATGATGTTATTTGTTATGTTATTGTTTAAAGCCCAGTCGACTGCGTAGAGCCATATCAGGGCTATAACCGCCTCAAAACATACAAAACTTCAACAGGAAAAAAAAAGGAGAAAAAAATTAAGTACACATATCAATGCATTCGCGCACATAATCTAAGAACATGCCCCTGGCGTTGACCACTCCGTCCAATTTGTCGCACAGGGGATTTAAAAACCACACCTGAATACAAATATAAGTAAATCTAAGGACACCAAAACATATATCAAAACAGGCATAAATTGCCTAAAGTTGCTTCCGCATATCTCACGTCCCTAGAGCCAAATATGCACTTAATGCATGTACCCAATTATCAATCCTACGAAAAAGTACGTAAGACTTTATCGAACACATACAGGTGAATGGGCCATTAAAGCACAAAAATGATAGGTAGAAATGACAAAAAGCAAAGGAGGAAGAAGGAAACAGAGAGAGTGACAGAAAAGAGAAAATTTCTAGCACAGAATTTCCAGAAGGTGGTGGGGATAATATACTGAAAGAGCCCCCGGCATCTCCACGGGGGGGGGGGGGGGGGGGGGGGAGATGATGATAGTGATAATGATGATGATGATGATGATGATGATGATGATGATGATGATGATGATGATAGAATAAGAGCAAAACAGAGAGAAGAACATTTCTGCTGGGTCTGACCGTTTTCCTGCTACTACCCCCTGACCTTTCCGGCTCTTCACCTACGCTTTCACACCGTCCTCTGTCTGCTTTATGATGTGCCTTCCAATTTCCGTTTTGCTTGTTTATTTTATTTTTTTTAGCCTTTTCAATTGGTTGTTGTCGGGTGGGAGTTTTAGCAGCAGGTGTAAGTGCATGGGCGCAGAACAGGTGTGTGTGTGTGTGTTGTGTGTTGTGTGTGTGTGTGTGTGTGTGTGTGTGTGTGTGTGTGTTTTGTGTGTTGGTGTGTGTGTTGTGTGTGTGTGTTGTCTGTGTGTTTGTGTATGTGTGCCCCTGTGGGCGTGTGTGTGTGTGTGTGTGTGTGTGCGTGGTGGTGATCTGTGTGTTGTGAGTATGCTGTTGTGTGTAGTGTGTGTGGAGGTGCGTAAAGTGGGACGGGTGGGTGTGGCGGGGTGTGTGTACTCAATGTGTGTTGCGTGCGTGCGTGCGGTGATGTAGAGATGCGTGATCGATGTGAGAGGATGGAGAGAGCCAAAGAAAAGAAAAGAGAAGAGAAAAAGGAAGAGAGGGGGGGGAAGAGAGAGAATCGTACACGTAATAATAGTGTGTTCGCTCGTGAGAGAGAGAGAGAGAGAGAGAGAGAGAGAGAGAGAGAGAGAGAGAGAAGAGAGAGAAGAGAGAGAGAGAAAGAGAAAGAGAGAGAGGAGAGAGGGAGGGAGGGAGAGAGAGAGAGAATCGTACACTCATAAAATGTGTGTTCTTGCGTGGGGGACAGTGAGAGAGGGAGAGAGAGAAAGAAAGAAAGAAAGAAAGAGAGAGAGAGACAGAGACAGAGAGAATCGCACCCATAAAGTGTGTGTTCGCGCGTGGGGGACAGAGAGAGGGAAAGGAGAGGGGAAGAGGAGAGAGAGGAGAGAGAGAGAGACGGGGGGATGGAGGAGGCTGAATGAGATTCTTAACCTTTCATTTCGCAATACCCAGAAGCTACTTGGCTCCTTCTCTCAACAGTCCTTTGTCGTCAACGCATACGTACGCTTGTATTTGTGCTGGCGCTGTCTTGTCATTCTCCTTCTAAACCCACAGGCTGAGATCCCTTTAATACAGTCATGGGCTTAAGATCTCATTATCCCACCTCCCAATATACAAGATGGCTTGTTTATTGCCCATTGAAAAAAAAAAATCTTATTATTCTGGTGGTATCTGTCTGTCATAATTGATCCTGCGCCCCTCCAACACCCTCCCCCCCCCCCGGTATTTCAGGACCATACCGGTGCTTAGTGTTTTTTTTTTTTTCCACATGCTCAGGATTCTGCCAGATGATCATTAGTGGTTTTGGATTAGCGCGTATGGAATTGTCTGAGTGCGATGAATCCCTCTTGCTCAAACTCCAAACCTTATACTATATATTATACTATATTATATTCTCTCCCTTCCCCCTGCTCTTTCTGTGTGTGTCTCTTACTCTCTCTCTGTATCTCACTCTGTTCTCTCTCTTCTCTCTCTGTCTCTGTCTGTCTCTGTCTGTCTGTCTCTTTGTCTCTGTCTGTCTTCTATCTGTCTGTCTGTCTAGTCTGTCTCTCTGTGTCACTGTCTCTGTCTGTTCCTCTCTCCTCCTTTTCTCTCTCCTTGCTTGGTTCTATCAGCGAACATTTCTTACCAAGTTGTTGCACGCATGGAGCCTATTCGTTTGTGTGACCTAACAGCGACACATGTTTGCGTGTGTGTGTGTGTGTGTGTGTGTGTTTGTGCGTGCGTGCGTGCGTGCGCATGTGTGTGGTTGTGTGTGTGTGTGTGTGTTGTAAGTCTGTGTGCGTGCGTGGGGTGTGTGTGTGTGCGCGTGGTGTATGTGTGTGTGTGTGCGTGTATGTACATGTGTGTGTGTGTGCGTGTGTATGTGTGTGTGTGTGTGTGTGTGTGTGTGTGTGTGTTGTGTGTGTGTGTGTACGTATTGTTTGTGAGTGTTTGTTCGTTTGTTAGCTTGTTATACCATTTTCAGTTGATGTTTAAAATTACAGGTTTAAAGACTTTGAATGATTTTGCAATTTGTAATTCGATCCTTGAATTTTAACATTAACGCCTTACAACAGGGATGACAAGTTTATCAAAAGCACAAAGATGAAGTATTTCGACAAAACAAAACATCAAATATGGTATGAACAAACGTAGTAGTGTAGCCAACATCATTGAAGGAAAAAAAAAACAACACGCGCGCGCGCGCCACACACACACACACACACACACACACACACACACACACACACACACACACGCACGCACGCACGCACACACACACTCACACACACACACACACACACACACACACACACACACACACACACACACACACACACACAACACACACAGAGTACAAGCAAGTACACACACTCGTACCACATATAGCTTCATACTCATTTCAAACAGGTGTGCACTTTTTATTTTTCAAACAGTGTTATGTGATAAAACAACAATTCAGTCAGTCAGGTTAACTAGAAACTTAAGACATAACATGAAATAAATGAAATCGTACAGTTGAAAACAATATCCTCGGTTTTACTAGCGAACAGTTTAGCTATTTGAAGGTGAAATGGTATAATATGACTGATATTTAGAAATTTGGTTCTCAGGTCGGACTATTGGGGACAGAGACAAATGACGTGGATCTCGTTTCCTGGTTCATGCAAACATGAGGACGGCATCTTTTTGTCAAGAATGGGAGAGTATTTGAATTTATGACTATTTATTTGTGAGACCCCATATCAAAATTATGAGAGGACTATTCTGTAGTCAGTTATACTGCCTGATTCAGTATAGTTTTCGTCCTGAAATCAGCTTTTACACTCACTGTGCAGATTGCATTGTTGGTGATTTTCAAGATATGGAAACCGTTCTTGGTATAAACAATCTCGAAATCTGTGTTTAAATTCGTGTAGCACGTCTTCTAGTTTCCAACACTACCGAAAAGTCAAACATGATAAAACCCATTATAGCACAGTACATTTTGAACAGAAGATACAGATTTATACAAACGTGCTTGGTAATTTCTAACATGTTGAACGCACATTCTGAATACATTCTCTATTTGCATGTCAGTCGCTCTCTGAGCTTGAGCATAAACACTGCACGCTGACAAGGTATTTTTCAACTTCGAAAAAACCAAAACAAAACATAAAACAAACAGAAACAAAACAAAACAAAAACAAATACCAAAAAACAACAACAACAACAACAACAAAAAAACCATCCCCAAAGCCAGGCTGATATAGACAAAGCAGTACTTAAATGTCACTTCAGTAATCCATCTTACTAAGAAGACATGCGAGTGTACCGTGAAGTAACCACGATACACTATTTGGTCGAAGCAACTAAAAATGGCAGCTAATTTTCCAACACTGTTCAGTTTGTTGAACGCAAGTCCTAACAGACGTGGTACATAAAAGTATCGGACGAAACGAGACACTGTCAGATCACAGAACAGAGTCCATTACCTACACGACGACAGAAATTTAAGAGCTTCCCCAAGAGGTCGTTTTCTGTTTCATGCGAGCAAAACGAGCGTAGCCGGAGTATTTTAGACTCTGGACACGCACACAAAAAAAACCCACTTTCGTCAGTCTGTATGGAATAATCTTTATAAAAATAAAGGGGGACTAAGCAGAAAGACAAAGTGTATTTCTGTACAGACATCAGTTGGATGCTGAAGTGGAAAATATACAAACAAACAAATCAAAACAAAACAAAAACAAAAAAAAGCTTACAATAGCTGAAAGAAGTTTTGATCAGCTTCTCTAGCGCCGATGATAGTATAACAAAATGGCAGTTGTGTAACTCCACTATGTATATGTATAGCAAGATGGGGGTTTTGTGTATAGCAAGAAGGGGGTTTGTGTGTTGTCATCTATAACAGGTAGATGAATTGGGGATGTTTATAGAGGATTTGTTTCTCTACTTAGCAGTCACACACACAACAAGGAGGAAGGAGAGAAGAGAGTAAAAGCGCACTAAGCATACTAGCAATAAGTTTCAAAGGCAGTCCACACATGGCATTAGAATTCAAGATAGTTTCTTTAATTAAACATATTCAACTGAAAGCATAATCATTCATCCTCTTATTCTTATTTGCCTACGTCCTAAAGCAACCTTACTTCTTTGCCTATCAGCCCTAAACCCTACATTGAAATAAAATATCAACGTACCTTTACTACATGTTCTGGCAAAGGCTCAGCACCTGTGCCAAATTGAGTGGCCCATCTCCTAACCCAGCCGTGACTGACTGACCGTTCTGTCTCTCTCTGTCTGTCTTCTCTGTAGGTCTCTATTCTCTTTTCATTTATACATGTAGAGCGTGGATCAGATCACGCTGGGGCTCTGACCCCGCCTATCTTACTACGACTTTTCGATAAAGTTCTCCTACCAGTGAATGCATGAAGGAGGGGTGACGTGGACAAACACCGGCCAGACCCTGTCCACTGAAACAATGGACCGCTCTCTTCCATTGTGGCTATCTTTGAAAACGTCCCAGCAGAGCTGTGATTACAGATGGCTCTATTGATTAACTGTCTTGTGTACAGTGTACATAAGTGTGAGAACGGTCGTGCTGTCCGATGCTAGTGTACACTGAAGTACACGTAAGGGCCTGTTTCTACTTGAGTCATTTCTGCGATAATATGCCCCCTCCCCCTTAAATGTCCTCATTTTTTTTTTATATTTTAGGGGAAGTTGAACATAAACAGAATTACATCTGGGTGTTAGCTATCTCAAGAGTTGTTCTTGTACACAAATGACAGGCGATAGGAAGGTTTGGGAATGGGGAATTTTACCATCTTCAATTAATGCCAAGATGCATGAATCTGAACACACTTTTGCGTGCTTCCTGGGGCACTGTAGAGGTCGATGTGGGCAGTTCGGTTCCGGAGAAGGTAACTGTCTTTGGAAGGCAGAAATTTGACTGCATATTCATGGCTAGCGTCACTCTTACACATATACACATGTTCTGGTGCTCTACGGGAACAGTCTCACTGGGAAAGTTTATGTTCTGCTGCCCTGCGACAAGAGAGTCGCACACATATGAATAAGTTCTAATTGCACAGCAAGGTTCGTGTCTGTTTGACGTATGCAGGAGGACATCAGAAGAAATATGGAGGGAAAAGATGAACTGGTGTGTCAGCAGGCAGTCAGGTTGAAGACGACGAAGAAATGCAGACTGCCTGGTGATGGTAGAGATGAGAGTGGTGATACATGTGGCGAAGACCATGTCGAGTCAACCCATCATGATTATACTGTCTTGTGTACAGTGTACATAAGTGTGAGAACGGTAAGTAGGAAAACGGTGCGAAATGTACATTTGTGACAGTAAGTAAGTTGTAAATAGTAAGACGATAAGAAGAATATATTCGTGACAATAAACAGTACTTCATGACGATTAACATTTCCTCGATTTAATCAGATTGCTGTGTTCAGCCTAATCCTAACATTTTTATATACCCAATCGCTTTTTAAATTAATGCAGCATTTCGAAATGTAGTAGATCTCATTCCGAAAACACGTTAAACTTATTTTGTACTGATGATTCACACACGAGGTGATTTGCAATGGATCTATTGTTAAATTAATCTTAGAGGAAAGGGGTGTGGGTGGGTGAAGAGTAAAACTTCTAGCTGGCTTATCCAATTGGGGAAAAACTGTTTTGCAATATGTTTCTTGCTTGTATTGTCATTGCTTGACTGCATACGAAGTTGATCATGTGTTTGTTTGTTGCTTTGACAAAATTCTTACTTCTTACCTTCCTTCTTTCTTCCTTCCTTTTTAAAAATTTTTTTAAAAATTTATTTCATTCCTTACTGCTGCTAATCGCACTTGTCATCATCGTTGTCAATCTTCCCTTCTCCTGATTCTTCTTACTCTTTTTGTCTTTCTTTTCCTGATTGTACGTGTTCTGAATCAGACGTTCATGCAAGTCTGTGAAATGACAACAAGGATCTTTGAACTCAGAAATGTTTCTGTATTTGTAAGAACAGACAATGGTAATCTTGACACGCAAAATTACATACTAACACTATTGCAGAAAAGAAACCTTTCCATGATAAGACAAGAATACAAAGAAGGAAAAGGCAGGAAAGAAGAAAAGGTCTACAAACAACAACTACAAACAAACAAACAAACAAACAAACAAATAAACAAACACACAAGCGGGTGACAACAAGGGTACCAGTGACAAGTAATAATGATAACGACAATAATCATCCAAAATAGGTAAAAAGGAAACAAAAATAACAGCAAAGAATGAAAGAAACAAGAAAGAAAGAAAGAAAGAAAGAAAGAAACAAAAACAAACAAAAGAAACACAAAGAAACAAACGAAAGAACAAACGAACGAACAAACGAACGAACGAACAGAGAAACCACCGAAAGTTACCAAGAAAGAACGAACGAAGGAACGAATGAACGAACGAACCACCAAAATTTACCCAACGTCTTCGCATAAAATCGCTGAAGATTTATACCAATTTGCTGCCCAGTCTCGAACTGATAGACAGATTTCCCCAACTAACCAAAATGCCCAGCGAAAACGATAATAAAGAGTCCTGTCCACTTGAGTCATTGTTAAAATGAAGAGAAATTCTTCATCGTCACCCAGGTGTAGACTGTATCTCATCTAGCGGCAGGGAAATGTTTCTGGAACCTTCAGAGCTTAGACTCTACTGCTGGCATTGTGAAGAATTGTTTATTAAGAGTGTTTAATCAGTTTACGTAGAGATCAAAAACTTTGTAGTTCCTTTTTTTGTTTTTTGTTTTTGTTTTGTTTTGTTTGATTACGAACAATTGTCTCTTTTGAAAAGATTGTCTCTTTTGAGTTTCACAGCCTGGGTTAAATGCGCCCGTTATATTTTATTGTAAGTTTTTATTATCATTCTACAAACCCGCACGAATTTGATACATAGTGAAGGTATATTTAAACTTTTGTCTTTCCTAGGCCCTCTGTCTCTCATGCAACATAG
>JAPXFY010000012.1:46945843-46948343 GCA_030674185.1 Monoplex corrugatus | reverse complement strand
CTTGAGGGTTCCAGGTCAGGGCCTGGCGGGTGATGTTGGTTGATGGTTTCCTCAGGGTGTGCCCTATCCATCGCCATCTCCTTCTTCTGATTTCTTCTTCTACTGGCACTTGGTTAGTTCTCTGCCAGAGGTCTGTGTTACTGATGGTAACTGGCCAGTGGATCTTCAGTATCTTGCGTAGGCACGAGTTTATGAATGTCTGGACTCTTCTAGTAGTGGTCTTAGTTGTTCTCCACGTTTCTGCTCCATACAAAAGAACTGATTTGATGTTTGAATTGAACAGGCGGATTTTAGTGCGGGGTGTGATCATGTGGGATCGCCAGATGTTCTTGAGGGCCAAGAAGGATGCTCTTGCCTTTCCGATGCGGGTCTTCACGTCTGCATCTGTTCCTCCCTGCTGATTGACTACACTCCCAAGGTAAGTGAAGGTCTCGACCTCCTCCAGGTTGTTATCTCCCAACTTCACTGCCTCTGTACTGGAAGCATTGATTTTCAGAATTTTGGTCTTGTTGGGGTGGATGTGAAGGCCGACTTGGGACGCATGGGAGGCCAGGCTTGAAGTCTTGTTCTGCATCTGTTGCTGTTTGTGGGAGAGCAGAGCGAGGTCATCGGCAAAGTCCAAATCGTCCAACTGAGTCCATAGGGTCCACTGGATGCCATTCCTCTGTCCATCTGTTGTCCGTCTCATCACCCAATCGATGGCGAGGAGGAACAGGAATGGTGACAGCAGGCATCCTTGACGTACGCCGGTCTTTACATCAAAGCGACGCGTCAGCTGGCCTCCGTGAACGACCCGACATGCCATCCCTTCATATGACTCTTTGATGATTCGTGTCAGTTTGGCTGGGATTCCATAGTGTCGGAGGAGTTGCCACAGGGTGTCACGGTGCAGACTGTCAAAAGCCTTGAGGAAGTCTACAAAGTTGATGTACAATGAGGAGTTCCACTCCAGGGACTGCTCGACGATGATGCGTAGCGTGACAATCTGGTCTGTGCAGGATCTGTCCTGCCTGAAGCCTGCCTGGTGGTCTCGGAGCCTGACGTCCACTGCGTCCCTCATCCTCTCCAACAGAATCCTGTTGAACACTTTTCCTGGCACTGATAGGAGTGTGATGCCTCTGTAGTTCTCGCAGATGCTGAGGTCTCCCTTTTTGGGCAGTTTGATGATGTGTCCGTCTTTCCAATCTATTGGTACTTTTTCCTGTTCCCAGATCTTCTCAAAAAGCGGTAGTAGAAGGTCGGCTGTTGTCTCTACGTCTGTCTTGAGAGCTTCTGCTGGAATTCCATCTGGGCCGGCTGCCTTGCCATTTTTCATCTTCTTGATGGCGCGGATGATTTCGTCTTTTGTTGGTGGGTCACAGCATATCTCTATATCATTGTCTGCTTCTGCGATATTTGGAGGGTTTTGTGGAGCTGACCTATTGAGAAGTTCCTCAAAATGCTCCGCCCATCTCTCAAGCTGCTGATCTGTGTCTGTGATGGTCTGTCCTAGCTTGTCCTTGACTGGTCGTTCTGGTCTATTGTACGTGCCTGCAAGCTTCTTGGTGGTTATATACAGCTCTTTCATGTTCCCGTGGTACGCTGCTTGTTCTGCTTCTTCAGCCAGGCTGTCTATGTAGTCTCTCTTGTCTTTCTTCACACTCTTCTTCACTTCCCTGTGAGCTTGTGCGTATTCTGCTTGGGCTGTCACTTTAACTAATCTTGTACGGCTCGAGTTAACTGCTTCTTTCTTGAGTCTTCTTGCTTGGATCTTCTGGAGGGTGTCTGCTGAGATCCAGTCTTTGTGTTGGTTGTTCTTTGGCCCAAGCACTTCCTGGCATGTTTCTGTGATGGCATCTTTTGTTCTCTTCCAAAGGTCATTGGCATCGGTGTCTTCGTTGATAAGCTCCTGCAGCACTTGGAATCTGTTCTTGAGGTTGAAGGTGAAGGTTTCTTGAGTTGTCCTATCTTTCAATAGCTTCACATTGTACTTCGCCCTGCCTGCTGCCTGCCTGTCAGTTCTCTTCAACTTCAGCTTGAGTCTCGCAGTCAGGAGGTGGTGGTCTGATGCTGCGTCTGCTCCCCTTCTCACTCGTACATCTTGAAGAGACCGTCTAAACTTCTTGGTGATACAGAAGTGGTCGATCTGGTTTTCGGTAATATGGTCAGGCGATACCCAGGTGGCCTTGTGTATCCTCTTGTGGGCGAAGATGCTGCCTCCGATGACAAAGTTGTTCAGTCCGCAGAGGTCAGCGAATTTCTCCCCATTCTCATTCATCTCTCCGAGGGCATGTTGTCCCATCACTTCCTCGTAGCCTCTGTTGTCTGATCCCAGTTTCGCATTAAAATCCCCCATGAGGATGTTGATGCCTTTGTCCTTTAGCTTGTCTAGGACTGCCTGTAATCTGCTGTAGAACTGGTCTTTGGATTCTTCATCATATTCATTGGTGGGTGCGTAGCATTGGATTATGTTCATCTTAATGTTCTTCTTCTTGGTCGTGAAGGTTGCTGTTATTATCCT
>JAPXFY010000012.1:46825843-46943343 GCA_030674185.1 Monoplex corrugatus | reverse complement strand
ATAGTAAGCGTAGAGTACAGCCCTGTCACGTAGTCTCAATCCTAGATGGAGCTCCATAGCATCATGATAATCATCCTCATCGATATCATCATCAGCATCGCGTTGTGAAAAACTGTTCAAGCTTCTGTGGCCATTAAGGTGGCGTAGAAAATTGGGGGGGAAAAAGACCAAACACACACACACACACACACACACACACACACACACACACACACACACACACACACACACACACACACACACACACACACACACACACACACACTGACAACAACAAAAAGTGAGCACAAAGGTTACCTCCCTGAGTGCAATGATCCAAAACAAACAACAACAACAAAAAACAAATACACACACAGACACACACACAGACACAGACACAAAGACACACACAGACACACAGACACACACACACACACACACACACACACACACACACACACACACACACACACACACACACATGTTTTCCCAGTTAGGAGTTTGAACTCGCTGACCATCAGATTAAAAGTTTGATGTCCTACCGACCGGGCTAACTGGGCTCCACAATTTTAGACAATGATTTTCTTAGTATTTTCGGCTAAACAAAAAAGTTATTTTCTATTTTTTTCCTGCTGAAGAGAAATATAATTCGTATGAATCTGCTAAACACTTCGGCTTTTGTGACGTGCGAGAGATCTAAACTTATTTTATATCTGAACCATCACTGTTTCTGAAAGGAGGATGTGGCGTTGCACCTTTGACATTACATGCATGTTCACACGTATAGGCCATCAATCAAAGTGATCCTGTTTTTTGTTGTTGTTGTTTTTTTAATCAGAAATGGAAACAGTTTTCACCTTCACGTAAAACTGTGGAAAAAACAGTCGCAGTTTAATCTTGCATCATTTCCTCATAACATTTATAAGGCCTCGTCTTTTTCTTTTAAACACTTTCTGTCTCGTACAACATACCAGTACTGCTATCAATCAATTAAGGAAATAAATGTGGTGCTGTACATTACCTGTGTTATGTGGCCTTTTAGCTCACTTGATTAACCCTTGCCTCTCGCACCCTATTCACAAACTGCAAATTCTTAACCCTTTGATTTCCTTGATGTTGGTGGACAGGCTGTGAAAGTGAAAGGGTTAAAACGCTTTGTTGATAATGCATAGGTCGTGTGGTGGAATCTTTGACGGGCCACACGTGTTTACAATGGCCCGTTAGCTCAGTTGATTAAAGCGCCATGATGATACTGAAAGGGACTTGGGTTCCATTCCATCCTTGGTCAGATCAGTTTTAGATTCTCTGAGACCTGATCTATGTGACCTGATCTGTGGGACCTGATCTATGTGATCTGATCTATGGAACCTGATCTATGTGACCTGATCTATGGGACCTGATCTATGGGACCTGATCTATGGGACCTGATCTATGTGACCTGATCTATGTGACCTGATCTATGTGACCTGATGTATGGGACCTGATCTATGAGACCTGATCTATGTGACCTGATCTATGTGACCTGATCTATGTGACCTGATCTATGTGACCTGATCTATGTGACCTGATCTATGGGACCTGATCTATGTGACCTGATCTATGTGACCTGATCTATGTGACCTGATCTATGTGACCTGATCTATGTGACCTGATCTATGTGACCTGATCTATGCGACCTGATCTATGTGACCTGATCTATGTGACCTGATCTATGTGACCTGATCTATGTGACCTGATCTATGTGACCTGATCTATGTGACCTGATCTATGTGACCTGATCTATGTGACCTGATCTATGTGACCTGATCTATGTGACCTGATCTATGTGACCTGATCTATGTGACCTGATCTATGTGACCTGATCTATGAGACCTGATCTATGTGACCTGATCTATGGGACCTGATCTATGTGACCTGATCTATGTGACCTGATCTATGTGACCTGATCTATGGGACCTGATCTATGTGACCTGATCTATGGGACCTGATCTATGGGACCTGATCTATGTGACCTGATCTATGTGACCTGATCTATGGGACCTGATCTATGTGACCTGATCTATGGGACCTGATCTATGGGACCTGATCTATGTGACCTGATCTATGTGACCTGATCTATGTGACCTGATCTATGTGACCTGATCTATGTGACCTGATCTATGTGACCTGATCTATGTGACCTGATCTATGTGACCTGATCTATGTGACCTGATCTATGTGACCTGATCTATGTGACCTGATCTATGGGACCTGATCTATGTGACCTGATCTATGTGACCTGATCTATGTGACCTGATCTATGTGACCTGATCTATGTGACCTGATCTATGGGACCTGATCTATGTGACCTGATCTATGTGACCTGATCTATGGGACCTGATCTATGGGACCTGATCTATGGGACCTGATCTATGGGACCTGATCTATGTGACCTGATCTATGTGACCTGATCTATGTGACCTGATCTATGTGACCTGATCTATGTGACCTGATCTATGTGACCTGATCTATGTGACCTGATCTATGTGACCTGATCTATGTGACCTGATCTATGTGACCTGATCTATGAGACCTGATCTATGTGACCTGATCTATGAGACCTAAATCTACCATTTTAAACAAATCAAGTGATTTCAAGTTCTGCAACCGTCTATATTTCTGCCTTGCTCGTTCGCTTTTTCTGCCATCTCTTTCTATCATTTTCTGCCTTGCTGGTCCAATCACCTGTATGTGTTCTGTAATGCCTTGCATACTCTCTATCAGAATGGATAATAATTGGGCACACGTATTCAATGCATTTTTGGCTCTCAAGAAACGTGATGTGTAAAAAAATTCTAAGTAATCTAGGCCACTTTTTATGTATGTTTTAGTGTTCGTATGTTCACATTTGAATTTGGTGTGTGTGTGTGTGTGTGTGTGTGTGTGTGTGTGTGTGTGGTGTGTGTGTGTGTGTGTGTGTGTGTGTGTGTGTGTGTGTGTGTGTGTGTGTGTGTTTTACATTACACGGTGATAAATAGGGTTGAATGGTCAACACCAAGGGCAGATCTTTAGGTCTTGTGTGTGAATATTGATAAGTGTATCTAATTTTTCTTTTCGTGTGTTTATGTATGGGCACTGAAGTGATGTGTGTGTTTCCAGATGGTTATAACCCTACCATGGCTCTATGCAGACAGCTGGGCTTTCAACAACATCAATAATTATGCTAACAACAACAGTAACAACAGTAACAACAACAGTAACAGCAACAAGAACAGCAGCAGCAGCAACAACAAGAACAAGAACAAGAACTACAACTGCAAGAAGAAGAAGAACAACAACAACAACAACAATAGTGATAATGATAATAATAATAATAGTGATAATAATAATAATAATAATAATAATAATAATAATAATAATAATAATAATAATAATAATAATAATAATAATAATAATAACAATAATAATAATAATCATAATAATAATCATATTCATAATAATAATAATGATAATAATCATCATCATCATCATAATCATAATCATAATCGTTACAATAACAATGTTACTGTTTGCTGTTGCAGATAAGATGTTACAGAGCCCCTTGATTATCATAATGAATAGTAATAAACGTACAATACTAGAAAGCACATCACATGGGTGTGTTTGTGGTAGAAGAAAAATCTCCGACACAATTCAGGTCTGATGACTGAGGCTGACACTGTGGGAAGACTGGAAGATGGAATGAGAGAGACTGTGAGCTAAGTTCGTGTGACAGATGTCAAAACGATGTGACTAGGAGACACGTACAGCTGAAAGGTGGCCAGAGGTTTGGTGCAGATGCAGCAGTGAAGTGTGCAGAAACGTGTTCTTGTTGGGATATTGATTGCTACCCTGTTATTTCTTCCTTCACTATTCGTCTATGTTTGTATCTCTGTCTGTCTGTCTGCCTGTCTGTCTGTCTGTCTGTCTGTCGGTCGGTCTGTCTGTCTGCGTGTCTTCTTCCCACCCCCACCCCCCCCCTTAACTCTCCCCCCCCCTCTATCTCAGTGAGTGTCTGTCCATGTCTTTCTATCGCTGTATCTGTATCTCTCCTGAAAAAAATAAACTGAGGAGGATCAGAGCATACTGTTATTGCTGTTATCTTTGTTTAAAGCCCAGCCGACTGCGTAGATCCATATCAGGGCCATAACTGTTGCAAAAACACAACACTTCAACAGGGGGGGGGGGGGAGAGAGAGAAAATTAAGTACACATATCAATGCATTCGCGCACATAATCTAAGGAGATGCTACTGGCGTTGACCACTCTGTCCAATGTATCGCGCAGCGGATTTAAAAAACATACCTGAATACAAATAAACGCATAACTAAGGATACTAAAACGTATGAAAACGGGTCTAAATTACCTAAAATTGCTTTCGCACATCTCATTTCCCTAGAGCCAAAAATACACTTAACAGATGTACCCATGTATCAGTCCTAAGAGAAAGTGGGTAAAACTTTATCGAATACATACAGGTGAATGGATCAGCAAGGCAGAAAATGATAGGAAGAAATGACAGCAAGCGAAGGAGGAAGAAAGAAACATTGAGTGACAGAAAAGAGGAAATTTCTAGCACAGAATTTCCAGAAGATGAGGAAACTACTATACTGAACGACCCCGGCATACTCACGGGGGTCGGATCAAAACATAGTTATAATATGAGTTACTGGGAGGAAATTGGGAGGCAAGAATTTATAAATGTCTCAAGGACATAAGAAAATGGGACTGCTCATCACTGCATTATCTCTCAGAGACTCAAGACTCAAAGGACTTAAACCTTTTGACTCCCGCGCGCTGTCCACCAGCACCCTATATTGTCAACCATGCTAATAAAGCAAACACTTCACCCTGACTCTCTAACCCTATATAACAGCTTCCTGCATGAAGCTGGTGGATAGGATAAGGGAGTCCAATGGTTAAGTTTTTGCAGTTGGTGGATAGGGGGCGGTAGTCAAAAGGTTAATGAATTAGGCCAACAGTAATGGTCACAATATATGTATATCAGGAAGGAAGTGGGATGGGTGGGTTAAACTTCAGATTGAAAATGCATTTTATGACAATACATCAGAACGGCAAACAGAGATATTCACACCCCACGCACACACACACACACACACACACACACACACACACACACACACACACACACACGCACACACACACCACACACACCACACACACACACACACACACACACACACACACACCACACACACACGACACACACGCACACACACACACACACACACACACACGTGTACACACACAAACACACACACACAACACACACGCACGCACGCACGGACGCACGCACGCACGCATGTATCCACTCACGCAAACAACTGACAATTTGACAATTTGATGATTTAATGTCTTTTAAAGCCTCCAGCCCAAACAACAACGGCTCTTTCATAATAAATGACAGTAACATTGAATATTACAAATTTTGGTCAGACACACCCTGAGACAGACAGACAGGCATTCACATACACACACCCACAAAGAGAGAGAGGCGAAGAGAGAGAGAGAGAGGGCGAGGAGAGAGAGAGAGAGAGAGAGAGAGAGAAGACAGAGAGAGAAGAGAGAGACACACACACACACACAGATTGTGAGAAAGAGAGAGAAACGGAGAGAGAGAGAGAAGGTGGGGCAAAGAGAGAGAGAAAGAGAGTTAGAGAGAGAGAGAGACAGAGATAGAGAGAGAGACAGAGGCAGAGAGACAGAGAGAGACAGAAACAAACAAAGACAGAGAGAGTGACAAAGACAGAGACAGACAGACAGACAAACAGGCAGAATCTAGTGGAGTAACGAGTTTGTTCATGTTTTATGTGAACTTGAATGAAGCGTTGGCTCCCACTCGTTGCCGTTTTGAGGTTTGGCTTGAAGAAAGTTCCATCATACATTACATGCACGACGTTGTTGAAAGTTACGGAGTGAATATAAACATGAAGTGAACCGATTAATGTGCTCAGCAGACTCCATGAGGTGGGCGATACAAGCCTTCGTACAAAACTTAAAAGAGGCAACTGATGTCATTTACCAATGGTCTTCGGTAAAACATTATTACATATCAGTTCTTTTATTAGAAAATGGGAATTAGAGCACCTGTTCACAACAGGAAAGCTGGAGGGAAAGAGAACACCAGGCAGACCCAGGGAGAAAATATTAGAGGGACTTGTAGGGTGGATCGAAGAACGCCTGCTGCCATCATCCCCTCACCACATTAGCACAGACCTGTGGCGTCGATTCATCGACGATGTGATCATGCTGTGGACCCATGGAGAAACAAAACTCAAACATTTCCTGGACTGGCTGAACAAACAGCATCCCACAATAAAGTTCACCGCCCACTATGGTCGTAGCAACATCCTTTTCTGGACACATCAGTCAGCATCAAGGATGGACAACTTATCACAGATCTTCACAGGAAACCAAGTGACGCTAACATGTACCTTCCCTTCAGATCCAGTCATCCCCGCCACTGTGTCCGAGCGATACCTCATGGACAGTGCCTGAGAATCAGAAGGATCTGTTCAGAAGAAGCAACATTTAAGAAGAGATGCACTGAACTGAGGGATCGCCTGAGAGCACGTGGCTACCCCAACAGCCTGATACAGGCCGCCATTGACAGGGTGTCCTCCATCCCCCGAGAATCCACCCTCAAGTACGCCACCAAGCCCAAAGAGAACGCCAACAGAGTTCCATTCATCGTGACCCATAACCCCAGCCACCCTCCACTGGCTATGTGGCTGAAGGAAGGCACAGCCACGCTCCACACCAGCCGCAGAATGAAGAAAGCGATGCCTGCTCCACCCATGGTAGGAGAACGAGCCAGCAAAAGCCTCAAAATTATACTCATGCCCTCCTGTCCCCCAGTTGCCAAGGTTCAGGGGAATACAGAAGCAGGCTGCAAAAAGTGCACTGCAAGGAGATGCGTCTTGTGTCTCAAACACCTCAGAGAGACTACAATGTTTAAAAGTGTCCGATCAGAACAGAATTTCATCATCAGGGACTCTATGACATGCAAAAGCAGAAACCTTATTTACCTCATTGACTGTGCCAAATGTGAAGATGTGCAATATGTAGGAGAGACGGGACAGACTCTACAACGCAGGTTCTATGGACACAGATCAAACATCAAAAACACAGACGAACAGAAGAGCACAAGAACAACAAAACCTGACTGCGGCGGGAGAGGGGTGGAGGAAAGAAGGGAAACGCTGGTGGCTCGTCACTTCCAGACCCCTGGACACTCCATTGAACACCTGAGAGTCACAGCCATAGAGCAAATCCAAACAGAAGATCCAAACAGGAGGAAAGAAAGAGAAAGGTTTTGGAGACACAAACTGCGCACCAACTACCCGCAGGGATTGAATGTGTGGGACTGACTCCAGCCCTTCTCATGGTCCAATCTGCATGGGCTGTGGCTGTCATCATCATCGTCGTCGGGTGCCCTGCCGCATGGCGTGGGCGACCATGGACTTCCGGCCGTCTCTGTCTCTCGTTGCCCCCGGCGTCTCCCACACCCTCTTCGTCCCCGGCCGCTCTGCGGGTCCGTCCGGCGTTCTCTCCCTGGGTCTGCCTGGTGCTCTCTTTCCCTCCGGCTTTCCCGTTGAAGCCCGGTGCTCCAAGTCCCCCTTCCTCGTGAAGTGGCCTATGAATGTTGCGTGTCTTTTCCTGATCTTCCTTGTGAGCGATCTGCTTGTGTCTGCCTCCATCGGGACTGTCTCATTTGTTTTCTTTGCTGTCCATGGGGCTCTCGACATTCTTCTGGGAGACCACGTCTCGGCTGCCTCGATCCTGCTCCGACTTAGCTTGCTGACTGTCCACGCCTGCTGTGACTGTACAGTGCCCAAAGGAAATCCCGCTCGACGCGATGAGGGAAGGAAGGACAATTTTACCTGTTAACACACCCTTTTCTTTAGCATGAGTGTGTGTGTGGGTGCGCATGTGTGTGTGTGGGTGCGTGTGTGAGAGTATGTGCGTGCGTGTGTGTGTGTGGTGTGTGTGTGTGTGTTGTGTTGTGTGTGTGTGTGTGTGTTTGTGAGTATGTGAATGGTGTGTGTGTGTGCGTATGTATGCATGTGTGTGTGTTTTAGTATGTGTGGGTGTGTGAGTGTGTGGAAGTGTGTGGACTCTGTGGACTTGTGTGTGTGTGTGTGTGTGTGTGTGTGTGTGTGTTGTGTGTGTGTGTGTGTGTGTGTGTGTGTGTGTGTGTGCGCGGCGCGTGCAGCGGCGTAAACATGTATGTTAGAAAAATTCATGATAAATGTGAACATGTTCGATTGAGACAGGCAAGAGACATGTAGATTTAACACTAATCACTTGATCACTTTTATCATGATATGAACTTTAATCACAAATTCTATGTTTTAAATAGCTATGCTTTGTTGTCAGTGGACATTCTGATTTTACTTGAGAAAGACATTAAAGTCGAAAATTTGACCTTCTACAACAAGGTGTTCGGCTGTTGTGCACAGTAAGAAGGAAAAAAAATTCAACTCGCATTGAAACTAAGAACCATACAGCAACCACATGAAGGAATCATGCTTGGTATCACCTGGAAAAATCGCAAAACGGCTCCGTGGATGAGAGAAAGAAGAAAAGTGCGAGACATCCTGGAAACCATTAACAAACTGAAATGGAACTGGACAGGACATCTCACCCAGAGAATGGACAACCGGTGGACAACAAAAACCACGTTGTGGATACCAAGAGACGGCACTCGCAATAGAGGAAGACAGAAGACTAGATGGAGAGACGACCTGGATGGATATGACAAGAACTGGAGAGGAAAAGCGCAGGAACGAAATGAACGGAAGTAGCTGGGAAAGGCCAACGTCCAACAATGGACTTTCGACGGCTGAAAGCTGAAACGTAGAGGGTGACTGATTTCACCGTTCCCAATTATAAACACAGTAATATCATTGAAAATTGCATATAGAGTATGTGTAAGAGGGAGAAATTATCGTTTTCAGTTGTTACATTTCTTATGTCATATCTCGTTACGTAAATAATACGATGTAAATGAGGCAGGTCGTGTCATGTTTACACTAAATAAAACTTTTGTTTCACGCCACTTGCATAATCATATCATATAAAACAAAATATATTAAATGTGTGTGTGTTTGTGTGTCTGTGCGTGTAGGGGGGGGGGGTTGTGAGGAGGGAGGGGGAGGAGGGAGAGAGAGAGAGAAGAGACAGAGAGAGAGAGACAAAGAGAGAGAGAGAGAGAGTAAGAAGAACAAGAACAAGAACAAAAACAAGAACACATTTTATTTACGATGGTGTGCAGTAAGAAACGAGTATGCTTTTTCATTCAGTCCTTTCCGAAACAGGGTCGACACTATGCATAATTATGCATAAACAGAGAGAGAGGGAGGGGGAAGAGAGACACACAGAAGGAGAGAGAGAGAAAAAAAGAGTGAGAGAGGGAAAAGAAAGAGAGAGAGAGAGGGAGAGAGAAAGGGAAAGAGACAGGCAGACCGACCGACAGACAGACAGAAGGACAGAGAGACAAGAGTATGACAGGAGAATCATCACAGGGCTCTGTCATCGCCTCCTCTGTCTGTGTAGTCTGTCAATCAATGCTACAATAGTCTCCACAGTCATGATAACCCCAAGCAGCGGCTGCTGCACAATGCCAGATATTGTGGTCAACTCCATCGTGCTGATGAGGAGCGAAAAATGGGGGACTTGGATAGCGAGGTACAGGTCTTGAGAGTATAAAGTGTAAACATAAGCACAGAGGGAGAGAGAGAGACAGAGGGAAGAGAGAGGGAGAGAGAGAGAGAGAGAGAGAGAGAGAGAGAGAGAGAGAGAGACAGACAGACAGAGATTGACAGCGACAAAGAGAAAGAGAGAGAGAGAGAGAGAGGGAGAGACAGAGAGAGAGAGAGAGAGAGAGAGAGAGAGAGAGAGAGAAAGAAAGAAAGAAAGACAGGGAGACAGAGAGGGAGACAGAGAGACTTCAGACTTCAGACTTCAGACTTTTTATTCAAGAAAGGCCATAGCCCCTACTGAAGGGGTGCTTATAAACACAATGAGATAATCAGATAATATATCATATAGGATTAACAATCAACAACAAAATACATTGTGTATTACGATAAAGCAATTTCCCTGATTTTAACTGCTTTAAGCAGGAACAAACCAAAATTCTTAATATAATCAAAACGAGTTGAACACATTAACAAACACAGTTTAAACATATTCGGGCATCTGAAATACTTTTGAGGGATAAACCTTGAAAGGATTTCATCTAAAGCTGGACAACACAGGACAAAATGTATTTCGTCTTCTTCCGCTTGCATACATAAGGGACAGAGTAAATCAGACTCTCTGTGTTGCTTGTATCTCAATTGATGGGTTTTTAAATTTGATAAACCAAGTCTGAATTTTGCTATTATTTTTTTCAAATTAATATCCAAATCAAGGCTTATGTACGGTTTAACACTGTGAGAATCTATGACAGTTTGTAAAAATCATATCTTCCACTTGTTTGTATAATTATGGTCATTCCACTTTTGCCATCTACAATCAATCAGTCTTTGTCGAAAATCACGAATAAACTGTCTCTCATCGCCAGCTCCTTGGAAAAACCAAACATTACCAAACCCGTATTCATTCAGACATATACGTATACTAGTTACCCAATTCTTCTTACCTTTGCAATCTAGATCAAACAACATCTTATAGGATTTTTTCGGCAGTCTATTGTCTTCCATGTGCAATAGTTTTAACCAAAATTGAATACATCGTACAACTGAATGAACAAACAATGGGCATCTGTTTGTTTCTCCATATACTAAATCATTAGATGTGCGCTTATCCAGGGAGAGAGAGAGAGAGAGAGAGAGAGAGAGAAGAGAGAGAGAGAGAGAGAGACAGAGAGAGAGAGAGAGACAGACAGACAGAGACAGAAACAGAGACAGAGAGAGACACACATACACACATACAGACATAGAGACAGACAGACAGAGAGAGAAAGAGAGAGAGACAGACAGACAGAGACAGACAGACAGAGAAGGAGACACACATAGAGACAGAGTGACAGAGAGAGAGAGAAAGAGAGAGAGAGAGAGAAAGAGAGAGACAGAGAGAGAGAGAGAGAAAGACAAAGAAAGACAAAGAAAGACAGAGAGAACGCAAGTGATTTCTATAAGCATTGCTATCTCTGGCTAATCCCTGTAAAAGAGAGAAACGAATCATATCAACCTGTAGAGTCCAACTGTCCGTATGTTTTGACAGTGTATCTCTCTCCTCAACCTAACTTAAGAGGCACACGATGGCTTCAAATACTTCCTTTTCATTTCTGCTCTCATTTTTAGGAAACGGAAATTGTGAGCAGCATACTGCCTTTTTTTTTCCTTCTTTGTTTTCTTCCTGTTTTTCCTTCGTCTCTTTTCTTTTATTTCGTTATATAATTATCACTTCGAATCTTGTTTACTCACACGACTGAATTATTTGTTACTTTATTTTATTATTCTGTAAGTGTATTCCATCTTTTTTCTTTTTTTCCTTGTTTAGTTATCCATCCAAGTATTATTTAAGTGGATGGTTGAATTATTTGCTGGTTTGTTTTCTTTCTTTAAGATTTCCTTGTTTTCCTTTCAGCGTGCAGGTAAGACAGACAGACAGACAGACAGAGTGAGAGAGACAGAGACAGAGACAGAGAGACAGACAGAGAAAGACAGAGAGAACGCAAGTGATTTCTATAAGCATTGCTATCCTTAGGATAATCCCTGTCCTTTTCTCACTCACACTGGGCAGAACAGCAGGGACGTTTCAATCTTTCTCTCCTAATTTTTGTATGTTTGTTTATGATCTTGCGCTTGACAAAGACCAGTTAGCAGAAAATTTGCGCCTGTCCTCTCTTGTAGTTTTAAATACGCAATCTGATTCTTTTTTTTACCGGTGCCCAGGTAAAAAAAAACCAGGTGCCCGTCTCTGTAAGAAAGTTATAGTCACTTAAGCACATAACTGCGACCACAACTGTCAGACAGAAAACAGTTTCAAACACATTAGAATGGCCGTAACACTGATGGTTTTATGGCCAGAGTCTGGGGAAGACGGGAGCAGAGTGTCTCTTTGTCGTCTGTCAGACGGGGAAATTGAATAACCCGCCCGGCTGCCCTGGTATAAAAACAGTGGAGAGATAGGTTCATTTCCCAGATCACTCCCCTTGAATACCAATTAGCCTTCTTGCTTTTCTTAAGTCTTGGTAAACAACAAGTGGGTGGCGCTGCACTGCGGCGACGCGCTCTCAACGGAAAAGAGCAGCCCGAGTTTCACATGGTAAATCCATTGTGACAAGAAGAGATAAATAGGAATATGAAATCTAACCGGCAGTGTCTGTTGCCATGGACACATTTTTAATCACACACAGTTTCTCTCTCTCTCTCTCTCTTTATTTTTTTTTTAGGAAAAAAATCGAAAACCAAACTACGAGGAATGGGGAATGGGATCAATATACACGTTGCACTTGTGTTTGTCTATTGCATCTTTAACTCATGCAGTACCTGATTTAAGGGGTTTTGTATGTCACTGTTTACCGTCATAAATGAATTGAAAAATATCAAGTGAGCAAAGATGTTCTCTCTCACAGAGGACTGGCTTGTTCAGTTGATAGCGCCGTGCACTCAGGATCTGATGTCTTGAGTTCAGATCCATTCTGCAACCTGAATATTTACCTATTTGACAGCCCATCGGAAGGCTCCAATAATTCTAGTGGTGTAAACTAGTGTTACATTATGTCCTCTTCCTCCCCCCTCCCCTCCTCCCATACCGACTTTAAGACCTTGCCATCGCAAAACGTTTTGTGCGGGATCATTGAGTCTGTCACATGATTGCAAGCGTATTTCGCTTGCCCTGCTGCTTCGTCCAGTGGGACAAAAGGTCTTTGACAAAGGACTAAAGTCCTTTTCTCCCTCTGGACGAAACAGCAGGGAAGTTTTAGTCTCCTTTCTCCCCTGACAGCAGCAGTGGTTTTATCCTTTTCTCCTAATTTTTGTATTTGCTGTTTATTCGTTATGTTAACGCTTGACAAGGCATTGGCCAAATTTGCGCCTGTCTTGTCTAGCTGTATTGAACACGCGATCTGGTTCTAATTTCCTGTTTTTCTGTTTCTATCATCTGCTATATCAAATCTGTTGATCTCTTAAAGTTGGATTTAAATAATCGCAACACGGAAGGTGATATATTAATAATGAAAAAGAACTGTACTGTATTCATCTTAGGACTTGACATAACAATAGTCACAGACAAGTCATCTATCGGTTTCGATCTTTGAATCTTGAACGAGGTATAAAAACGATATACAGACACGTTTACTAAGACAACAACAGCAGTCATTTTTATATTTGAGCTGTTGAAGACTCAAAGCTCAAAACCGGTAAGTGTCATGTCTGTGATTATTATTACCTCAGACCCTGAGGGGAGTACAGTCAATTTCACTTTCATATCTAGATATTTATTAGTATTTCTCATTTCAATCACAGCCACTATGTTTTCTCCGTATAATCAGGTACCTGGCCAGCTCACTGGTTTATGTGCAAGCTTAAGGTTTGTGCCATGATCACCATTCCGTGGCACCTGCGACGTTAGTGCATAACTCATTCCCAGCGCGGAGACATTATCTAGAGAAACTGAAACTGAAACTGAATCCCCTTTAAATAATGTCAAGCCTTTCTGTCGGAATAAGCACTCGTTTTAAGTAACAAGCCTAAGACAAGAACACCCAAGCGCAGTATGACTTTTAAGCGAAACAGGAAAACAAGAAAGGAAGAGATGTCTGGAAGGATTGATAGTGGCACGTATTACAGTAGACAGTGAATATATACTGCTTTTCCTCAACATTGATTTTCAGTGTCTTCTTAGGACCAAGATAGAAAGCCGCTGTTCAGTCCTCTCTGTTTCTGTCCCCCACGACTGTACATCTGTCTGGTCTTTGAAGTTTGTTTTTTTTTATTAAAGAGGGGTTCATCACATTTGGAGAATTCCGTAAGCGATCTATCTAAACCTGCCAGTATTTATCTGGTGAAATCCTTCAGCCTGCCCCAAACCCAATGCGATGGCAAAGTCTTGAGGAAAATGGGACCTTTGAAACGCCGGCAGCACCAGAACGATTGGAGTATTAACTTTTTGTTGCCTCGTGGAACTGAATCGAGACATGAGATCTTGACTCCACGGCTGTACAAAACAACAACAAACAAACAAACAAACAAACAAACAAACAAACAAACAAACAAATTTAAAAAACAGATAAACCAACCAACCAACTGACCAACCAACCAACCAACCAACAAACAGACAGACAGACAGACAGACAGAAAGACATACAGACAGACAGCAATGTACCTTTGTTTTCACCGTATTTGTTTTACAACCCATCACTCTTGAAGGTTTTACAAACGAAACAAAACAAAAATCATGACTATTGCATAAAACCCATTTTGAAGAATAAAGAAACGAAAAAAATATGTTTTTTTTTATTATGGCTGTGACACCAGAGTATAGCTATGCTCATTTTGATATACACGATAAATCATTTGGCTTGTTGTATCATTGTACCAAATTTATACCCAACGCCTCCAGAAAGAGGCAAAATGAGTGGTGTGGGGATAATGCTACAGGAACATTTGCGGAAGAAAATGGGGCAGCAAAACTTTCCCCTCCCCCCAAAATAAATAATTAAAAAGGTGGAAAGGTGCTGACAGTTATGCGAGCTGGTGGCAGGGCAGGCTGCCGAAAGACAGATGAAGACCAGAGCGGGGCGAGAGAGGGGTCTTCCATTCTCTCTTGGTCCAGAGGCTGGACTGGACCTGGTTGGCGCGCGTTGTGTGGCTATGTTCCGGGGTTTGTCATCTCTCCACCATTCATTCGGTTTGTAAACAAAGTAACTGATGACTGGGTCCGAATGGGTCATGCAACGCTTGGACATCCCGTTTGCTTGAAGAAATGACTGTTGATTGGCGTCGGGAGCTCGAAAGGTGAGTGTGTGCGAGAGTAGCGAGACGTTGGTGCTCCGGGTCCCCTCCGAACCCTTGTGGTGTTTCTTGTTAATATCCCTCCCCATTGATAAATAAGTAAATAACCAAACAAAACCACCAACCAACCAATCAATCAACCAACCAATCAATCAACCAACCAATCAACCAATCAATCAACCGACCGACCAACCAACCAATCAACCAACCAACCAACCAACCAACCAACCAACCAACCAACCAACCAACCAGACAAACCAACACCCCCCCCCCCCCCCCTAATAAAATCAAGAAATTCTTAGTGACTCAAATTCGTTTATTTTTCATAGCTGTAATCCCTCACACTGGGCCATACATATTCCATGTAATAAATTATAATTCAATTTTTTCTCGAACAAAGTCAGAAATACATTTAAGACATTTAAGACAGCTGGAACAAATTTTCTGTGACTCACATTATGAGCTGTGTTGTTCTCAGTACGGTCGAGTAGTGAGGGATTCCTAAAAAAACAAACAAACAAAAACCTGCAGTGTTACTCAAATTTGATAAAAATTTGTTCATAACCAGCTTTAACCCTTTGACTCCCGCGCCTCGTCCACCAGCATCCTGCATTGCCAACCAAACAAGCTAAGCAAAAACTTAACCTTTTGATTCCCTCACCCAGCCCAGCAGCATTCTGCATTGTCAACCATGCCAGCAAAGCAAAAACTTAACCCTTTGACTCCCTGTATTCTCTCCACCAGCATCAGTCATTGCCAACCAAGCTAGCAAAACAAAAACTTAACCCTTTGATTCCCTCAACCAGTCGACCAGCATCCTGCATTGTCAACCATGCCAGCAAAGCAAAAACGTAACCTTTTGACTCCCTCACCCTACCCACCAACTCCCTGCAGGAAGCTGGTGGATAGGGCGAGGGAGTCAAAAGGTTAAGTTTTTGCAGTTGGTGGAAAGGGTGCGGGAATCAAAGGGTTAAAACTGGTGCAAACGCGATTCCGTATTCTTGTTCATTTTGACTGCTTTTGCCTCTTCTGGGTTCCTTTTTATTGCCCATTCTTTGCAATAGTCAGGAATTTGCCCTGATCGTGTTGCAATCCTGTCTTGCTGATTCAAAACAAAAATCAATATGTCATCGGCATATAGTAGACACAGAAATGTGTGTGTGTGTGTGAGTGTGTGTGTGTATGTGTGTGTGTGTGTGCGTGCGTGTATGTATTTGTGATGTTGTGTGTGTGTGTGTGCAAGCGCGCGCGCGCGCGCGCGCGCGTGTGTGTGTATATGTATCCGTGTGTGTGTGTGTGTGTGTACGCGTGTATGTATGTATGTGTGTGTATGAGTGTGTGTGCATGTGTGTACGTATGTATGCGTGTATGAGTGCGTGTGCATGTGTGCGTGTGCATGTGTGTGTGTGTATGTGCGTATGCACTCTGCGACAGTAAGGGCAAACAAAGAAACAAACAGAAAACTAAACAAGCAAGCATACAAAAAAAACAAAACAAAGAAAGACAATTTACCAGACACAAATAAATATCTGATCCGTAAAAACACAGACGAAATAGAAACCTTTCAGTCCTTCTCTTTGGGCTGGAGACCACATACCTGCAAACAACTCTTCTTGAAGACGCAAACCCCGACAGTCATCTCTTTCTATTACCAGTACTGTCTTTGAAAGAAAAAAAAGACAACAACAACCTCAAAGCCAGCCTGTTTTCAGACGAAGCTGCGCTAGAGCTCATTATGTTCCAGAAATCCATCCTCGTGAAACGTCAGGAGAGTATACCGTGATGTGTTTCTGCTATTTTGGTCAAAGTAACTTAAAATAGGCGTCTGTATTTTCAACCACTTTCCCAGTCGTTGAGGGCAAGTCTTTACAAATGTGATTTATTTAGACGTAGGACATAAAAGAAACTGTCAGATGAATTGAAAAAAAAAAATCAGGTTCGATGTACATACAATGACGCGGTAGATGTGGGTAGAAAGGGAAACAACCGAGCCCCCCCACGGAGTGTTTATTCTATTTCATTCATCTAAATTAAGCACAAAAACGTTTATTTTAGAATATGGATGGAAACAGCAACCGTCCGATCAATAGGAAATAAAATATGTTTTTTTTCAAAGGGAATTAAAAGAAAACTTGAATAAACGTCAGATGCAGAAAGGCGATGGTTTACAACGTCAGCTACACAACTAAAATAGAATTTGATAATCTTCTCTTTGTATTGAAGATATTAAGAAATAGATGTTGGTGACAATCGGCACACCTTGACAATTGACACTGGCTTTATTTGATAAAGTCGCCATAGGCAAACTTATGCCAAAATTTATAAAACATGCCCATATTGATTAGTTATTGCTTTCAGCATTTAATAACATTGCAGATCTACTCCCAGAAAAGGCTTATTCAAATTTTTGAAGTCAACCTGCTGAACAAAGTATGATATAGCAAGAAATTTTCGCTTGGAATCAAACTGAGGTTCTGCAATTCGAACAGTGATATCAACGCTGCTCTGTGGCTGCTGCTAAACCTGACAACATGAAGTCATCCAAGGAGAAGAAAATGGACGCTTTTGACATGAGATACCTACGTAGAATCTTCGTCGTCCAGTGGAATGACTTTCTATCAGATGGAGAGGTCAGGCACAGATCACAACAGCTCCCCATGTCAACCAACATGATATGCAGACAGTGCCTTTGCTGGTTGGAGCATGGCTTGAAGATCTTCACATCCAAACCAGCGAGTCAAGCCATTAAATGGACACCAAGAGACCAAAGAAAGAGAGGGCGACCTGGAATGAGCTGCGACAGAGACAGATAGTGGACAGAGACCTCCGACTGATCACCAGAGGATGGAACGATACCAGCACAGTTTCAGTTTCTCAAATAAACGTCTCCGCGCTCGGAACGAATTTTATATGCACTAACGTCACAGGTGCTATGTGTATGGTGATTATGGCACATGTCTTAAGCCTGCACATAAACCCATGAGCTGGCCTGGTCCAGCACAATGGCTGAGTACAGCGCACGTTGGAGCGTCTTGACTGCCTCATGTGTGGTGCGACGCGGGAGCCACTAAGCCATGGGCTATTCCAACACCTAGTACAAGTGTATATTTGGCAATGGATATAATTGTGTAGTAGAATTAATCGTCCCATGATATCTATTTTGTGAAACTGCTGGTTGGCATACACAACCGAAAAAAAAAACTTTGTTTCATTTTATAGCTTCTTTGTTTCTTTAGGTGTGTTCCACTCCCCCCCCCCCCTTCAACACCAACCTGTTTGTTGGTTTGTTTGAAGGTGGCATATGTGGCCCAGTGGTGAAACTAGCTGCCTTAAACTTGAGAAACTCGGATTCCGAATCACGGATCTGACAGAAAATACCCCCCCCCCCCCCCCGTTTCCTTTTCCAGCGCATTGGCTTTTGCGCAGGATCAAGGAGCTTACCAGAAACTTGCTGGCAGATATGGGTGTATCGCATATGGAAATGTCTGAGTGCGATGAATTCCTCCTGAGCAATCATCCAGATCTAAATAAACTGAAGTGATTGATGGCTGATTGTTCACTGCAGAACTTTCTCATTTACTGTCAATGTTTATAACTATGCATTGATGACATCCTATTGTACTGTCTGTATGTGGATACCTTGGTAAAAGCTCGTCCCTATCTTTAAACAGCCGATGAAGCTTTGTTATTGACACATTTGTGTTTACAGTCAGTTAAACTTCATCACCTGTATTTGTAATTGCACGCACGCACACCACACACACACACACACACACACACACACACCACACATATATATATATATATATATATACACATACATACATATGTATATTCACACGCACACTCAGATACACTCGTACATATAGACACACACACACACACACACACACACACACCACACACACACACACACACACACACACACACACACGCACACGCGAGCACACGCACACACAAACACACACGCACGCACGCACACTCTATTCATGCGGTTACATTTCTGGGAAATGATGTGACTCAACTTTCCCCTTGTTTTGAGAACGGATAAAACCATAAAGCATACACATGGCCGTTCTCCCTGTTCAGCGACCAGTTGAATGGTTAGACATGGGCCCTGCATGTATAAAGTCAATGACAAAATGGACAAGCAATTAGAGTCTGTTTGTCCTCACCCAACAGTGGAACCGTTCTCTCATATCACCGGGACGGTGTCTTTGAAACCACTGGAATTTAATGTGTACTGCTGATGCTGTGTAATCTTTTTAAGACAGTTATTAACACGTCTTTGTTTTTGTTGTTGTTGTTTCCTTTCTTTTTATGAACCTTTTAAACAGAAAAGGCAAAGGTTGTTCAGTGAGGGTTGAAGACATTTTTGTGAGGTTTTGTTTTCAATTTTCAAAACCACATTTTGTGGAGGGGTGGGTGTGGGTGTGGGTGTGGTAATTTTCAATCTTCAAACCCTCAATGTCAGACAGGGTAAACTTATATTGATTGGGCCTCTCTCTCTCTCTTTCTCTCTCTCTCTCTCGTTTTATCTGTCCGTCTGTCATCAGTCAGTCTTTCTGTCTGTCTGTCTATCTGTCTGTCTGTCTTGCAAACTCAATCATGTCCTATGTTCCCTCCCTGTTTGTGCACACGCCTTTAGCTTCCGCAACAAAACAAGTGTCAGCGTGTCAGATTCTCTTTCGAGCAACAGAGAAAGACCAATACGGCTGAAAAAAATCCCCAAACACAACCATGCACATAAAGACAAGACAGACAGACAGACAGACAGACAGACACACATGTAGCCAGACAGAGAACAGCAGACAGACATACATACACAGAGGAAGAAAATTAGACAGACAGTCTGACATAGACATGATCCTGTCGTTTACATTGTCTATTATGCCTTTCTCACAAAACGCACACGGTCTCAAGCAGCCATCAGAAGACTAAAGGGGGTATTCACACGTGTCGGAGAAGAGCTCTTATCTCCATTCACCACGGTGCACGTCTGATGACAGACTGTCAATTAAAGCACGTTCCACACGATCAGACTGTCAATTAAAGCACGTTCCACACGGTCCTAGTCGCCTGAAGTGTCTATCGCGTCTCTAATTGGATGCCTTCGTGGTCTTTTCATGTTCATATTCATTTCTTTTTTTGTCACAATGGATTTACCATCTGAAATTCGGGCTGCTCTCCCCGTTGAGAGTGCGTCGCCGCAGTGCAGCGCCACTCATTTTCTTATTTTGTTTTTGACTAAGATTTAAAGAAAGGGAAGAAGGCTAGCTGGCTTTTGAGGGGAGGGACCTGCAAAATAAACCTATCTCTCCAGTATTTTTTTTAGCAGGGCAGCCCACACAGACATATAAAGACACATAAACTCACACACATATACACAGGGTTTTATATCAGGGCCGCAATTTTCAACTGCCGTGGGATCTTTAGCATGCGCAGACCAGAAGGCACAAGGTTCGGACTCGTTTTTCGTGCCCCTCCGAAGGACTAGACGTGTGTGTGTGTGTGAGTGTGTGTGTATGTGCATGTATGTGTGTGTGTTTGTGTGTGTGTGTGTGTTCGTGTGTGCGCATGCGGGCGTGAGCGAGCGAGCGAGCGAGAGAGAGAGAGAGAGAGAGGAGAGAGTGTGTGTGTGTGTGTGTGTGTGTGTGTGTGTGTGTGTGTGTGTGTGTGTGTGTGTGTGTGTGTTCTGGTGTGTTTGTGTGCATGATTGTGTTTGTGTGCATGACTGTGTTTGTGTGCATGATTGTGTTTGTGTACGAGATAGTGATGCTGGTGATGCTTCATTTAGCACTAAAAGAACCATACGCTCAAAATTTTTACATTTACAACATAGAATTTTACTTCGCCGCCACACCACAATAGTGCATGCATGTGCATAATGTGTGGGCACACACACATACATAGATGTACATTTACACACTTGCATTTATACGTACATACATACTGACAGTCAGGCAGATAGAAACAGACAAACTGACAGATTGACAGAAAGACAGACAAACATATACACACACGCACGCACACACATACGCACGTACACCTCCCCCCTCCACCACACGCACTCGGACACATAAACTCACGCACCTATACACAGCAAGCACACACACACACACACTAACACTAACACACACACACACACACACACTCTAACACACACACTAATACCAACACCAACACCTTCAAGCCTCTCCTTTCCCGTGTTTTCTTTCAAATTAATTGTCTCACTCTGTCTCGTGGAGATGAGACATTTTCGTTTCCACCACTTTCGTTGTATAAAAGAAGATTTATATACTTGATAGGAAATTGAGTCTCATTCACTTTACGGACAAGTCATTAAGAGTGTCGCTCAAATTTCCAAAATTGCTGGTAACTGTATTCCTGCCTCCCTGGTTGACACCATGATATGTTAATAGTATAAAGGTTAGGTATAAAATATTTCATATTCATTTCTTTTTTCGTCACAGTGGATTTAGTCATGTCACGAAGTCTCAATCTTACCCCCCGTGGGGATGCCGGGGGGCTCTTTCAGTATAAATAGTATCTCGACCTTCTGGACATTCTGTGCCAGAAACGTCCTCTGTTCTGTCACTCTCTTTGCTTCTGCCTCGCTGAAGTTGTTCCTTAGCTTTCTGTCATTTCTTCCTATCATTTTTTTCTGCCTTGCTGGTCCAGTCACCTGTATGTGTTCGATAAAGTCTTACATAGTTTCCCTTAGGACTGATAATTGGGTACACGTTTTAAGTGTATTTTTTGGCTCTAGAGAGGAAGAAATATTAGGTAATTTAGGCCTGATTTTTTTCATGTTTTAGTGTCCTGAGTTATGTTTAAATTTGTGTTCAGGTATGTTATTTTTTTTTTTTAGATTCTCAGCGCGATAAATTGGACAGAGTGGTCAACGCCTGCGACATCTCCTTAGATTATGTTCACGAATGCATTGATATGTGTACTTAGTTTTATTTTCCTTTTTTCCCCTGTTAAAGTATTGTGTATGTTTTGAAACGGTTATAACCCTGGGCTGGGTTTTAAACAAAATAAACAGTAAGTCTCAATCTTAAACAGAACTCTGTAGCACAATCATCATTATCCCCTTTCTCATTCACTATCATCATCATCTCATCATCATGTGCCCTGCCGCATGGCGTTGGCGATCATGTCCTCCTATGTATCTGTCCCTTGTCGCTGCAAGCACGTCTTCCACCCTCTCTGTCCTCAGTCACTCTGCAAGTCCGTCCAATATTTTCTCCCTGGGTCTACCTGGTGTTCTATTTCCCTCCAGCTTTCCTGTTGTGACCAGGTGCTCTAATTCCCCTTTCCTCATAAAACGACCTATAAATGTTGCTTGTCTTTTCCTAATCTTCTTTATCAATGATCTTATTGTGTCTGCCTCTATCAAGATTGTCTCGTTTGTTTTCTTTGCTGTCCTTGGAACTCTCAACATTCTTCTTAGAAACCACATTTCAGCTGCCTCAATCTTGTTCTGGCTTTGCGTGTTGACTGTCCACGCCTCACAACCGTATAACAGTATCGGTTCTATATAACATTCAAAACTCTCTTCCTGATGTTAATTGATAGACATTTGTTGGTAAGAACGCTTTTCGTCTTCTTAAATGCTATTTTGGTTTGGCCGATGCTGATGGCTATTTCAGATGTGCATCTGCCGTCTGGTGAGATGACAGTTCCCAGATATTTAAACTTATCGACCTGTCATTATCACACCATTGTCAAAACTTGTCCCTGGTTCTGTGACCCTTCACGCCATGCCCCTGTGATGATAAATTTAAAGCTTTGGAGGATATGGAGGTGAACAGAAAGCCAAAATGAGCGGTGTAGGGTCAGTGACACAGGGGCGTGCAGACGACATTAAAGAAAAAGAAGATGAAGGGAAATACATTCTCCCTTCTACATCTCATGTACTATGCCCTCCGTTCCTTCGACCTCTATCCCACATCTCCATCTCCATTGCTTTATGATGCAGTCTTTGAAACGTATGTGTTCAATCTAGAAGTATCAAAATCAATGATAATCGTATAAATATCAATGTTGATAATAATCATGATGATGATTACGATAATGATGATGGTGAATGAAAATAATAATTATAATTATAATAATAACCATAATATTGAAGACAACAAAAATAAAACGAAAAGCAAAAATGACGGAAAAATGAAGTAATAGTATTAGTAACAATAGTAATGATAATGATACTACCACTGCTACTACCACTGCTGTTGCTGCTGCTGCTACTACTGCAACTACTACTACTGCCGCTACTACTTCTACTAATACTGCTGCTACAAACTACTACTAATGATAATGATGATAATATTCTTCCTCCTCTCCTCCTCATATCAATAATAATGATGATACTAATGATAAATAACATAATAATAATGATGATAATAATAATAATACAATAATGATAATAATAATAATAGTAGTAACAATAATAATGATAATAATATAATAATAATAATAATAATAAATTATATCAATAATGACATAACGATAACAATAAGAATAATTACAGTAATAGTAATAATGATAAGAAGAATGATTAATGCAACAATAATACTAACAATAAAACAATGTTACTAATGTTAGTAGTAAAAGTGACAGTATGACCGGTGACACTCAAGACCAACTGACACTCAGTGACACACAATGACCAGTGACACTCGGTGACTCTCATTAACCAGTGACCCTCAACTGTTGACCAGTGACACTCAATGACCCATGACACTCAATGACCAGTGACACTCAGCGATACTCAATTACCAGTAACATTCAATGACAGTGACACTCAATAACCAGTGACACTCAATAACCACGAACACTCAGTGACTCTCCATGGCCAGTGACACTCAACAACCACTTGACACTCAATCACCACTGACACATCAACGACCAGTGACATTCGGTGACAATGACCACCGACATTGTATGACAAATGACACACAATGAACAGTGAGACTCAGAGTGACACTCAACGACCACCGACGCTGCATGACAAACGACACACAATGACCAGTGACACTCAACGACCAGGGACACCCAGCGACACTCAACATCCAGTGGACACTGAATGACAAATGACAAGTGACATTCAATGACCGTTGAAACTCCACGACCAGCGACAGTATGATCCAGTGACACTCAGTACAACCGACGACACTCAATACATCCAAATGACACGTACAATGTAAGTAGTAACCAGTGACACTCAATATGACCATCAGCACTCAGCATGACCAGTGACATTCAGTACGACCAACGCCACTCAGTGACCGGTCAACCAGCTGGCACCATCAGGAAGAGACGAGAAACACGATGGGGCAGGAGTCTGTCAGTCTGGGTCAGTGTGGGAGGAGGGAGGGAGGGAGGGAGGACAGGGTGGGGGAGACATGTTGGAATGTGGGGAGTGGAGCATAGAACGTAGAGGGAAGCTTCTTCCATCCACACTCTGTGGAGAGGAGTTGGGGGGGGGGGGGAGGGGCGGGTGGATGAGAAGACGACTAATTTTTGGTTTGTGATCAGACATGCAGACGAGACTCCGACTTGTATTTTGATTCTTTGGATCTCTATATTCCATTCAGCACAAATGCCCCTGAGACAAAGATAGGGGTGGTGGGGGGGGGGGGGGGATGAGGACTTTCAAGTATTAGCATATTTCAAAGACTCACTGACAAACAGACATACAGCCAGACGGACAGGCAGTGTGAGATATAGATAGATAGATGGATGGATAGATAGATAGATAGATAAATAGAGATAGATCATAGATAGATAGATAGATAGATAGACAGATAGATAGATAGACAGACAGATAGACAGACAGACAGATGCATAGATAGATAGATAGATAGATAGAAGATAGATAGATAGATAGATAGATAGATAGAGACAGACAGATAGACAGACAGACAGAGACAGAGACAGAGACACACACAGACGGAGACAGAGAGAGAGAGGAGAGAGATACAGAGAGACGGAGAGAGACAGAGACAGAGAGAAACAGAAGGAGAAAAGAAAGTGAAAGATGTCGAAAATGAACAATTTTGTCAAATAGAAATATCTGTAAGGCGGCTTCAAGCCCATGAAGAACGTTAAGAAAGCCAACTTATTTCTCATGCACAAAACAGAAAACACAATATCACTACAGCCATTCAGCAAGACAAACCTTCAGTGACACACACAGGTCACATTCAGCAAGAAGGGGATTGGAACAAGGGACTGTATGCTGATGCCACTTGGCATCCCCCCCCCCCAACCCTTCCTTCACGCCTGCCAACCTGACAGACAAAAGCCGAATTAACTCTTTGTGTTCCACTAATTTAATTCTGATCTCAACTGCCTTTTCTCCATCAAGCTCACACATAACCCTAATTTAAACTCTCCCTCTCTTGTCCCTTTTCTCACAAGTTCTCTTCCATCCAGTTTATTTGTGTTTATTTGGATTTGTGTTCATTCGAATTTCATCACCAATTTTCCTAGAGAAATTCAGGCTGCTATCCCCAAGGACAGTGCGTTGCCATAGAGCTGTTCAAGTTTGTTTTGTGCAAGTATTTTTGTTCGCCCTTTTAAGTTCTTTGTTATTCTGTATAAATATGCCAGGACATCCTTTTCTCCCATTGGACGAAGCAGCAGGGAAGTTTAAGCCTTTTTCTTCTAATTTATGTATTAAATTTTTGGTCTTTGTTCGTTCGTGATCTTACGTTTACGCTCGACAAAGTTCAGTTGGCCGAAAATTTGCGCCTGTCTTGTCTGGTTGTTTCAAGGAACTGAATGTCAGAAGCCAGCTGCTGACAGTTTCAGTTCTGGTTCTGTTTCTCAAGATGACGTCTCCGCGCTCGGAGTGAATTCCATATGCACTAACGTATGTAAAACATACAGAATGATCACGGCACAAGCCTTAATTCTGCACATAAACCCATGAGCTGGCCAGGTCCTGACGTCCTACCTAGATAGTCCTATAACCTTGGGGTTGTAGGGGAGTGAGGTGGCTGAGACCTCAACTTTTCCTGGGGCCCGCACCACGATGGTGGCACCAACTGCTGACAGAGAGCAACAAAAGGAAGCTGCAATATGTAGGCCATGCAATCAAAAACACCAAAACAGATCTGATGTCAACGATCCTGCAGGGGAAAGTTGAGGCGAGGAGAAGGAAGGGACGACCGCACACCTCCTATTTCAACAACATTGCTGAAGTCTGTGGTCTAGAGATCCAGAAGGGCGCCCACAGATGTTTCATTCAAGTGACCTGGAGAAAACTTGTGACGTCGAGTGTGGCTCCTACCGCCGATCCCGACGAGGGAGGAAGGTGAGGTGTCTGGTTGTATTAAATACGCGTTCTGATTCTATTTTGATGTTTTTCGTGTTCTTGTTTGCTTGAACTCGGGCAGTCGCACTCGTTTTAGAATCCTCTTTACTGCTATAGGTTCTGCTACATGCACTGAGTAGCCTACATGTCGCGCGTTGAACCTTAGTTTATCATTCAGAGCACCAGTTAAGGTTTAATGATTCGTACAAGAAAAATCTTTGTGCAATCTACAATTAAAAATCTGAAATTTTCTCACTTTCCCAGAGGATGCCACCATTGCAGTTGCGCAGTTGTGTGTGTGTGTGTGTGTGTGTGTGTATGTGTGTGTGTGTGTGTGTGTGTGTGTGTGTGTGTGTGTGTGTGTGTGCGCGCGCGCGCGCGCGCGTGTATGTCTGTGCGTGGGTCTCTGTCGCTGTCTCTATCTGTGTGTGTGTGTGTGTGTGTACACTCGCGCGCGTGTGTATGTGTCTGCGCGTGCGTGTGTATGTGTTTAATCAAATCAAACATTCTCAGTTTTACAGGTAGCCAGGACGAGGCATTCACTCAGAGAAATCGATGCTTGCATTGTCATTACGCGAGTAGCTTGACAAAAATTAATATGAAGTTCACAATGAAAGCGAAGTGTCGCCTTTACCTCCATTGCCTGTAAACAGTCAATGCCCTGACTGTCCGCATCTGTTGGAATCACAAAGGTCTTGGGAGTGATGAATGGCATGCTGAAGGAAAGAAATGTGATTGTCTATGGATGCGGGGAACATATGCAGTATTTTTTTTTATATTGCCTGTAGATGTGGTGAACATCTGCAGTATTTTTTATACGGTCTATAGACGTGGGGAACATATACAGTATTTTTTTTATATTGTCTATAGATGCGGGGAACATATACAGTATTTTTATATTGTCTATAGATGTGGGGAACATCTGCAGTATCTTTATATTGTTTACAGATGTGGGGAACATCTGCAGTATTTTTTATATTGTCTACAGATGTGGGGAACATCTGCAGTATCTTTATATTGTCTACAGTTGTGGGGAACATCTGCAGTATTTTTTATATTGTCTACAGATGTGGGGAACATCTGCAGTATTTTTTGTATTGTCTATAGATGTGGGGAACATATACTACACGTCATTATTGAAGGGCCAGGAACGTTTTTGAGTCAATTTTTGAAAGGAGAAATAACCTATTTTCTCTTACTCTTTTCTCCAATTCGTTGCCGTAACTGAATGGATAAGAGCTCAGACAACATTGCAGTTTCCTTTTGGCACGTGTTTGGGGATTTGCCGATTTGCAATGGGCGGCCCAAGGAAGACAATTTCCACACGAAATTGTCGAATCTTCAGCAGGGTCTCTCTGACGACGCAGGCAAGGTAGCGACAAAATTCGCTTTGCACGTGCAAGGCAAGCCCTTTTTGAACACTACTCCAGCCAAAGTTGCCCGCAGACGAGGATAAAAAGGACCCGTTCTTGGTTCGTTTTAACCATGCTTGCAAGACGACGGATGACGGATGAGCAGAGGGGGAGAGCCCTCGCTCTGCTTGATAAAGGCCTAGCGCAGCGGGAAGTTGCTAGACGACTTGAAGTGTCGCATTCCACAATCCAGAGACTGCTGGAGCGCTTCAATGAGACTGGAGCAGTCCAGGAAAGGCGTCACACGGGTCGACCCAGAGTAACGACAAGACAGCAAGACCGCTACCTTGCCCTCTCCGTCCTGAGTGAAAGGGCATCCACTGCGGTGACCTTGAGGGGTCAGCTGAGGGACGCAACAGGTGCTAACATCAGCTGCAGCACGGTGAGAAGACGGCTACATGAGGCAAACTTGAGGTCACGGAGACCGGCCGTCCGACCCGTGCTGTCACCGGTCAACAGAGTGCGCCGCATGACCTGGGCCAGGGAGCACGTGACCTGGACAAGGCAACAGTGGGCCCGGGTCTTGTTTTCGGATGAGTCCAGGTTCACCCTGACCTTTAACGATGGCCGGGCTCGGGTGTGGCGACGTCAAGGGGAGAGGTTCGCTGACGCCACTGTCCAAGAGCATAACCGGTACGGCGGCGGGTCGGTGATGGTGTGGGGTGGCATGAGCCGTGGTACCCGGACCCCCCTGCTCCCCATTGACGGCATCCTGAACGGGGTCCGGTACCGGGACGAGGTTCTGGCGGCCGTGGCACTGCCTGCGCTTGTGGACCTTGGTCAAGGCGCCATCTTCCAGGACGACAATGCACCTGCGCATCGAGCACGCCTTGTGACCGACTTCCTGGAGCAGCATGAAGTCGTCCGTATGGCCTGGCCAGCGTGCTCACCTGACCTGAACCCAATTGAACACCTCTGGGATGTGCTCGGGAGGCGCATCAGGGACAACCACCCCCCACCGGGCACCCTGGCCAGGCTGGTCGACATCCTGCAGATCGAGTGGGCGGCCATCCCTCAGGACACACTCCGTACCCTTGTGGGGTCGATGCATCGGCGCTGTGAAGCATGCATCCAGGCTCGGGGCGGACACACGCGATATTGAAAACAGATTGGCCAAATCGGACACTTTCTGTTTTTTGAAAAGGGGGGATGTTCCTTTAAATGCATGTGCTGTTCACTAATGGGTCATTGTGCTAATTTCTTTTTCCAAAACAGGTGTGGAAATGATGAAATAAAACATAGAATCAATTCTAAACATTGTCAATTATTTCAACTTAAAATTAGAGAGGAAGGAAGAAGTGGCCCTTAAATTATGATTAGGAGTATATACTACACGTCATTATTGAAGGGCCAGGAACGTTTTTGAGTCAATTTTTGAAAGGAGAAATAACCTATTTTCTCTTACTCTTTTCTCCAATTCGTTGCCGTAACTGAATGGATAAGAGCTCAGACAACATTGCAGTTTCCTTTTGGCACGTGTTTGGGGATTTGCCGATTTGCAATGGGCGGCCCAAGGAAGACAATTTCCACACGAAATTGTCGAATCTTCAGCAGGGTCTCTCTGACGACGTAGGCAAGGTAGCGACAAAATTCGCTTTGCACGTGCAAGGCAAGCCCTTTTTGAACACTACTCCAGCCAAAGTTGCCCGCAGACGAGGATAAAAAGGACCCGTTCTTGGTTCGTTTTAACCATGCTTGCAAGACGACGGATGACGGATGAGCAGCGGGGGAGAGCCCTCGCTCTGCTTGATGAAGGCCTAGCGCAGCGGGAAGTTGCTAGACGACTTGAAGTGTCGCATTCCACAATCCAGAGACTGCTGGAGCGCTTCAATGAGACTGGAGCAGTCCAGGAAAGGCGTCACACGGGTCGACCCAGAGTAACGGCAAGACCGCTACCTTGCCCTCTCCGTCCTGAGGGAAAGTTCATCCACTGCGGTGACCTTGAGGGGTCAGCTGAGGGACGCAACAGGTGCTAACATCAGCTGCAGCACGGTGAGAAGACGGCTACATGAGGCAAACTTGAGGTCACGGAGACCGGCCGTCCGACCCGTGCTGTTACCGGTCAACAGAGTGCGCCGCATGACCTGGGCCAGGGAGCACGTGACCTGGACAAGGCAACAGTGGGCCCGGGTCTTGTTTTCGGATGAGTCCAGGTTCACCCTGACCTTTAACGATGGCCGGGCTCGGGTGTGGCGACGTCAAGGGGAGAGGTTCGCTGACGCCACTGTCCAAGAGCATAACCGGTACGGCGGCGGGTCGGTGATGGTGTGGGGTGGCATGAGCCGTGGTACCCGGACCCCCCTGCTCCCCATTGACGGCATCCTGAACGGGGTCCGGTACCGGGACGAGGTTCTGGCGGCCGTGGCACTGCCTGCGCTTGTGGACCTTGGTCAAGGCGCCATCTTCCAGGACGACAATGCACCTGCGCATCGAGCACGCCTTGTGACCGACTTCCTGGAGCAGCATGAAGTCGTCCGTATGGCCTGGCCAGCGTGCTCACCTGACCTGAACCCAATTGAACACCTCTGGGATGTGCTCGGGAGGCGCATCAGGGACAACCACCCCCCACCGGGCACCCTGGCCAGGCTGGTCGACATCCTGCAGATCGAGTGGGCGGCCATCCCTCAGGACACACTCCGTACCCTTGTGGGGTCGATGCATCCGCGCTGTGAAGCATGCATCCAGGCTCGGGGCGGACACACGCGATATTGAAAACAGATTGGCCAAATCTGACACTTTCTGTTTTTTGAAAAGGGGGGGATGTTCCTTTAAATGCATGTGCTGTTCACTAATGGGTCATTGTGCTAATTTCTTTTTCCAAAACAGGTGTGGAAATGATGAAATAAAACATAGAATCAATTCTAAACATTGTCAATTATTTCAACTTAAAATTAGAGAGGAAGGAAGAGGTGGCCCTTAAATTATGATTAGGAGTATATGCAGTGTTTTTATATTGTCTGTAGATGTGGGGAACATCTGCAGTATTTTCTGGATTGTCTATAGATGTGGGAAACATCTGCAAAATTATTTTGTCTGGTAACAAGCTGAATCGATGTTCAGTATTATTTGATGTTGTTGTTGTTTCTTTAGTTTAAGCATCAGCATTACTAAATCATGACTAAATCAACGTGTGTGTATGTTCGTGCGCGCGTGCGTGTGTGAGCGTTTGTGTGCGTGCGTGTTTATTTTTGTATGTGTGTGTGTGCGTGCATGTGTGTATGTATGTATGTGTGTGTGTGTGTGTGTGTGTGTGTGTGTGTGTGCACGCACGCGGGCGTGTGTGTGTGTTAAATTCCATCAGCTGATGAACGATTTCTAAATCTGTTCAAGGTTTTAGCAAAGTACCTTTAGACTTGTTTTTTTTTTCTCTCAAATAGGAATAACTTATTTGTATTGTTCTGATCTCTAAATAGATACACTGTGCATACCACTTCAGCCTCAGTGGGATATTAGTGACTGATGTGCCGTGTCTGCCGTTACTCTCCGCCTACACATCACTCTCCTTTCTTTTTTCCCTTTCTATTCTTGTCATCGTTTGTGTTGTTCCAGTCCTTTTGTTATAATGTTTTCAATCTGTTATATTAACATTAGCGTACGTGTGGGCGAGGGATGCTTATGAGAAAGGCATTTAATGCTTACGCCACTCACTACCTTCGACAATAACAGAAAAAAAAGGAAAATGGAAAAAAAGCATTCTTGTTTTTGTAATGTTGCTCTCGGTTTTATGTTTGTTAGATGTTTGACTGATATATCTATTCATGAAAAAGGTGTGTCTCATTGTTTTTTTTCAGTGAGAGAGATATAGCATAAGCAAGGCCAAGGGCTATGTTGGGAAAAGAGCAATTTAGAGAGAGTGTATCGTTGCCAATAATCAGCTTTGTTCAGTGTAATAAACACATTGCCACAACAGAAGAATCGCCCAAATCAAGATTGGACCTCTGTAAATACGCTCGTATAACTGAACGCTTGCTTTATGACATTTACTGGCAGACTTTATAATTTATTATGGAATTCTGTATATGACTGCTAGCGCGTCTGTTCACACACACACACATTTTCTCTCTCCTTCTCTCTCTCACATTCACACACACAGGAGCGCACGCGCACGCATACACTAACATATATGAATGAATACAAATTCACATGCACGCATGTGCATACACGCACTTAGGCATGTGCACGCGCATAAACCACTGTCACAGATGAGAGACAGAGGGACATTGAGAGAGAGAAAGAGAGAGAGAAGAGACGAGACTGTCTGTCTTCTCTCTGTCTATAGACAGAAGAGAGAGAGAGAGAGAGAGAGAGAGAGAGGAGAGAGAAGAGGAGAGAGAGAGAGAGAGAGAGAGAGAGAGAGGAGAGAGAGAATATAATACAGATCCAATGCCTACGAGAAACATTAAGAAACTTCATTTGCATCTCTAAAACTACAAAGGCATTTATAATGTAGCATCGAGATGAGAAAAACACAATTTCTTTCCTTCACCATGTATGAGTCCTGAAACATAATGCCAACAGAACTAGTTAGCAAGACAAACCTGAAGTGAGACACTGGTCACGTTCAGCAAGAATAGAAATGAACAAAGACTTGTGTGTTGGTGGAATTCTGCCCCGACTATCTACCACACAAACTGAAACAAGCCTATTTGTTCCAACACTCACTTATGGTGTGTTCATTCTCGTACGAGCTCATACATAGCCCCTTACAGAAGATTCATATTTCGGTAAAGGCTGTCTACTATCAAAGGTTGTATGTGTATGAGCATGTGTGTGTGTGCGAGTTGTGTTTAAGTATGTGTGTATGAGTACCGGTAATGTGTGTGTGTGGGGGGTGGGGGTATGCGTGCTTATGTGTGACCGTACGTGTGTGCACGAGTTTGTGTTTGAGTGTGTGTGCGTGCATTTGACTGTGTGAATATGAGTGTGTGTGTGAACATGTGTATGTGTGCGTGTATGTATGTTCTTTGATTTAAAGTCTTTTCACAATGACTTAGACGGAGAGTATGTGTGAAGTGAGTGTGTGAATGTGTGTGTGCGCGTGAGCATGTGTATGTGGGTGTGTTTGCGTGTGTGTGTTTCTGTGTGCGTGCGTCTGAGTGTTCCAGTGTGTGGTGTCCATGGGCGTGTGCATGAGTGTGTTTGCTCTTGCCGATCAAACCAAACTGCCCCGATTTGGAGAAACCACGTGCAATTCAGTCCCTTCAATTCAGCATCTTCTGTGAGGAAGGCTTGCATCCCTTTGGAGTGTAAAGAATGTAACGAAAGCAACATGTTTCCCTCTGTTGTCTGTGAGCGCTCGATTCCATTGATTTTCCTATTTCACTGAACTCCCAAGACATTTGGGAGTGGCTACATGTCCGTGAACAGGAGAATGGATGTCTGTAAATGTTTGCGGGGTAGGGGTGGGGGTGGGGGAGGAGGCACCGTGCATTGTTCTTGTCTGGCAAACAGGCTGAAACAATGACAGGAATTTATTTCTTCCGTTCTTAATATCGGCAGTGTAGGCCTCTCATAACCATCGCTGTCGTTATCATCATCGTCGTCGTCATCACCACCATCATCATATTCGTCATCGTCGTTTTCATCACTATCACAGACTGTGTGTGTGTGTGCGCGCGCGTGTATTTATGTATGTGTGTAATTGCATATGCACGCACAGGCTCTGGTGTGTTTATGTTTATGTATGTTTGTGTACGTGTGAATATCTGCGTGCGCATGTGTGTTTGCTCTTTGTTTCTTTATTTACTTGAGCGCGTGCGTGTATGTGCGTATAAGTGTCAATGTGTGATAATGGACGAGTTCTAAACTTGTTCAAGATTTAAGCAAAGAATCTATCGACACGTACGTCATCTTTCATACAGAAATATCACGCCCTCAGTGTCTTGATCCATACACACATATATACGTTGCACGTCTCGCAGACCAAACAGGCAAACGTGATTGATATGTCTTCTGTCTCTCCACTGCACCCTATTCCCCTCACACTCATGTTGTTGGGAGGTCTGATTTTTAGTGGGTTGGCTGGTTGATGATATTTCACATGCAATTACTGTTGTTACAACAGAGATCACTGTGTAAGTTCCGTGCGTGTGTATGTGTTGTTTCCATGGCATCACACTGTGTCTACTGAAAATTCTCCTGTATCTGTAAATTTCACTTTCCAAACAATCTGAGTCACAGGCCCGCCATAAGAGTTAATCATGCAGGCATCAGATTAAGTGGGTGTAGTGTCAATTAAAAGTCACTACACTGTAACATGTAAAACACTGTCGAGGTGGTATGTTATTTTTATCTTTCTTTGTTCGTTTCTACCTAGCATGTGAGTCATTCCTTTCATCAGATGAAAAATCACAAATGTGGTACTATTGATCAGCCTGGCCTGAGCAATTCAAAGCATCGGAGACATTCCCAAAAAGGGCTGTGACTATTTATGGAAGACATCATCACTAGAGTTTGTAGGGTTAATGAAAGAAAATCCCAGAATGAATAATGCAAAACACCTTTTATATCTTCAATAACGAAATAATTAAAATTTGCTTTAAAAGCTGTGAAAAATGTTCTGGTCATGTCGACGTTTTCACGCACATGCATGTTATAATATTCATCTATATTAACAGCTGTTCATAAAAGTCTGGTGTAGGAACTGATTTGTTGCAGCATAAGCACTCATGGTTTTTAAAAGTGATGCTAGGACGGGACAAGTACACACCTCCCCACCAAAATCATCCAGATTCATGTAGATGTCTATGGGAGAGAGAGAGAGAGAGGAGAAGAGAGAGAGAGAGAGAGAGAGAGAGAGAGAGAGAGAGAGAGAGAGAGAGAGAGAGAGAGAGGGACCCCTCAGCTGCTTTAAAACAGGTGATTGGCATAATTGATTGTATTCAAAATCATCAAGGAGAAACCTATAATGAAAGTTTCTATTTCACTGCTCTCCTATTCCAATCTTTTGGGTGAGAAATCTTTTCATCATCGTTCTCTCCCGTAAAGGATTAAACTGCAATCCCATATTTAGGTTTAAACCTTCAATCAAAGAATCTGACTTAGATCTATGCGTTTTCAAATATCTCTGGTGAAAGGAAAACACTGTTTATCTTTTTGTCACTTGCTCATATTTTTTCTGTAATGCAAGAATGATACGGTGGCCAATGGTCCATAAACGACAGCATCACTGTTTTAGCATGAGTCACCCTGGTAACAACTCAGTAAGACATGCATTTCATGGAGTGCCAATAAATCTTTTCAACGTGTGAGTAACTGATTAAACTGCTATGAAACTTTAACTGCATACTTGATAGTAAATAGATGGACTTTCAAAATTCACCATGGGCCTTTTGTGACAGTGGAACATTGATATATTGCAGTTTAAATTTTGTACAATTTGCGTGAACAATTCAATTTTGAACATACGGTTCTTGGATCTTAGTTCATTTTTCGATAAACACACACACAAATGTGTGACGATGATAGAGAGAAAGAGAGAGAAAGAGAGAGAGAGAGATAGAGAGAGAGAGAGAGAGAGAGAAGCGGACAGAGAAAGATAGGAGACAGAGACAGACAGTGATAGAGACAGAGAGTGGGAGGTACAGACACAGAGAAAGAGATAAAGAGAGGGAGGGAGAGAGAGAGGGGAGGGCAGGCAGACAGACAAACAGTCATCTACGGGGGGGGGGGGGGGGCAGGCAGACAGACAGACAAACAGTCATCTTACACTAATCTCGTTGTCTTCTTTTTTTTTTTGTAAGGTAAAACCCAGTGGAAAGCAATCGATATCCCATGAAATTTCATCCATCCCCAAGAAAAACACATTTCAGCAACATTCACTGCTGCACGTGTCCCTATAATCTCACCAGCCTGAATGTGTAACGCTTCATTATCAGATGGCCTTGACATCTGTCACGCGAACTTCGCCTGCAATCTCTCAATCCCTCTTCGATTTCTCGAACACTACCGGCGTGAGATATCAGACCTGAATTATGTGATAAAAAGTTTTACACGAGGTGCTTATAAAACATGGCGGTACGTGTGCTGGGGATAGGGGAGGGGGGGGGGAGGAGGAGGAAGCAGGTACCTTTAGAATTGTTAGTACACTCTCTGCAGATATCCAAGGTTAAAAAATGATCAACCAATAGATGTTTGACACCCTGGTCCATGTTTGAACATGCAGGTTTGAAGACCACACACCTCCTAGTCCAGCGAATTGCCCCTCCTTCAAGCTGGGGAAGTGTAAAGCAACGAGGAAAAAAATGACAACACATCTCCACGATGCTGTCCTTGCAGGTGTGGAAGTCTCTGGCAACTTGCTCCTCAACTACTGCTCAGGTTTACCTCTACCTCTCATTTTAACACTACCAACATGATACACAATGGCACAACTTTGAGACAGATTGATAAGTTTAAATACCTGGGAACAGTCATCCCACCAGAAGGCAGATGCACATCACAAATAGCCAGCAGAATCGGACAAGCCAAAACAGCATTCAAGAAGATGAAAAGCATTATTACCAACAAATGCCTATTAACATCAGGAAGAGATTTCTGAATGTTAGATAGAACCGATAATGTTATATACGGTTGTGAGGCGTGGACAGTCAACACGCAAAGCCAGAACAAGATTGAGGCTGCAGAGATGTGGTTTCTAAGAAGAATGTTGAGAGTTCCATGGACAGCAAAGAAAACAAACGAGACAGTCTTGATGGAGGCCGACACAAGAAGATCATTGATAAGGAAGATCAGGAAAAGATAAGCAACATCTATAGGCAATTTTATGGGGAAAGCTGGAGGGAAAGAGAACACCAGGCAGACCCAGGGTGAAAATATTGGATTTGCAGCGGGTGGCCGAGGGCAGAGAGGGTGGAAGATGTGCTTGCGGCGACAAGGGATAGATGCATATGGAGAGCCATCATCGCCAACGCCATGTAGCAGGGCACATGATGATGATGAACATGAGACCTCAGATCTGAATTGTGTCGGAATGTTTCTAAACGACAGATGTACAGGTAATCAACAGCATAATGTCCCCCTCCTTCTTTGTACAGAAGCAGCACGGCAGTATATGAGAGGGATGGATAGGTTCAAGTTCATATTGCTTATAGCCCAGCCGACTACTAGAGCCATTTCAGGGCTAACACCACGTCAAAAACGACAACGCGGTTGAGATAAAAGACCACGGTGAAAAGAAAATAACAACAAACATGCTCACCGTTAACCTTGTAAGTCTAAAATGCAATCAAAGAAATACAGACGTAAAATCACATCAGGTGAAATCTATTGATCTCTTGTTGAAACTGGAAAATTGCGTCAGGAGGGACGTCTCGGAAGAGGTTCTTTAAGGAGTCCGCCGTGTTGTGCATTAATTTTGTCTCACATCGTACAAGTCCCAGCGATCAAGGAGAAGGTGTCTGATGCTCAACGGCTCGTCACACGGTATTGGATGGATGGGTGAGGGAGAAGTCGCATCAAATTCAGCAGAGCTACTTGCTTTCATTACATTGCTTTGTCAAACACCTTTTTGTTGGTGATGTGCTTGGGTCTTTTAATCAGTGTCTCCCACTACTTTACATCAGTGAAAACTGTCACCATAAAACCTCTGGCCTTGATTATAGCAGACTTATGTTTTCTTTTGCTTTTTCCTTTCTTTCATTTATAATAGAGCAATGAAAAAAAATCAGCACTCTTCCTCTCCTTCAGACTGATGGCTGTTCTGCACTTTGTTTTATGTCGCGAAGAAACGAGTGTGGGGTTGACGTGGGACGTACCATCAAAACCAGCAGAACTATGGTTTTATGTAACACTTTGTTGTCAGATGCCTTCCTTCTTGATGGTTTGCAGGAATTGTTGATATTATCATCTCTGAAGAGTGCATTGCTTTTGGTATTAGACAGAACCTAACCATATAATACTTTGTTTCGTTTCTTCGCCGTCACATTTGAAGAAAAAAATGAACATTTCTAAATCTCAGTGCTAGATGTTTCGTAGTGACACAACCAAACTAGTAATAATTAATTTCCCATTGCTATACGAGTATTTCTTAAAGAACGCAGAAGGTAAATCAGTGAAGGAGAAGCCCAGTCACGGTAATTATCACAATACTTACATGGCGCCAAATCTTGACAATTCAAACTGAGGCGCACCCGGCACCCAGACTTACGCATGCAATCAACACAGACCACCTTAAAACACGAAAAAGAAGTACACAATCATCATAATAATAATATGCTGGCCTTGATGGAGATCAAGTCTCTGTCATCTCATTTCACGATAGTCGACAAGGAAGTCGAATGGTCAGGACACTGGTCTCTCTATTGGAAGGTTTTTGTTCTGGGTACTGCTTGACGGTTTAACGATGGTGAATTTTCCGGTCGCCCAGTTGAATTTATGTGCAAGCTCATTACTGCCTGAATCCCATCCTTGTATTATACACACAGACAGAACATCAAATACGTTCAACATCTTGTAAGCATGTCAGTGTTCGGTAGATTATGGAAACACAACACCCAACATGAGCTCATCCCGAAACGGAGCACGACTTTTAAAAGTGGGGTAAAAAAAAATTACCTTACATACAAAACACCATCCAACCAACAGACCGAGCAAGCAAGTTCAGTTTATAAGGAAAAAATTACCTTTCTCTTTGACACCATCAACATGTTTGCATTGCAGTCATTGATGCCGGTCAGCTTAGTACTACTGGGACACGGTTCTCATTGCGTTAGTAGACTGTAAGACTTGAGAGAGATATTGGCGAATCAAAAGAGAAAAAGCAGATGAACAGTGTTGATTTGTGGAAAGGAAAGGAACTATTAATGCCATATACATCCTAAGAACTATCACCGAGAGGTCAGTCGAGATGAATGAGGATTTATATTTATGCTTTGTTGATTATACCAAGGCTTTCGATCGGATCAGACATGAAGAATTTATTAACCAACTAGAAAGACTCAATATTGATGGAAAAGATCTACGAATAATCAGAAATATGTATTGGGAACAAACTGCTGCAATGAGAATAGAAAACGATATAAGCTCTTTCCAAAACATCAAGAGGAGTCAGACAGGATGTGCTCGGGAGGCGCATCAGGGACAACCACCCCCCACCGGGCACCCTGGCCAGGCTGGTCGACATCCTGCAGATCGAGTGGGCGGCCATCCCTCAGGACACACTCCGTACCCTTGTGGGGTCGATGCATCGGCGCTGTGAAGCATGCATCCAGGCTCGGGGCGGACACACGCGATATTGAAAACAGATTGGCCAAATCTGACACTTTCTGTTTTTTGAAAAGGGGGGGATGTTCCTTTAAATGCATGTGCTGTTCACTAATGGGTCATTGTGCTAATTTCTTTTTCCAAAACAGGTGTGGAAATGATGAAATAAAACATAGAATCAATTCTAAACATTGTCAATTATTTCAACTTAAAATTAGAGAGGAAGGAAGAAGTGGCCCTTAAATTATGATTAGGAGTATATGTACCCAATTATCAATCCGAAGAAAAAGTATGCAAGACTTTATCGGAAAAATACAGGTGAATGGACCATTAAGGCAGAAAGTAAGTAGAAAAGACAGAAAGCAAGGCAACAAGGCAGAAACAAAGAGAGTGACAGAAAAGAGGAAATTTCTAGCACAGAATTTCCAGAAGGTGGGGATACTATTTATACTGAAAGAGCCCCCAGCAACCCAACGGGGTAGATCTGTTTTCACTTTACAGCGAAATTATGAGAAACTTAGAGGAAGACCCTGCATTAAAGGTTGGAGGAAAAATGATCAACATTCGATAAGCAGATGACACCCGTCACGCCGTGCTAATTGCAGAAAATGAAAGTGACCTGCAAAACATTGTGAATATACTCGAAATAGAAAGCAAGGGTAAGGGGTTGGAACTAAACAGCAGGAAGACTGAAGTCATGGTGATCAGTAAAAAACATAAAATCCCTTCATGCAAAATAACAGCAAACGGCACAACCTTGAGACAGGTTGATAAGTTTAAATACCTGGGAACGATCATTTCACCAGACGGCAGACGCACATCAGAAATAGCCAGCAGAATCGGCCAGGCCAAAACAGCATTCAAGAAGATGAAAGGCATTCTTACCAACAAATGCCTATCAATTAACATCAAGAAGAGAGTTCTTGAATGTTATATAGAACCAATACTGTTGTACGGTTGTGAGGCGAGGACAGTCAACAAACAAAGCCACAGCATGAATGAGGCAGCCAAGATGTGGTTTCTAAGAAGAATGTTGAGAGTTCCAATGACAGCAAAGAAAACAAACGAGACAGTCTTGATGGCGGCAGACACAAGTAGATCATTGATAAGGAAGATTAGGAAAAGACAAGCAATATTTATAGGCCATTTTACGAGGAAAGTGGCATTGGAGCACCTGGTCACAACAGGAAAGCTGGAAGGAAGGAGAGCACCAGGTAGAAGATACTAGACGGACTTGCAGGGTGGTTGGGGACAAAGAGGATGGAAGAGATGCTCAAGGCAACAAGAGATAGAGACAGATGGAAGTCCATGATCGCAAACGCCATGCGGTAAGGCACCTGATCATGATGATAGGCGAGACGGATGGAGAAGGAGAGAGAGAGAGAGAGAGAAGGGGAGAAATAGCCAGATATAAAATATACAAACATATACATGTATGTATATAAATAAAGGGTGAGATAGACAGACCGAGAGAAAGAAATGCGTTTTTTTTTTCTTTGCTCATTTGCAGAAAAGATAATAATAAACAAATAGATAGAAGTTCAGGTTGTCACCGTTTCCCTCTCCTCAACTATTGATGGCAGCATCATGTTTTCTGCTGTTGAGAAATGTGTTATGTGGGCGAGACAGACATCAAAAGCTGCAGAAGTACAGTGTAGTTTTATACACCTTTGTCTGTTGCCTTCCTTGCTGATGGCCAGCAAGGGATGGTGCCGTTACCACATCAGAAATATGTAGTGCATTTGGTACTGAAATGAGAGAGAGAGAGAGAGAGAGAGAGAGAATGAGAGGGACGCAGAGACCAAACAATACAAAAAACAAAACAGAGAGAGAGACACACACACACGCAGAGACAAACAATACAAAAACAAAACAAGAGAGAGAGACACACACACACGCAGAGACCAAACAATACAAAAAACAAAACAAGAGAGAGAGACACACACACACAGCAGAGACAAACAATACAAAAAACAAAACAGAGAGAGAGACACACACACAACGCAGAGACCAAACAATAAAAAAACAAAACAAGAGAGACACACACACACACACGCAGAGACCAAACATACAAAAAAAAACGAGAGAGAGAGAGCACTACAATTAACGCATACTACAAGACAATCAGACAAACCTTCAGTAACACTGTGACGTTCAGCAAGAGAGATGGAACTCTGCACACAAAACTAGTTACGTTCAACAAGAAAAGAGATGGAACACTGACACACACAAACTGGTCACGTTGAACAAAGAGATGGAACACTGACACAAAACTGTTACCTTCAGCAAGGAAAGAGATGGAACACTGACACAGCAAACTGGTTACGTTCAGCAAGGAAAGAAATGGAACACAGACACACACAAACTGGTTACGTTCAGCAAGAACAAAGATTAAACACGACACACACGTCACGTTCAGCAAGAGATGGAACTCTGACACACACAAACTGGTTACGTTCAACACGAAAGAGATGAAACACTGACACAAACTGGTTTCGTTCACAAGAGATGAAACACCGACCACAAACTGGTTACGTTCAACAAGAAAAGAGATGGAACACTGACACACACAAACTGGTTACGTTCAACAAGAAAGAGATGGAACACTGACACACAAACTGGTTTCGTTCAACAAGAGATGAAACACCGACACAAACTGGTTACGTTCAACAAGAAAAGAGATGGAACACTGACACACACAAACTGGTTACGTTCAACAAGAAAAGAGATGGAACACTGACACACACAAACTGGTTACGTTCAACAAGAAAAGAGATGGAACACTGACACACACAAACTGGTTACGTTCAACAAGAGATGAACACTGACACACACAAACTGGTTACGGTCAGCAAGAAAAGAGATGGAACACTGACACACGCAAATTGGTCACGTTCAGCAAGAAAAGAGATGGAAAACTGACACACGCAAACTGGTTACGGTCAGCAAGAAAAGAGATGGAACACTGACACACACAAACTGGTTACGCTCAGCAAGAAAAGAGATGGAACACTGACACACGCAAACTGGTTACGCTCAGCAGAAAAGAGATGGAACACGACACACCAAACTGGTTACGCTCAGCAAGAAAAGAGATGGAACACTGACACACACAAACTGGTTACGCTCAGCCAGAAAAGAGATGGAACACTGACACACGCAAACTTGTTACGCTCAGCAAGAAAAGAGACGGAACAAGAGACGGTATGCTGCCGCTGTCACCCTGTCCAACCCCCCTGCAAATTTTCCTGGCTGATGAACAAAAGCTGAACCAAGCCTTTATGTTTCACAAACACAATTCTGACTGCAGTAGCTCATTCACTGTCAAAACCACACCTATCATTTATTGTGCTCAGTTCCATTCCTCTACCCTACAAAGATTTTAGATATCTGGGAATGGAAGTGAACTCGCAGAGAATGTTTTTCATGGCCTCTTGAGATTGTACGGTTTTCTTGCTCATGTGAGCAGCTGAGTCTTCTTTTCACTCTGGATGCCCTTTGTGCGAGTCTGACCTTGATGTGAACCTAGAAGGGAAGTACGACTCTATGAGACATATGCTGTAAAAGTATTATTCTTCTTTTTGCTTTCAGGTACTTCATAGCACAGATGATCTTTTCTGTTCAGGCCCTAGGTGTCTTAGAATACGTTTGAAAAGAGTCCAGCATTAGGAATATATATTTTGTAGTGGGTAGAGAGGATCAGTACTCAATTATGTTTATTGCGAATAAACGTTTCTGTGATGTGCATTATTCTTGTTTGCCGTTAAACATTTTCATCAACAGCGTCCTTGACATACTTCGACATATTCTTTATAAGTGCGCACACGCGCGCGCGTCACACATTGCCATACGCAACTCGATCACAGAACCGAGTGTCAAACAATCTCAATACTTGAGTAGGCCTATTTGGCAACAACTTTTGTTATAATGTTCAGTTTATCTACAAACAAAAATACACAAATTTATATTCATATTCAAGGTCAGACTTTTTATATTCAGAATTTGAAATTATTTTCCCCGTCTTTGATGCAGGCTTAACACGTAATTATTTAAGGTGTTCGATACGTTAATTGGACGATTAAAATACTATTTTTAATCGAACCGTTGAAATGTCCGTACATTATGTATTTTATACACTTCCAATGATCATAACAGCTTCTTGGTCGGGAATTTGGAAGTGCCAATACAAAACAAACAAAAGCAACAAAACCCCCACGTTTTTTTGCAAAAATAGATTACTCGTGTCGAGTTTTCAGGGGTCCTCTTTTGAATTTTCTGTCCAGTATATCAAATACATTATGAACCAAAACTTTGGGTCAAGGCTGTTCTAAAAATCGTATCTGCTTCATACAACTTCGTCTTCAGTTTGACTGCAGCCCATGGCTACATTTTCAGGAGATAATGGAAAATATGTTGCAACGAACATTGCACTAAGATTTATTAACGCTGCATAAAACACCGAGTGTTGACGACTTTCACTGCTATGCACAGGCCCCTCATTTCTCTGCTCCAAGCTGGCAGACATAACTTTTTTGTAAATTCCCGAATGATCCAATTTGCCCACGCAATTTTAACCCAACACCCCTCATTCTGTTTTTCATTCCAGTGACGCAGAAAGAGATGTCTTCCGCAATACTATCAAGAAACAATTGTCACCGCTCCTCTCCCTTCCAGCCGATGACATCACTGCACATTGTTTTCTGCCCTTAAGAAACATTATTTTAAGTAAACATGACATTTTCCTTAATGGTTGCCATTAGGAAAAGTGCCATGTAAACACACAAGCTGACATAAGTCTGTCTGTAAGGATAGTTATCAGAAGCGGACGCGAGGAAAAGCTAAAGAGTGATTTTGTCTACTTCGTAGAAGTTGCACGTCATCTACCTACTATAAAGAGGTCAGGGAAATGAAAGAAGAATGAAAAAGAGATACAAACAAATACAGCACGGGTAAGACGTAGATAATCTCCATAACCTAAGAAACTTTTTTTACGGTCACAAAATAGGTCCTCAACAACAGACCTGAACGTAAACAGACTTTACGTTTTATTCATAGCATCCCTTGGTATGTTAGCGTGGGGACTGCACCACACACATTTTCTGTTAGAGCTGGAACCTAAAATAGAAGCGGCCAGAGCACTGTTTACGTTCTGTGCAGGTTGTCTTGCTTCGATTAAAATAAGCAGTGCAGCACTAGTAATTCAACATCCCTACTTTGTACGCTTCACTGGCTTCCTATTCAATAACGTATTAAATACAGTTGTATGTGTTACAATGTTGTCTCTGGTACTGTTCTGCTTTTTTATCTTGAACTGCTTCATTCCCTATATTTCCTCGTACTCTTCTTGTTACTCAGCTGTTCAGAATCACTGACACAAGACTCGTGCTTTTCAATCTTTTGCCCATTTCGGACCTTTACTGTGGAATGATCTGCCCTTTGATCTGAGAAATTTGCCTCTCTCGTCTTTTAAGACCAAACCTAAAGCCCGTCTTCCCCGTGAATCCTTTTGTTTAAATGTGTTATACTGATAGTATCCCATCTTGTTTTCGTGCGTTCTTGTATTGTCTTGTACGTGAATGCTATTGAGACTGCGTGCCTGACGTTAACGGATAAAATTAGTAAATGTATATATTCATTTTTTTGTATTGCAGAATTGTATGCGCTTAGACCACAGATACACCATAAACGTACATTATTATCATTAGTAGTAGATAGTAGTGGTATTCTGAAACATTAAACAGTAAGAAAATGATCAAGTCATGACACTGATAACACTGGAAACATTAAAATACAAATCCAACGATCAAAATGGTAACCTCAAATATCGTGGCCACACGAACCTCAACGTGATTGTGATTGTGTAAACCAAAATTTGAAAAAAGAACTTTAATCAGGACAAGAGGAGTAAAGAAGTAGAGGACACAAAGAACATGAAATGCCTTGGTAATGTGGGCAGTGCCAGCCTTTTGGATGAAACAATAAAGCATGGTTTTCTGTGAAGCATAAGTTCAAAGCACATAAATTATCCCACACAGAAAATGCACTTGAACAGATTTTACCGAAATAATTCTTACACTTAAATCTGGAGCCACACTGTAACGTTGCAGCTTTTCTGGGGAAAGCGACGTTAAGTTTACATGGCAAAAAATTCTTAGTGACAACAAATCAGTCCCAGTTCTCTCAAGACACTGTCTGTATGTTTGGAATAAATGCCACATGCGTTAATGACATAAATGCCAAGTATTGTAAAAGAATCCAAAGTGGAAAGCTCGTCCAGAGCAATGATCAAACGCATGATCTTCAGACCCTTCAGTTTCAGTAATTTTGGCAAGCTATATACTACTCTATGTTTTGAAGTTCTTTTGCTATCGAAGATCTTACAACCCAGTCCAATCTAATCCAACCAATCCAATCCAGTACAATACAAAAGACTGCAGTAAAATACAAACAATGCAATATATGGCAGGACAGGACAAGACAAGACAAGACACGACACACCACTACAATACGAGCTACTTCAATTTCAGTTCCATCTTCCTCGTGATAACGTCTCGATGGTTGGATTGTTTGTTAATTCCTCAAATGCCATGTAATGAAAAAAACCAATTTAAGCATAGCAAATGCCATAAACCTGTATTGAAAAGGCTCAACTCTTTGTTAAAAGCATGATTCTATCCCAATCAATATCGTTTTTCTTTGGGATTTAAACATTTCAGATTTACTGAAACAACGTAGAGCATTTCATGCCATACAGAATCCTTATTTATTTGTATAACATTTATAATCAGAATCATAACGACCAAATTTTCGTCTGTTACTTCACATCTAGACATTGCCGATCAATACAGAATCGTCTTTGTCCAGAGGAGTCTGATTAGCATCATTGTAAAACACTAGGAATGTGAACTCGTCTCGCCTTGAAACATTAATTTCCATTTAGATTTTTTTTTAAAATGGGGCGGGGGGGATGGGGACTAACCACTCAGCAGTTATTTGTAACTACATTTTCTAAGCCCAGCCAATTTCAGGCCAGTTATCTTTGTCGTTGGGCGTTAGTAGGGGTTTTAGATGCGTTGTCTATGGTAGCTGAAGAAATGTAAATAGTCGTCTGGCCTTTGAATTAGTGTGGCAGAAGACTGCCAGGGAGCAAGAGAGCATTAATGAAGTGTGAGCAGAAAGCGGATAAGAAAGTGGATCGATGTTAATAGGGTCCGGTGTAGTTTGCTTGGCTGACTTTATTCCCGAACGATAATGTCGTTTGTCTGTTTCAGCATGCGGATGTGTGTGTGTGTGTGTGTGTGTGTGTGTGTGTGTGTGTGTGTGTGTGTGTGTGTGTGTGTGTGTGTGTGTGTCTGTGACAATGCAAGAGAAAGTTAAAGATGCTTGTATACCGGCATACTCCCATCTGTATTCTCTAAGTATTTCACCACCAAAATACAAACTCCCATCTGTATTCTCTAAGTATTTCACCACCAAAATACAAACTCTTCGTGACAGGCTTGACAGGACACCCTGTCAACCATGCCCACCTGACCCTTCCTTCTCTGGCACACCTCTCACTACTTTTACCCCAGTCTCACAAGAAGAAATTTTCAACACAATCAGATCCATGTCGTTCAAAACCTGCGAACTGGATCCTCTTCCAGGTTCTCTCTACTCCGATTGTCTCTCTACTCTCCTCCCATTCATCACTGACATCATCAATACTTCTTTTCAAACTGGAACTGTCCCAGATTCTTTCAAGTCTGCTATTGTTCACCCTCTCCTCAAGAAACACAATTTAGACCCAAATGAACTGAAAAATTACAGGCCTATCTCTAATCTCTCTTTCTTGTCAAAACTCCTTGAAAAAGTCGTCCTCAACCAGTTGAACTCTCACCTGTCTGCCAACAATCTCCTCAATCCTTTCCAGTCAGCCTACCGCCAGTGCCATAGCACTGAAACTGCCCTACTACACATTCTCAACAATCTCCTCCTTGCAACTGATACTGGCAAAGTCTCTCTCCTCACACTCCTTGATCTGTCTGCAGCTTTCGATACCATTGACCATGGTATTCTCCTTTCTAGACTTCATCATACTTTTGGCATCTCTGACATTGCTCTCTCCTTTTTCACTTCGTATTTATCAAACAGAAAACAAACTGTTCTCATCAATGGCACTTACTCTCAACCTGCATACCTGACCTGTGGTGTTCCACAAGGATCTGTCCTTGGCCCTGTTCTTTTCACTCTTTATACCTCCCCCCTGTCCACCATCATCAACTCCCACTCTATAAAACACCACTTCTATGCTGATGACACCCAACTTCAAGATAGTGACTCACCTGATAATATACAGCGCCTGTTGACTCGCACCACTGAGTGTTACTCGGACATTAAGAACTGGATGACACACAATAGACTAGCTTAATGACGACAAGACAGAAGCTATCCTCATTGGCACCCGTCAGAAACTTTCCCAGCTGCCTCCTCTTTCTCTCCCATTATGTAACACATCAGTCCCAATTTCTGATTCAGCTAAAAACCTTGGTGTCTGCATTGACTCTACCCTGTCCATGAACAACTTTGTTTCTCAAACTGCCAGATCTTGCTACTATCATCTCCATCGTATAAGCCTGATCAGGAAGTATCTCTCTGTCGAAACAACTGCAAAACTCGTTCTCTCCTTCATAATGTCTCGCATTGACTATTGCAATTCACTCCTGTCTGGTCTTCCTGCCTCCACCATTCACATCCTACAGCGCATTCAAAACAATGCTGTACGCCTTGTACTCAAAAAGAAAAAAGCTGACCACATATCTCCTCTCCTGGCACAACTTCACTGGCTCCCTGTATCAAAGCGCATACAGTACAAACTAGACACCATGTGCTACAAAAGCCTCAATAACGCAGCCCCCGATTACCTGTCAAGCCTACTTGAGATCTATCTTCCCTCACGTACCCTCCGCTCTGCCTCCGATCCTCTGACTTTTCGCTTTCCACGCACTAAGCTCAATACCTATGGTCCACGAGCCTTCTCTGTTTCTGGTCCACTCTCCTGGAACAAACTTCCTCTCTCAGTCCGTCAGCAACCTACTTTTGCCTCCTTCAAGTCCGCTCTCAAAACTCACCTTTTTTCCTCTGCATAAAATCCTAACCTCACTCAACCCCCCTCTGCAGCCTGTCTCCGCTCGGAGGGGAATCACTTTGTTTTAATATATAATTGTATATGATGTGCTCTCTGTGGTTTTCCATTGGTTTTATTCTTGCTTTTATTCTTTTCTCCCCATTTGTGGCCATGCATGTGTGTGTGTGTGTGTGTGTGTGTGTGTGTGTGTGTGTGTGTGTGTGTGCGCGTGCGTGCGTGCGTGTGTGCGTGTGTGTCTTTTCGGCGCTTGGATTTGATTTTGTCGAGATTTGCGCTATATAAATATTGTAATTATTATGTATGCATGTGCGTACGTATGTATGTATGTATGTATGTATGTATGTATGTATGTATACGCTTAGATTTATGTATGTATGTATGTATGCATGTATACGCTCAGCTTAGATTTATGTATGTAAGTATGTAAGCATGTATGTATGCATGTATACGCTCATATGTATGTAGGTATGTATGCATGTCTACGCTCAGCGCTTAGATTTGATTTTGTCAAGATTTTGCGCTATATAAATAAAATATATTATTATTATTATTATTATCATACTGGAAAATCACAAAGCGGAATATTAGTTGTAAAATAAACTCTACATGCTGTCCGTAAACTACAGGCTTAATCAAAACTTCCACATATAAACGTGCATGACAGACTGTGTCTAAGGCGATTCTTTGTAATGCTTCTTGAGTCTGGTTTGTCTGTGCATCTCCTTGGTCTGTCTCTAGTTTGTGTCCACGTCTCTTTGTCTATCTTCTTTTCTTTTCTCTCTCAAATACAGACATGCGTGCAAGTGTGCATGAGCACATGTACATGTACATACATGTCTTTAATAAACCCACAAAGGTTCCATTATTTCTGTTTCTGAATCCTACATCAATCTCTAACACGAAAAACTACTTTCTCGGTCTCTCTCCGAACATTACCGCAACAGCACTGGTCAGTGCATGCCTCCCGATGCCAAATGGAAAAAAATGTCTGAAAATCTGGGGTTTCCAAGGGCATGCTCTCCTGAAAAAAGATGTTTTGGCTCTAGATGCAAAATAGTGGAATCTGACGCAATCTGGCACAACTTTGGGCTTGTTTATGATCCTTTGTATTGAAGCAAATGATTTATACATTTTGGTGTCAGAATTAAGGAACATAATTTGGTATTTTTCTAATGTATACTCTAACAAACATAAATAACAACCTAGACTGAACAGCTCCGTAGTACTGCCTGACTATAGTTCTTTTAACCGACTTCACAGCGGCGCATGACATGGCAGGCTATACCAACTTCCGCTATTTTCGAAAGGGGTGTGCTCATTTCCACATCAATTTTTCGTGAAATCTACTCCAAACACCACTCATTTCTGCATTCCTTGTCAAACGTTTTTGCTGTGGCAGATCCTCTCTCCAAAACATTGCGGGCCTCGATAGCTCAGTTGGTTTGAGCGTCGGATTCACATGCTAATGGTTGTGGGTTCGAATCCCGGGGTGCGCTATATTAAAACTGGCCATCTCACTGCCCCATCTTTAACATCATTGTTGTTCTGGTGGTGTCAGTATAGGATTAGATAGGTTCCCCTTCCCCGGGATGGTTATCCCGTCGGCCATATCACTTGAGGTGGGTGTCGACGTAAAAACTGAACCAAATCAATCAATCTCTCCAAAACATCAGCTCGAGACCGGGTCACACTCCTCAAAACTTTCGCAATTGGTCCTAAAGACTTGCCGCGCCTGACAAACAAAAACAAACCGGAAGTGACCTTACGGAAATTGATACCAGATTTATCCCCCTTCCTGAAGTTTCGTTGTCTGCTACGAGATAAACAAATCAGGAAAGTATTCTCTGTAAAACAAAACCATGAAATATGTGCAACCAATGTTTGGAAGCGCAAGTTAGACATTAATATATGACTACTTCTCCACCGCATACGAATTCACAAAGGGTTCTCGGCTGAGATCACTCCATTTTAAGTTCCTGCATAACATATATCCTACAAACATTCTACTACAAAAAATGGGCGTCACCAACACAAAAAAATGCCTCTGGTGCCACGAGGTAGACCACATCGAACATGCATTTTACACTTGTCCAAAACTAAGGCCGTTTTGGAAGAATGTAAAACTATATTAACACATCATGATATACATATTGCTATGAATGAAAAAATAGCACTTTTCGATATAACAAAAAGGGAAATGGTCCCGGACATAAAGAGAAACAAGGTCAATAATATATTACTGGTAGCTAGACTATCTGTTTCCAAATTCAAATATGGCAAATGCAAAAATCTAAAACTTATATTTGAAACTGAACTACGACTAAGAAACCTAAGAGCAAAAAGAGCAGAATGTACCGTTAATCTAGCCATCCAATAATAAATACGAACTATGGTATGGATACAAAGTCGTATGTAAACAGCCCCGACATAGAATTACAAGTATGAACCAGTGATCAATGTTTTGTTATCCATCTAGTAGATTGACAAATAGATATGTTGTGCTACGAACTTACATCAATAAGGCTATTGGTTTCTGTTACTAAATAATATGTATAGCATTTGTGCCTTCTAACAGAAAGAAAAAAAAATAGAGCAAATACTCAATGGAGATATGATGAGAGCAGGAATCTAGCTATACTAACCAGGAACTGAATAAACTACTAATCCGAATGTTAACTGAATGAATGAAAGTGCGATAGTCTTGAATGATTCACCTAGAAATTCCTGGAACAAACCATGAGGACAAGGAACAAGAGAAGAGAACCCAAGAATAAGGCAACAAACAACTGATGCCAGAGCTACTCTATCCACACAAAACCAACATTTGACAGTCACCAAAGCAAACTCCTAAAGCAGTCTACCAGAGAAGAGGGACGACCAAGGAACAAAGAGAAGACACCATAATAAACAGCGATAACAAAAGGGAAAATAATGAGAGAGAGAGAGAGAGAGAGAGAGGGGGGGGAGGCAATGCATGCACTACCTCTGTCCACCTATTTTCATAATCTTTGAATTATATAAAAGATAAATAGCAAGATTCCCTGTACTCCCCCACAAAGCTTTGTGAGAAACAACTGATCTAAACAAAAACAAAAAACAAAATTATATAAAAAAAAACAACAGCCGCCTGTTTCACATGAGGAGGAAAAAATGTCGGATTTTTTCTTCTTGGAAATCATTTTAAGCATTTTGTGAATTTTCTCGGATCTTGAGAAAAATCGGAAAATCGTGAGCCCTGTCAGTGGCTTATTGGATATAGCTTGATTGTGATTTGGCGCATCTCTCAATAACGAACACCACACTGGTTGAACTTGCAGCCAACTGACATTATCAGTAATACACCACACGGAAAGAGTGTTGAAACCCTGTTGTAGAGTTAGCTGGATGACAGAGGGAAGGCGACAGCGACATGGACAGGAAACAGATTCTTGCTTGATACAGAAAGCTAGTAACAATGAATTGCAGAGAGAGAGAGAGAGAGAGAGAGGAGAGAGAGAGAGGGGGGGGTAGGGATGGAAGGAGAAAGAGGTATAGAATGAGAGGGAGGGAAGAATAGAGAGAGAGAGAGAGACAGAGAAGAAGAAAAAAAGGAATGAGGGCAGGAAAGGGGGGGGGGATGGAGAGAGGGAAAATCTCATTAAAATGTGATACGTTTTCTAGTCTGTCCAAAGAAACGAGTAAGAAAAAGAGAAAAAATGCACAAAAACCACTCACTTTCTATAGCTACGATATATGATACCAACACAGCCAGCCAGGAGGATAAATCTTCAGCGACGATCAACCAGAAGACAAATGGAACAAGGCACTGTATCTGATAGCACTCAGCTCTAACACTTTTGGCTTGCTTGCCGGGCTGACAGACTGAAGCCGACTCAAGTTCTTTTAATTTCTGTAAAATAATACCGACTTTTGCTGCTTGTCTCTCCGTAATTCTCAACCAGATCATCTTCCTATCTCTCTACCTTTTCTTCCCAAAACTTAGAGATCAGATAATAAATAATTGATTTCCAGAAAGTTTCTAAGCGCTCATTACACCACAGAAGCATTTCTGTTCTTGTTGAGAACTTAAAAGATTTAGTTATTATCGCTACTTCTCCTCCCTATTCTTTTACAACTAGTCAGACAGATGTGAAGTGGACTCTGGTTTCATGAAACGTGGTGTTCTGCAGTCAGATGAAGCCTTCATTTGTTTTTGGTGATCATATTCTACTGACTTCAGGAACACCGTTGCGTAAGTGAAGTGGATCGAGACAGACTGTCAAGGAACGCATTTGGGTTACAAGCAGGTTTTGTTTCTTTCCTCGAGTACTCAATGCTATAGATTATAGACTGTTCAGGTTTCTAGATTAGTGGAACATGCCCATAGAAAAAATGTCAGCAAGAAAAGGATACTAAACCCGGTAGGTAAAAGCTGCATTCCATCCACAACTTCATAGATAAGCTTATGTAAGTGCTTGCAAGTTTCAGTACGTGAAAGTTCTAGTTCTTGACACGTTTATAGTTCAAACAAATAATCAGATAAGTACATGTCCCAGAGAGAAATGTCACCGTCAGTGTCGTGAGCTATAGTGTGACATCACGCATTTGCTTGGCTACAACCGAACTCATAAATACGTGTATGTGTGCATGTTTCAGTACGTGAAAGGTCTATTTCTTGACATGTTCAAAGTTCAAACAAATAATCAGGTAGGTCCATATCCAAAACAGAAATGTCACCTTCAGTGTCGTGATCCGTAGTGTGACATAGCACACTTACTTGGCTGCAACCCAACTCACAAATGCGTGCGCGAGTACGTGTATGTATGTATGTATGTATGTGTGTGTGTGCGTGCATGCGTGTACGCGCGAAATGGGCAAGGCACATTTCAGCCCTTTTTCTTCTTCTGCGTCCTCCCTTCCTCTGTGTTTGTGTGTGCGCGTGTGTCTGTGCGCACGCGCGTGTTATGTATGTGCACGTGCATGTGACACACAGAAAAAGACAGAATAAAAGCCTGGCATTTCAGGAAGATTGTTACAATATGGCTCACTAAGACTTTTCATATAAATAATTTGATAGCTCTGGAGATATGACTAAACAAAAATCAATAAATGTTTTTCTGGAAATTTTCTCAGCATACACTGTAGTCAAACGTATATGCAGTGAAAGAATTACAGTTCAATGGCTTCAAGTAAAACCTATTTAATGCACATGGACAACAAATGTCTTTTGACTAAAATGGACATATACTACACGTCATTATTGAAGGGCCAGGAACGTTTTTGAGTCAATTTTTGAAAGGAGAAATAACCTATTTTCTCTTACTCTTTTCTCCAATTCGTTGCCGTAACTGAATGGATAAGAGCTCAGACAACATTGCAGTTTCCTTTTGGCACGTGTTTGGGGATTTGCCGATTTGCAATGGGCGGCCCAAGGAAGACAATTTCCACACGAAATTGTCGAATCTTCAGCAGGGTCTCTCTGACGACGTAGGCAAGGTAGCGACAAAATTCGCTTTGCACGTGCAAGGCAAGCCCTTTTTGAACACTACTCCAGCCAAAGTTGCCCGCAGACGAGGATAAAAAGGACCCGTTCTTGGTTCGTTTTAACCATGCTTGCAAGACGACGGATGACGGATGAGCAGCGGGGGAGAGCCCTCGCTCTGCTTGATGAAGGCCTAGCGCAGCGGGAAGTTGCTAGACGACTTGAAGTGTCGCATTCCACAATCCAGAGACTGCTGGAGCGCTTCAATGAGACTGGAGCAGTCCAGGAAAGGCGTCACACGGGTCGACCCAGAGTAACGACAAGACAGCAAGACCGCTACCTTGCCCTCTCCGTCCTGAGGGAAAGGGCATCCAGTGCGGTGACCTTGAGGGGTCAGCTGAGGGACGCAACAGGTGCTAACATCAGCTGCAGCACGGTGAGAAGACGGCTACATGAGGCAAACTTGAGGTCACGGAGACCGGCCGTCCGACCCGTGCTGTCACCGGTCAACAGAGTGCGCCGCATGACCTGGGCCAGGGAGCACGTGACCTGGACAAGGCAACAGTGGGCCCGGGTCTTGTTTTCGGATGAGTCCAGGTTCACCCTGACCTTTAACGATGGCCGGGCTCGGGTGTGGCGACGTCAAGGGGAGAGGTTCGCTGACGCCACTGTCCAAGAGTATAAACCGGTACGGCGGCGGGTCGGTGATGGTGTGGGGTGGCATGAGCCGTGGTACCCGGACCCCCCTGCTCCCCATTGACGGCATCCTGAACGGGGTCCGGTACCGGGACGAGGTTCTGGCGGCCGTGGCACTGCCTGCGCTTGTGGACCTTGGTCAAGGCGCCATCTTCCAGGACGACAATGCACCTGCGCATCGAGCACGCCTTGTGACCGACTTCCTGGAGCAGCATGAAGTCGTCCGTATGGCCTGGCCAGCGTGCTCACCTGACCTGAACCCAATTGAACACCTCTGGGATGTGCTCGGGAGGCGCATCAGGGACAACCACCCCCCACCGGGCACCCTGGCCAGGCTGGTCGACATCCTGCAGATCGAGTGGGCGGCCATCCCTCAGGACACACTCCGTACCCTTGTGGGGTCGATGCATCGGCGCTGTGAAGCATGCATCCAGGCTCGGGGCGGACACACGCGATATTGAAAACAGATTGGCCAAATCTGACACTTTCTGTTTTTTGAAAAGGGGGGGATGTTCCTTTAAATGCATGTGCTGTTCACTAATGGGTCATTGTGCTAATTTCTTTTTCCAAAACAGGTGTGGAAATGATGAAATAAAACATAGAATCAATTCTAAACATTGTCAATTATTTCAACTTAAAATTAGAGAGGAAGGAAGAAGTGGCCCTTAAATTATGATTAGGAGTATAAATATTAGAAAGCTGGCGGAGAAGTAGTTCTGACCATGAGCGCGAGCATGGAAAAAATGCACATGCTATCTTTAGATCTTACAAGCGAGACAGACGAGTTTGTTAATTTAAAATCTGCTCACCTTTTGATCTTGATAAGTTGATCCCACTTGTAAAGCTTCTGCCACTCTGGATCATTTCCCCCAACACAAAAATTCGCAGCGTTACTGCACAAGCCTACAATTATGACATTTATTCCAAGCACGCAGACACAATCTCGAGACGGTTGGAAAAAAAAAAAAGAAACTAGTGAAACTTAAACTTGTGCATACTGGAGGATTAGATCTACACATACACACGTTGCGACTATTTTAGTGTGCAGAGTGCTCTCCCTTACCTCCCTCAACAGAACGGGGAAGCATCTGTTCATTCTGCTACAGGTCCTTTAATCCACAGACCCATTGTGCCACAGATTCATCATATCACGGAGACAACAATAATCTAAGCCACAGATTTGCTCTTCAATCCATGCTTGTACGTGCCTGTGTGCATGTAAGAGAAGGCGGGGCTGGTGAGCCCCTCTGATAGGGGAGGAAAGTTCGTCACGTGCCTCGAGTTCTTGCCCTTCGCATTGCTTATGGTATCCTATTGACACCTTATGTGACGATTAGGACTACATTTAAGTTAGACCAAAAACTTTGAGGACATTCTCTTCCACACTCGGTAACATTTCTTGAGAGATTCCGTTCGATGTATTTTTAGATCTTTCTGGCTGAAATAAAAAAAAAAAAATAAAAAAAAAGCCTCATGTGCTGAATATTGTTCTCTCTCTAGCATAGGCGCATAGCTGCGACACTGAAATGAAGTTTGTGGTAGGGCAATAGACTGGTTCCTCATACGCACATGTTTTGCAGTGTTGCTTTGGTACATATCTGAATGGCGTGCGTTCTTTCATTTTGCCTATGAGAGGATTTTCAAACCCACTGTCTTCAGATTGGGCCTCAAATCATATAGTGCACCGACATGACAATTATCAGATTTCAAGAGTCAACTCTTAAGAACAGTATATATGTGAGATAGTTTTGTTGTTGCTCTTAATGGTATGGTCTTCTTGTAAAGTCTGTGGTTTTATTTTTTAAAACATTTAAAATATGTCTCAACTGTAGAAATAAAGGTTTCAAACATGACGTCTCAAACCTGTAGAAATGAAGGTTTAAAACATGTCTCACCTGTAGAAATAAAGGTTTAGAACAGGATATCTGATATGTAGAAATAAAGGTTTAAAACATAACGTCTCATGTAGAAATAAATGTTTAAAATATGACGTCTCAACTGTAGAAGTAAAGGTTTCAGACATGGCGTCAAACCTGTAGAAATAAAGGTTTAGGACATGATGTCACACCCACAGAAATAAAGATTTAACCCTTTGACTCCCGCATCCTATCCACCAACTGCAGAAACTTAACCCTTTGACTCTCTTGTCCTATCAACCAACTTTATGCAGGAAGCTGGTGGATTTGGTGAGGGAGTCAAAGGGTTAAGTTTTTGCTTTGCTAACATGGCTGACAATACAGGATGCTTGTGGACAGGGTGCAGGAGTCAAAGTGTTAAACCATGACATCTCCCCAGTAGAAGTAAAGGCGTGGAACACGACGTGAAAGCTGTAAAAATAAAGGTTTAAGACATAATGTCTCATCTGCAGAAATATAGGTTTAAAAATGTGCCACCTGTAGAAATAAAGGTTTAGAGCATGATGTCTCACCTGTAGAAATAAAGGTTGAAACATATTTTACCTGTAGAAATAAATGTTTAATACGTGACGTCAAACCTGTAGAAATCGCCTGTTGGCACCACCAGGTTTGGTGTTGGCCACTGCACACCCAGACATCACCATCTCCCTCCAGGCCGCTCTGTTTTGACTTTTGTGGACAATTTCTCGAATATTTAGGCCACTGAAGATGGTTATGTTCTCGATGTATAGAAGATTGGGGGTCTGCCTTTCTTTCTTTTTGCCACCGTTTTTCCTTGAAAGATGGTTGCCATGAGGTCCATGTTCTTGCTGCGTGACACACGGCTGTGTATTTTAGTCTTCTCTTGTTATGTCTGCAGGTAGTTTTCTGGAGGTATCAAGTTCTTCCAGGACACTTTCATTAGTTGTATCTGTCAATTTGACACATAGTAGTCTCCGATAAAACCACATCTCGGCTGACTCAATTCTTCTGCAGTCAGTTTTTCTCAGAATTCAGCTTCACGGCCATAAATATTGACTGGCCAGATCGAACACATTTTAAAAGTCTAATTTTCAGGCCATTTGGTACACTTCTCTCTTTCCAGCTGTTGAGTTGGACCATTTTTTGCTTTGCCATTCCAACTCTTTATTTTGATGTCTTTGGAGCATGTTCCATTATCAGTTTTTACAGAACCAAGATATTTGAAATTCTCAACATTCTCAAAGGAACTTCGTTAACTAAGATGTCTTTACCTTTAATATGTAGCGATTCTGTTCTATTGGAGTCAAGATTTAGGCCCGCCTTTTTACCTGCAGCATCTACCCTGTGTAGAATTTTTTTTTATGCTGGTAATGTTGTCCGCTTACAGCACAGTATCATCAGCATAGCACATGCTTATAAAAGTTTTCCTCCCATCATTAGGCCCATGCATTCTATATCAGCATCTGTCATGTCATTATGTACACATTTTGGCAAATATACTTCATATAATAATAATAATAATTACAATATTTATATAGCGCAAAATCTTGATAAAATCAAATCTAAGCGCTGAAGCAGACACACACGCAAGCACGCACACACACACACACACCCACACACACGCATGGCTATAAATGGGAGAAAGAATAAAAGCAAGAATAAAAGCAATGGAAAATTATAGAGAGCATAGCATATACAATTATATATTATAACCATGTGATTCCCTCCGAGCGGAGACAGGCTGCAGAGGGGGGGGGGGGGGGGGGTTGAGTGAGGTTAGGATTTTATGCGGAGGAGAAAAGGTGAGTTTTGAGAGCGGACTTGAAGGAGACAAAAGTAGGTTGCTGACGGACTGAGAGAGGAAGTTTGTTCCAGGAGAGTGGACCAGAAACAGAGAAGGCTCGTGGACCATAGGTATTGAGCTTAGTGCGTGGAAAGCGAAAAGTCAGAGGATCAGAGGCAGAGCGGAGGGTACGTGAGGGAACATAGATCTCAAGTAGGCTTGACAGGTAATCGGGGGCTGCGTTATTGAGGCTTTTGTAGCACATGGTGTCTAGTTTGTACTGTATGCGCTTTGATACAGGGAGCCAGTGAAGTTGTGCCAGGAGAGGAGATATGTGGTCAGCTTTTTTCTTTTTGAGTACAAGGCGTGCAGCATTATTTTGAATGCGCTGTAGGATGTGAATGGTGGAGGCAGGAAGACCAGACAGGAGTGAATTGCAATAGTCAATGCGAGACATTATGAAGGAGAGAACGAGTTTTGCAGTTGTTTCGACAGAGAGATACTTCCAGATCAGCCTTATACGATGGAGATGATAGTAGCAGGATCTGGCAGTTTGAGAAACAAAGTTGTTCATGGAGAGGGTAGAGTCAATGCAGACACCAAGGTTTTTAGCTGAATCAGAAATTGGGACTGATGTGTTACATAATGGGAGAGAAAGAGGAGGCAGCTGAGAGAGTTTCTGACGGGTGCCAATGAGGATTGCTTCTGTTTTGTCGTCATTAAGCTGAAGTCTATTGTGTGTCATCCAGTTCTTAATGTCCGAGTAACACTCAGTGGTGCGAGTCAACAGGCGCTGTATATTATCAGGTGAGTCACTGTCTTGAAGTTGGGTGTCATCAGCATAGAAGTGGTGTTTTATAGAATGGGAGTTGATGATGGTGGACAGGGGGGAGGTGTAAAGAGTGAAAAGAACAGGGCCAAGGACAGATCCTTGTGGAACACCACAGGTCAGGTACGCAGGTTGAGAGTAAGTGCCATTGATGAGAACGGTTTGTTTCTGTTGGATACGTATGAAGTGAACCAAGACAGAGCAATGTCAGAGATGCCAAAAGTATGATGAAGTCTAGAAAGGAGAATACCATGATCAATGGTATCAAAGGCTGCAGACAGATCAAGGAGTGTGAGGAGAGAGACTTTGCCAGTATCAGTTGCAAGGAGATTGTTGAGAATGTGTAGTAGGGCAGTTTCAGTGCTATGGCACTGGCGGTAGGCTGACTGGAAAGGATTGAGGAGATTGTTGGCAGACAGGTGAAAGTTCAGCTGGTTGAGGACGACTTTTTCAAGGAGTTTTGACAAGAAAGAGAGATTAGAGATAGGCCGGTAATTTTTCAGTTCATTTGGATCTAAATTGTGTTTCTTGAGGAGAGGGTGAACAATAGCAGACTTGAAAGAATCTGGGACAGTTCCAGTTTGAAGAGAAGTGTTGATGATGTCAGTGATGAATGGGAGGAGAGTAGGGAGACAGTCGGCGTAGAGAGAACCTGGAAGAGGATCCAGTTCGCAGGTTTTGAACGACATGGATCTGATTGTGTTGAGAATTTCTTCTTGTGAGACTGGGGTAAAAGTAGTAAGAGGTGTGCCAGAGAAGGAAGGGTCAGGTGGGCATGGTTGACAGGGTGTCCTGTCAAGCCTGTCACGAAGAGTTTGTATTTTGGTGGTGAAATAGTTGGAAAATACAGATGGGAGTTCTTCATTTGTATGTTTTGTTGGGAGAGGTAAATCTTTTCGTGTGCCAAGGAGATGATTCATGGTTGTAAAGAGTTCTTTTGAAGAAGAGGCATTCAGGATTTTGGTTTGGAAATAGCTTGTTTTTGCTGATGCAATGAGGGTGGATACTTTTGTTTTAGAGGCTTGGAAAAGTTGCCTGTGTACAGTGAGTTTGGATTTGCGCCAGCGGCGCTCTGCTCTGCGGCGGGCACGTTTTGCACAGGCGATCTCATGAGTGAGCCAGGGGGTAGGGGGGCGGTCAGGTAAAAGACGGGTTGTGGCTGGAGCATGAGTGTCCAGAAGATGGTGGAGAGTAGTATTGAATTCATCGGCAAGGTTATTTGACTTTTCAGAAAGGAGACGGGAGGCATCAGATGAAAATGTGGAGAGGTCGATAGATTTGAGATTGCGTCGAGTCACTGTGCGCATGGTTCGGGAAGGAGGAGAAATGTCGAGAGAACAGAGAATTGCAGAGTGGTCAGATGGAAGGGCTGAAGTTAGACGGGTAGAAAGAACTAAGCAGTTGTCAGTAGCGGAATTGTGGTGATCACGAGAAATGATCCAGTCAAGAATGTGACCTTTTTGATGGGTTGGTTTAGAAATGTGTTGAGTCATATTGTGATTGGACAGAGAGTTGATGATATGTCTTGTGTCATAACGGTGAGTGTTGTCATAGTGGACATTGATGTCACCTAGAATGATGAGATTTCCAGGTAAGAGGCAGTAGTGGTCAAGCAATTGGTCAAAGTCAGAGAGAAACGTGGATGTGGTGAGTTTGTTGGCAGAGCTAGGTTGGGGTCGATAGACACAGGAGAAGGTGATGGGGTGAGGGGTGGATTGGAAGGATACTTCAACGTGCTCGAAAGAAGGATGGGAGAAAGGCAGAGACTGCGAGAAAGATAGGCGGGAATAGAGTGAGTCGTTGTAGAGGATGGCGATACCGCCACCTCGGGATGAGCGATGGAAAGAAGCAAGCCTGTAACTTCAGGTGTGTTACTATTACCTCCCTCAAGCGCAATGCATATACTGTACAAGTGTCCTGGCCATCGTTTCCATGGAAATTCTCTGCCCACGACCGTGAAGTAGAAGCCAATTGTTGTGCAGTACTCTGCCTTCGCCTCCTAATTGATCCATCCCCTACTTCCAGGACTTCAGTGGTTGGAGTTATGGCGCCCTTGCTTACCTGACAGTATTCATTGTAGGGAGTGAGATCACTTTATAGAAGTATAGGAACCACCCTATACCCCAGTTGAAAACATGACGTCTCACCTGTAGAAATACGGGTTTAGACATGACGTCACACCTGCAGAAATAAATATTTAAAACATGACATCTCCCCTGCAGAAATAAAGGTTTAAATCATGACGTCTCACCTGTAGAAATAAAGGTTCAAGACATGTGTCACCTGTAGAAATAAAGGTTTAAAAACGACGCGTAACCTGTAGAAGAAAGCTTTAGAACATGATGTCTCACCTGTAGAAATAAAGGTTTAAAGCATGACGTGTCACCTGTAGAAATAAAGGTTAAAAAATGACGTATCACCTGTAGAAATAAAGGTTTAGAACATGACCTCTGATCTGTACAAAATAAAGGTTTAAAACATGTTTCACCTGTAGAAATACATGTTCAAAAACATAACTTCAAACCTGTAGAAATAAACATCAAATATGACGTCTCACCTGTAGAAATCAAGGTTTTAAAACATTAAGTCACAACCATCAAACAAAGGCTGAAGAAGACATCTCAAACTGTACAAACACCTGTAGAAATAAAGGCTTTAAACATGACAGCACAGTTGTAGAATTAACGAGTTAAAACATCTCATCTGTAGAAATTAAGGTTTAGAACATGACGTGAAACCTGTAGAAATGAACGGTTAAGACATGATGTCCCACCTGTAGAAATATAGGTTTCAACAGGACAACCGATCTGTAGAAATAAAGGTTTAAAACATAGCATCTCTCCTGTAGAAACAAGGTTTAAAACATGACGTCTCCATTGTAGAAAAAAGGTTGAAAATATGATGTCGCTCCTGCAGAAATAAATGTTTAAAACATGACGTCTCACCTGTAGAAAGAAAGGTTGTAAACACGATGCCTCACTTGTAGAAAAGAAAGGTTGTTAAACATGACGACTCACCTGTAGATATAAAGGTTGAAAACATAACGTCTCACCTGAAGAAATAAAGGTTTGACATGACGTCACACCTGCAGAAATAAAGATTTAACCCTTTCACTCCCACATCCTATCCACCAAAGTGCAAAAACTTTACCCTCCGACTTCCTTGTTCTATCCACCAACTTCATGTAGGAAACTGGAGGATAAGAAGAGGAAGTCAAAGGGTTAAGTTTTTGCTTTGCTAACATGGCTGACAATGCAGGATGCTGGTGGACAGGGTGCAGGAGTAAAAAAGTGTTAAAAAACATGACGTCTCCCCTGAAGAAATAAAGGTTGAAATCACGAATCACACCTGTAAAATTAAGGGTTTAGACATGATGTATCACTGTGCAAATAAAGGTTTAAAATGACGCAAATCCTGTAGAAATGAAGGTTTAGAACATGACATCTCACCTGTGGAAATAAATGTTTAAAACGTGATGTCAGACCTGTAGAAATAAAACATTAAAATATGACGTCTCACCTGTAGAGATCAAGGTTTTAAAAACACAATGTCATACCATTGAAAAAAAGATTGAAAATAAGACATATCACCTGTACAAATAAAAGTTTAAAACACCTGTAGAAATAAAGGTTTAATACATGACAGCACAGTTGTAGAAATAAAGGTCGACAACATATGTCATCTGTAGAAATAAAGGTTTAGAACATGACGGGACACCTGTAGAAATAAGATTTAAAACATGTCTCACCTGTAGAAATAAAGGTTTAAAACAGGATATCTGATCTGTAGAAATAAAGGTTTAATATTAAACATGATGTCTCACTTTACAAACAAAATTTTGAAATGCATGATGTCTCACTTTACAAACAAAATTTTGAAATGACTCAACTGTGAAAATAATGGTTGAAAACATGTCACTCCTGTAGAAATAAACGTTTAAAACATGTCACAACTGAAGAAATATAGGTTTCAATCATGACGTCACTTCTGTAGAAATAAATGCTTAAAACAATGCATCACAACTGTAGAACTAAAGGTTCAAAAGATGACATCAAATCTGTAGAAATAAAGGTTTAAAACATGACGTCACACGTGTAAAGAATAAAGGTTGAAAACATGACGTCTGACCTGTAGAAATAAAGGTTGAAAACATGTTTAACTGTAAAAATAAGGTTTGAGGCATGTTGTCATGCCCGCAGAAATAAAGTTTTAACCCTTTGTCTCCTGCATTTTATCCATCAACTGCAAAAACCAAACCTTTTGGCTTCCATTGTCCTATCCACCAACTTCATGCAGTAAGGTGGTGGATAGGGTGCAGGAGTCAAGTGCTAAAACATGACGCCTTCCTGTAGAAATATAGTTTTAAGACATGACGTGTCACCTGTAGAAATAAAGGTTTGAAAATGTATCACATGTAGAACTAAATGTTTAGAACATGACGTCTTACCAATACAAAATAAACGTTTAAAACTGGATGTTTCACCCGTAGAAATAAATCTTTAAAATGTGACGTCAAACCTGAAGAAATAAAGCATTAAGATATGTCTCACCTGTAGAAATCAAGGATTTAAAACATGTCACAGCTGTCGAAAGAAGGCTGAAAAGAAGACATCTCATCTTGTAGAAATAACCATTTAAAACACCCCTGGAAATAAAGGTTTAAAACATGACGTCTCACCTGTAGAAACGAAGGTTTAAAATCTGACGTCTCAACTGTCGAAATAAAGGTTGAAAACATTATGTCCCTCCTATAGCAATAAAGGTTGAAAACATGACGTCACACTTGTAGAAATAAAAGTTGAAAACCTGATGTCTCACCTGTAGTGATAAAGGTTAAAACATGAGCTCACCTGCAGAAATAAAAGTTTTAGGAAATGTTGTCACACCTGCAGAAATAGGATTTAACCCTCTGACTGCTGCATCCTATCGATCGACTGCAAAAACTTAACCCTTTGACTTCCTTGTCCTATCCACCAGCTTCATACAGGAAGCTGGTGGATAGGGTGAAGGAGTCAAACGGTTAAGTTTTGCTTTGCTAACATGGCTAACAATATAGGATGCTGGTGGACAGGGTGAGGGTGTCAAAGTGTTAAAACATGATGCCTCTCCTGTAGAAATAAAGATTTAAAACATGTCACACCGTAAAAATAAATGGTTTAGACAGGATATCTCGCCTGTAGGAAATAAAGGTTCAAAAAATGAGCTATCACCTGTAGAAATAAAGGTTTAGAACATGACTTTTCACCTGTAGAAATAAATGTTCAAAAATGTGACGTCAAACCTGTAGAAATAAAGCATTAAATATGTCTCACCTGTAGAAATCAAGGTTTTAAAACTATGTCACAACCATCAAAAAAGGTTGATGACATTTCACATGTAGAAATAAGCATTTAAAACACCTGTAGAAATAAAGGTTTTAAACATGACAGCACAGTCGTAGAAATAACGATTTAAAACATATCTCATCTGTAGAAATAAAAGGTTTAGAACATGACGTGAAACCTGTAGAAATGAAGGTTTATAACATGTCTCACCTGTAGAAATGAAGGTTTCAACAGGATAACCTATTTGTAAAAATAAAGGTTTAAAACACGATGTCTCACCTGTAGAAACAAAATTTTGAAATATGAGATCCAACTGTAGAAAAAAAGGTTGAAAACACGTCACTCCTGTAGAAATAAATGTCTGAAACATGTCACACCTGCAGAAAGGAAGGTTGTAAACATGATGCCTCTCTGTAGAAATAATGGTTTCAAACATAATGTCAAGCCTATAGAAATAAAGGTTTTAAACATGATGTCACACTTGTAGAAATAAAGGTTGAAAACATGACGGCTCACCTGCAGAAATAAAGGTTTAGGACATGATGTCACTCCTACACAACTGTCAAAGTTTAAAACATCTGTAGAAATAAAGTTTTCAAAATGACATGTCACCTGCAGAAATGGAGGTTTAGAACATGTCTCACTTGTAGAAATAAATGTTTAAAACGTGACATCAAACCTCTGGAAAGAAAGCATTCAAATATGATTCTAACCTGTAGAAATTAAGGTTTTTAAACATGTCATAACTGTAAAAAAAAAAGGTTGAAAAGAAGATGTTGCACCTGTAGAAATAAAGGTTTAAAACATGAAGTCACACCTGCAGAAATAAAGGTTTGAAAGAGGATATCTGATCTGTAGAAATACAGGTTTAAAACATGACATCCACCTGTAGAAATAAAGGTTTAAAACATGACATCTCACCTGTAGATGTACACGTTTAAAAGATGATGTCTTACTTGTAGAAATAAAGGTTAAGTCATGATGTTTTACCTGCGGAAATAAAGTTTTAACACATGAAGTCACACCTGCAGAAATAAAGGTTGAAAACATGTCTCACCTTTAGAAATACATGTTTAAGAGACTAAGTCATACCTGTTGAAATAAAGTTTTAAAACATCACCACAGTGTTCAGCCAGTAACCCTCATGGAACATCTCACCTGCAGAAACAACATTATAAAAACAAACATAGCATTCAGTGGGACACCACATCTGTTGAAAGAAAATTTATTAACATCACCACATCATCACATGACACCTATGAAAGAACATGTTAAAACATCACAGTGTTCAGCCACTGACCATCACGGGATGTCACACCTTTAGAAAGAAAATTAGACATCATGATAGTGCTCAGCCATTAACTCTGATGGGACATCTCACCTATAGAAAGAACATCATAAAAACAAAACAGTGGTCAATCATAGACTCTCGTGGGTCATCACACCTGCAGAGGAACATTTTAAAACACCACCACAGTGCTCAGCCACTGCTTCTGATGGAAGTCACCTGCAGAAAGAGCATTTTAAAACATCTCCAAAATTTTAAACCACCGATTCTGATAGGGCATCTCACCTGTTAACATTTTAGGACAAAGAAGTTTAGCATCCATTTCTCAAAGATCATTCTTTATCAAGCTCAATCCAGTAAACGATCAACAAAAGAGTACTTTCCCTGATGACACTGCCTTGGTTTGATTCTTCAGTGTAGAGTTGCTGCCAGCATCTTGGCTTAGGAGACCATCATCCTTGTCCTCCAGGGAAATCATATCTGCAAACATAAGAAAAGAAAAAAACCCAAGATGTAATACCTAAAAATAACACACCACAAATAATATTATCCACCCCAATACTTTTCAATTCCCATAACTCATACAAAAATGAATTTTAGACCTAACATTAAACACAAATAACATGACCTAAAAAATGTGAACAAATGCTATTTTTCATACATAGTAGGCCTCCTTCGGTCATGACTGACCATGGACAAAGTACATCCGTTCTAATGTCTAGATGGGCTGTCTGCTTGGTCCAAGCAGCGTCGCCTGTGACTGTACAGACCAATGCGAGAGAGGCAGTCTCTGTCGCAGCGGTCGCATGTGTATGCTGATGCTGGTCTGTTGGCTGTCATCCCTTGTCTGCGAACTCTCGCTTTTCTGCTGCAGCAGCTGACAGTTTATCCTCACCAATCCGCAGCTGTTTCTTGAGAGTAGTTCTCCAGCTGTTGCGGTCGTCTGCGAGGTCCTCCCAGGACTCAGTGTTGATCTCAAGCGCCTTCATGTCACGCTTGCAAACGTCTTTGTATCTCAGCTGTGGGCGGTCAATGTTTCTCTGCCCTGTGGCAAGCTCACCATAAAGGATGTCTTTTGGGATGCGACCATCTTCCATGCGGCGAACGTGGCCCAACCAGCGCAGCCGACGCTGTCTCAGCATGGTATGCATGGTTGGGAGGCCAGCGCAGTTAGGACTTCGGTGTTGGTCACCTTGTCTTGCCAGGAAATGCCAAGTATGCGCCGTAGGCTTCTCAGGTGGAAGGTATTGAGCCTTTTCTCCTGATGAGCATGCGTGGTCCATGCCTCGCTGCCATACAGCAAGGTGCTGAGGACACAGGCGTTGTATACAGCCATCTTTGTCTTTGTGGTCAGCTTGGGATTTGTCCACACCCTTTGTGTGAGGCGGGCTAGTGTTGTGGCTGCCTTCCCGATCCTCTTGTCGATCTCTGTGTCAAGGGAGAGGTTATCGGTGATGTTGGACCCAAGATATGTGAATTGATGGATGGCTTCAAGCTCGTAGTCATCAATGGTGATGGCTGGTGGAGATGGCGTGTCTTGGCCCAGGACGTTTGTCTTCTTAAGACTGATGGTCAAACCAAAATCTTTGCAAGCCTGGGAGAAGCGGTCCATTAGTGACTGCAAGTCCTGCTGAGTATGGGTCACAACTGCGGCATCGTCGGCAAATAGCATGTCTCTGATGAGGGCTTCACGGACCTTTGTCCTTGCTCTGAGGCGGGCGAGGTTGAAGAGCCTGCCATCTGATCTGGTCCGCAGGAGGATCCCTTCTTGCGCTGTGCTGAACGCATGCCTCAGGAGGAGAGCGAATAAGATTCCAAAGAGGGTTGGGGCCAGGACGCAGCCTTGTTTCACACTGCTGCGTACGTCGAAGGGCTTGGAGAGGTTTCCGTTGAACTGCACCATCCCTTTCATGTTTGAGTGGAAGGACTCAATTAAGCTGTGCAGTTTGGGGGGGCAGCTGATTTTTCGGAGAGCCCTGAAAAGGCCATCTCTGCTGACTAGGTCAAAGGCCTTGGTGAGGTCAATGAATGCCACATACAGGGGCATCCGCTGCTCTCTGCACTTCTCCTGGATTTGGCGAAGGGAGAAGACCATGTCTACCGTGGATCTCTCTGCTCGAAAACCACACTGTGATTCCGGGTAGACGTGTTCAGCCAGTTTCTGCAGGCGGATTAGGAAGACCCGAGCATAGACTTTGCCAACAATGCTGAGGAGTGAGATACCTCTGTAGTTGTTGCAGACGCTCCTTTCGCCCTTGTTTTTGTACAGGGTGACGATCTTGACGTCCCTCATGTCCTGTGGTACAGCTCCCTCATTCCAACATTGACAGAGAACTGCGTGCAAAGGGTGCAGAAGAGAAGTCTTGCAGTGCTTGATGAGTCTGGGGGAATTCCGTCGTTGCCAGGTGCCTTCCCTGATGCCAGGCTATCAATGGCCTTGCTAAGTTCGTCCTCAGTTGGCTCTGCGTCAAGTTCTTCCATTACCAGCATGCACTTGATGGCATCGAGGGCTGAGGGGGATACCATGTTCTGTGTGGAGTAGAGGTCGGAGTAGTGTTCCGCCCATCTTTCCATCTGTTGGCTTGGATTGCTGATTACTTCCCCAGTGGAGGATTTGAGGGGGGTGATCTTGCTCTGTGTTGGTCCCAGTGCCTTCTTGATGCCATCATACATTCCTCGGATGTTGCCTCTTTCAGCAGCACTCTGTATCTCTTCGCTGAGCTCTGTCCAGTACTCGTTTGCGCAGCGCCTGGCGTTAAGCTGAACCTTACTTCTGGCAGTCCTGAGGATTTGCAGGTTCTTCTCACTGGGTGACCGCTTATACTTGGTGAGTGCGGCACGCATGGCCTCAACAGTGGGAGTCATCTCTGATGATTTGGCCTCAAACCAGTCGTGGGACTTCAGTTTTCTTCCCAAAGGTGGCCATAGCAATGCGGTGCATGGTGTCTCGTAGCGTTTCCCATCTCTCAGTGGCAGAGTCTCTGGGCTGCAATGCATCGTATTCTCTCTGAAAGGCCTCTGCGAACTGTTCTACAAGATCTGGCTGAGACATCTTGCTGACGTCAATGCGAGGGTTCCCTCGTTTCTTTGAGCAGTGGAACTTCTTTGGTTGTAGCCTGATCTTGCAACATACCAGAGAGTGGTCTGTGTCGCAGTCTGCGCTGTGATAAGAGCGAGTGTGGAGAACGTTTTTGATAGCGGCACGTCTTACTAGGATCAAATCCAGTTGGTGCCAATGTTTTGAGCGGGGATGCCTCCAGGAGACTTTGTGCTGAGGCTTCGTCTTGAAGAAGGAGTTGGCGATGCACAGTTCATGGCAGGCGCAAAACTCAAGCAGTCGCTGTCCATTCTCATTCATTTTCCCCACTCCAAAGGAACCGAGGCAGAAGGGCCATGAGTCATTGTCTGCACCCACTCTGGCGTTGAAGTCGCCCAGGAGAACTAGTTGTTCTGTCCTGGGGATGTTCTTATGGTTGATGCAAGATTTTCGTAGAACTCATCCTTGGTGTCTGGAGAGGCGGACAGAGTTGGGGCATAAACGCTGATGAGAGTGACATAGCCTTTGGTGGTGTTGAGGCGGAGAGTCAAGAGTCGTTCTGAACCGTCGCTGCCTGGTTCAATCATGTTCAGCAGGCTGTTCCTTACTGCAAAGCCTACTCCGTGCTCTCTTGGGGCATCAGAACTCTTTCCTTGCCAGAAGAAGGTGTAGTCCCTTTCCTTTAGTGTTCCTGAGTCAGCCAGCCGTGTTTCCTGCAGAGTGGCAATGTCCACACATTGAACCTCTTTAGTTCGCTGTTTATGACGGCGGTTTTTCTGGCGTCGCTGATGTCTTGCAGATCTTGGGAGAGCCCAGGCATTATTGTTCGGACATTCCAACTGCCCAGTTTCACTGCTGATCCTTTTCCTGATCCGTTTCTTGAATTTGAATTTTTCTTTTTGTTTGGTGCGGTAATTAACGACCTGCTTGTCAGATTTTCTCCTAATCTTCATGCACCCAATGAAGAAGGCAGGTCGTGGCGGGACAGCACCTAACTGGCTGGGGGCTGCCCAGCTTAGGTGGGCGGTAGCTGTCTAGTAAGACACGAAGGTCTCTCCCACCGTCAAAAGCAACCCCTGGCGTCAGCTCTACACCAGTTGAGCAATGACTTATCACCGGTATCTGTTGCTTCCCGTGTTGTGCCGACACTAGGGTTAGTAGCGAGGCTGGAGTGTCCTCTCCAGGTCGTAGGTGCAGAGTGTTTGTGGATGAATGGACGGATGTAAGCCTGGGCAGTGTAATATGGAAGACAGGCTGTTGCCCATGCAACTTGTCCCCCCTCTCCACCTCGCTGACAGATCCAAAGGAACAGCAAGGCTGTTACGTTTTGTTTTTCATACATAGTACAAGTGTAAATATATTAATCATACATATTACAACTTAAACAACTTACAATCTTCAAAGTATGATATAGCAACAGAACTGAATTCAATACAAATGCTCTACATAAACTAATTTTAAAAAAGACTAACCAATAAAATGCTATACTAACACTTGTACAAGCTATCAATGACAACCTACAATGCATATCCATGGGTGCAACTCTTCAAACTGACAAAATCCGAAAGAGGGGGGGTCCTGGGTGCCCAGGACCCAGCGGGGTACAGGGGCAGAGTTGGGGGTTCTGTCTTACTGAACCCGGAAGAAAATTAGCATTCGGATGATATTTCGTGCTCTCTCCGTCAAACACAGAAAGAACTCTGAACTGCAATGCTCAGTATTAAGAAGCATCTTTTATAATGTGAACTATATCTAAATTGTTATGTAAATAAAAGTAGCATGATCATACACATTACCAACAAAAGACACCTGTTTTAACAGCAATAATTAACACAAAAAGAAGTCCAAAACAAGTGTGACTGCCTGCATTCAAGCAAACAGGAACCAGAAAAAACAAAGAATAAGAACGCGTCTTTAATACAACATGACAGGACAGGCACGATTTTTCGGCCAACTGACCTTTGTCAAGGTAAGATCACAAACAAACAAACACCAGGTGGAAAAATTAGGAGAAAAAAGACTGAAACTTCCCCGCTGCTCCTTCCAGTGTGAGAAAAGGAATAAACTGAGTCAGTCTATTCCTTTTCTAACACTGGAAAGAGCAGCTGGGAAGTTTGTCTTTTTCTTCTAATCTTTATACCTGGTGTGTGCGTGTTTGTGATCTTACACTTGACAAAGACCAGTTTGCCGAAAATTTGCACCCGTCTTGTCTTGTATTAAATATGTGTTCTTATTCCGTTACATAAAAAGAAGGAAAGAACATAAAATAAAACCTCTGTAACCAGACAGAAGAAGAGCTGAAGAACTCTGCCACAATTCAGGAATCCAGTCATTTCAAACAGAAAATCAAAGTTTCACTATTCAGGAATCAGTCATATGAAATAAAGGGAATGTCTATTTTCAGACCTATTTCTAGTCCAACCATCCGTGACATTGCCTCAACAGAAAATCTCCCTTGTTTCCAGAAATCTTAACTCTTTGCCTCCCACACCCAATCCACCAAATGCAAAAACTTAACCCATTGATTCCCTCACCCTATCCACCAGCTTCCTAGGGTGAAGGAATCAATGGGTTAAGTTTTTGTTTTGCTAGCATGGCTGACAATGCAGGATGCTGGTGGATAGGGTGCGGGAGTCAAAGGGTTGATAACATTAGCACAACCAAAGTCTATTAAGTGAAGGAATAGAAGAAATCCTGGTGAAGATGAACAAAAGCTTGAAGACCAACAGATTACTTCCAGTCTAACTTGACAGCGACTCTACCTATGTACCTGACTCACCAAGTAAAACATTCAAATTTATCAACGTTCACAAAATTTTGCACCAGGAGCCTTGACGTTAAAAAAAAACAAAAAAAAAAACAAACAAAAAACGGATTTCCACTGCAAAAAGCTAGAAGAGTTGCGCCCATAGGCCATGTATATCTCGATGCCATGACAATTTTAACTGCAACAGCTTCAAACTAAAAAAAATGGGGCATAGCAGTCAAGTGGGTAAATATCTGACTTCCAATAGGAAGGTCCCAGGTTCAATCCGCCTAGAATCTCTGCTTCATGGGAAACAGATTTTTCAAATCTCCCATATCAGCATGTGGGCAGTCCTGCCATACCTAGACCCATCCCTTTCATGTGTGTACGCATGCAAAATGTCAAATATGCATGTTGAAAATCCTGTAAGCCATGTCAGTGTCTGGCTTATAGAAACATGAAAACACCCACCATGCACGCCAATCAAAAACGAAAATAATTAAACATTAATATCAGAAATACAGAGGAACTTATCTTTGTTCAGAAGATTGCCATGGTTGTTGGAAAGGGTTCCACCATCATTGCTGGGGGTGTCTCACCTGAAACCGAAAACAAGCCGTTATATCCGAAACACACACACATTCACACACAGGCACCCCCACCCTCCCTCCCACCCCAACCCCTCCCGCCCCAACCCCTTCCCTCCCTCCCCAACCCCTCCCCTCCCTCCCCTCTTCCTTCTACATATTTCTTTTCCTTTCCCACATTTTCCAACAGTCAGATTGGAAGTCAAGAGCCTGGGCCTCTGCCTCTGCTTCAAGTAGGCCTGATGCAAACACTTCAGGAACTTGGGCAGTCAGATTGGAAGGCAAGAGCCTGGGCCTCTGCCTCAAGTAGGCCTGATGCAAACACTTCAGGAACTTGGGCAGCCAGATTGGAAGGCAAGAGCCTGGGCCTCTGCCTCAAGTAGGCCTGATGCAAACACTTCAGGAACTTGGGCAGCCAGATTGGAAGGCAAGAGCCTGGGCCTCTGCCTCAAGTAGGCCTGATGCAAACACTTCAGGTCTACATCAATCATCAATCAGAAAGTACCAACACTTTGGACAGTCCCGTGTGTTCTAAAATTACAATACTCACAGACTGAGCAGCTGGACCATGTGCTCCATAATATCATCATGATCATGCTGTGTCAACAGAATCATGCTAAGATACTTATGTCATAATCATGCTCTGTCATCATAATCATGCTAAAATATCATAATCCTAAGATACTTATGTCATACTTATGTCATCATAATCATACTAACATACTTCTGCATTATAATCATGCTAAGATACTTAAGGCAACAGGCCAAAATACCTGTTTCTAAATACTACTGTGATAATGTCAAGATATTTAGAGTAACTGGAATATGCAATACATTATCATAATAATAACAAGATACTCAGAGCAAATAGAATGTGTTCCACAAATTATCAGGACAATACTAGATACTCAGAGCAACTGTAATATGTATTCCACAATATTACCAATGCACTTTGTAAATTATGTTATAGAAAAAGACAACCAAAATCAAGACATTCTAACGTTAAACACACCTAAAGTAATAAAAGTAGTTAAAGCAATGGAAATTTAAACACACAGTATCTCACTTTGATGAATTAACAGTCAAATTAACTTCATATTTTAATTTTTTATTTTTGTTATATTTCATTTTGCTAGGTTTACTTTATCAGATCACTGGTACTTGAAGTTTCTATGATGCAACATTGTTCACTAAATGTTTTGCACTGCACTGTGATTACAGCACAGTCAACCATGAAGGTCATCTCAGGACTTACCATTTAAATTCATGATGGACAAACACATATACACACAAGAACAGTACAAGAACACACTCCTATGTTACAGCCTTACACACAAATACATCATACAAAATTAAGAAAACATGACAGTTTCAGCATTTTCGGTTCAGTTTTGTCATTAAGTGCACAAACACTCACAGTTTGACTAGAAATATTCTAAGTTCAAATATCTTTAAGACAACATGAAAAAGAAAATAAGTAAACATTCTGATTGACAAAAAGGCTAACAATCTAACAATCCCGACCCATTTGCTTCCACGACAGGACATATGCGTAATGTCACTCTCAACATACTTTATACTTCAATATGGCTTCAACTGATTTACTCAGAAAGAAAAGCCTTAAGAGTCAGTGGTGGCCAGCAGCAATTGATTCACCAAAGCGTATGGCGGATCCCCAAGAAGTTTTCCTGACACTGCTGTGAGCTCTACTACGGTGAAACCACATCTATCATCATCTCTCTGTATACATGTGAAATCAGATCAACCATCTTCTCGGTATACATGCTGAATGATGGCAAACTAGAGGAGAACAAAGCAATCTTGGAGAACATAAGATTGAAGAACAGACTTGAAAAACTACAGAAATATGAAAAACAAACAGTAACTTGGAGAACATTAGAAACATGGAGAACCACCTTAACTTGGAGAACACCAGTACCTTGGTAAATACCCTGAACTTGGAGAACTACTAATCTGGAGAATAATAATAATAATAATAATAGTGCATTTATAGAGCGCTTTCCGAAACCTCAAAGCGCTTTACATCAGTAAACCATACATATATAAACCAAATAACAGGCTACAATACAAACAAACTCATCAAAAACTATCCACAGGAAATCAACAACCACACAGACACACCAAATAATCTCTCTCCCTCTCACCCCCTCCCCGCCCACCCCTCTCCCCCCATTTTCAAACACACACACACACAACACCCACACACACACAGCCACACATCACACACAACACACACACACACACACACACACACACACACACACACACACACACACACACACACACACACACACACACACTGGCATACACCCCATTGTGCACAATTTCATCCAGAATGTCAAGCAGGATCAACCCACTAGCCAAAATCAGGAAAAACACTGTTTAAAGAAGTAAGTTTTTAAACTTGTTTTGAAAGATGGTAGAGTTTTAGAGTGGCGGACGGACTGAGGCAACAAGTTCCATGTCTGAACAGCAAAAACTGCAAAGGCTCTACCACCGTGAGTTTCTCTGTTATATTTTGGCACACGAAACTTCTTGTCATCCACAGAAGAGCGGAGTGATCGAGAACAACATGAAAAACATGAGAACACCAGTAATGTGAGAAGTAACTGGGAATAATGATAGGAGAACAGTAACCTGGAGAACAACCATAAACTGGTCAACAACAGAACTGAACAATAATATGGAAAACTACCAGTTACTGAAACTTGAAAAGTAACCTGGAGAACAATAGTAACCTGGAGAACAAGAGTCTCTGGATAATAGTAACCTGGAGAACAACGGTAATGTGGAGAACAATAACCTGGAGAACAGACTTTGGATAATAGTTAAAAAAGGTTAAAGGTCCCATGGTCAATATGGCCGTAGGGGCGGTGAACTGTTAAAGATTCACCGTGTCTAGGGCACGGCATTATGAAAGGCGGAGCCCATCCCTCTCCTTTCGCCGCCTTTTTAAACCTCCCCCGACCGAAGTCAGGTACCCATTCACTGCTGGGTGGACAGAGGGAGTTTTCAGGCCGGAAAAATCGAACCAGCGTTTAGCGGATTCGAACCACCGACCTTCCGCACCGCAGACGAGCGCTCTAACCACTCGACTACAGGCCCCCCAATAGTAACCTGGACAAAGAATAGAATCAAAAGATACATAGCAGAAGAACAGTGTGGATTTGTCGAAGGGAAACTATTAATGCAATATACATCCTAAAAAATATCACAGTGAGGTCAATCGAATTGAATGAGGATTTATATTTATGCTTTGATTATACCAATGCTTTCAATCGGGTATGGCATGAATGACTGATCAACCAACTAGAAAGACTATGTTGATGGAAAAGATCTACGAATAATCAGAAATATGTATTGGGAACAGGCAGCTGCAATGAGAATAGGAAATGATATAAGCGCTTTCCAAAATATCAAAAGGAGTCAGGCAAGGTTGTGTTCTGTCACCAGATCTGTTTTCACTTTACAGTGAAAACCATCATGAGAAACCTAGAAGAATGCCCTGGATTAAAGGTTGGAGGAAAAATAACATTCGTTACGCACATGACACCATGCTAATTGCAGAAAATGAAAAGGACCTACAAAACCTTGTGAATATAATAGAAATAGCAAAAATAAAGGGTTGGTGCTACTAAATAGCAAGAAGACTTTAGTCGTGGTAATCAGTAAAAAAAAACCCCATGAAATCCCATCATGCAAAATAACAGCAAATGGCACAACTTTGAGACAGGTTGATAAGTTTGAATATCTGGGAACCATCTCACCAGACGGCAGATGCACATTAGAAATAGCCAGCAAAATCGGCCAAGCCGGAACAGCATTCAACTTCAAAAAGATGAAAAGCATTCTTACCAACAAATGCCTATCAATTAACATCAGGAAGAGACAATGTTATATGGTTGCGAGGCGTGGACAGTCAACAAGCAAAGCCAAAACAAGATTGAGGCAGACGAGATGTGGTTTCCAAGAAGATTGTTGAGAGTTCCATGGACAGCAAAGTTAAACAAGATAGTCTTGATGGAGGCAGACACAAGAAGACGTTTGATAAGAAAGATTAGGAAAAGACAGGCAACATTCAGAGGCCATTTTATGAGGAACAAGAAATTAGCGCACCTGGTCACAACAAGAAAGCTGGAGGGAAAGAGTGCACCAGGTACACCCAGGGAGAAAATATTGGACTTGCATTGCAGCAGGGTGGCTGAGGACAGAGAGGGTGGAAGATGTGCTTGCGGCAACAAGGGATAGATCTTATATACATATGGAGGACTATGATCGCCAACGTCATGTGGCAAGGCACATGATGAACCTGGAGAACTGTAATGTGGAGGACAGTAAAGTGGTGAACAACAGTAACCTGAAGAACAACAGTAAGCAGGAGAACAACAGACTTTGGATAACAGTAACTTACTTAGAGAACAACACTAACTGTAAAGTCAAACAGGTAAGTTAATGAATGACATACTATGAATTGAAGAAAAGAATTTTTTTTTTTACACGAGTGAGAGTAATGATGAAACTTTGAATTTTCTTATTTTCATCTTTGTCAAGTGAACAATTTTGCCTACAATGTTAACACTTACTGTGATATTTTATTATTAGTTTAAAAAAAAAAATTGCTTGTTTTTTAAGATGGAGAAGTGGGCACATCAAATTATTCCCACAAGCACCGCGAGTCACTTTCCTTTAGTTTTAGCTATGTTTTAAGCTAGATCACTTCTCTGCTTTACATTTTTATGACACTTCCTTTTCCTGCATTACTTTTCTTGCATTGAGCAGAATTCCTTAAGCTTTTCTTTTTTTTGTTTTGATTCTTGTCTTATTTCTTGTATAAGAAAAAATTCCTTCTTGTTGTTGCCATTTAAAGTTTTTATTCACCATTTGTATCATGGAAAATTCTTTTTTCCTTTTTTCTTTCTGGTTTTTGCCTCACATATATAATTTATGGAAAATGTCTTTGTACTTTTTCAAAATGCAGACTAGGAAGAAAAATCAGCGTATTTGTGCAAATGTACACCAAACTACGCACGCATACAAGCACGTATGTTCATGTCCACACAAACACAGCCCCTGCCCTATACCATGCCCAGCAAAGTGAGACAATATATCAGAAGATTTTGGGTGGAAAAAATGAAATAAAATAAAGTAAAAGAAAACACACATGACATGTTGAAGAGCAAAAAAGAAAAAAAGCACACACAGACCTAACTCGCACAACATATGCACACACAAATATTACATGCCCCTTCAAAAACAAAACAAAACAAAACAAAATTGCTCATACACGAACCACATACACACAGAAAAAAGATAAAATAAAATGACTAGGGAAGAAAGTAAGGGAAAAAAATCATCTCACACTAACATAGGCTGAATACACACACACAAACACACACACACACAGCATACACTTCCAACCAAATTCTACATACTCCATCCACATTACAAAGTAAAGGGACTTCGTTACCGGGCCAAACACCCCTCAGCTCACTACACGCACCATTATGACACATGGTTTATCCATCCTCAGAAACTTAAGTCCACACACTGCCACAGTACACAGTCATCCGTTCCCAGGAACTGAAATCCTTTACATCACACACTAATCATAAGGACCTCCACCACCAGGAAAAGTGGTCCCCTGATCTGTCACTCCAGAAAAAGTAGAGGCCCATGACACCACAGATCCACTTAAATAAAAAACTTGCAAATACATGGAGTTTCCTTTGCCTTTGTCCAATGTTGGTCTTTTCCATCATTTTCTCCATGTGGCCCTGATCATGGAAGACACTAGTTCAGCCTTCCAACACTGCATGCATATCACACCATTTATGATGTACTCAAGATCACAATAATTGTGTTGTCACTTCACATGTTTCAAAAGATCCTCCATGAAGCAGTGAAGATCACAGTATTGCCGATTACTGTCTCTCATGTTTGTCAATGATCCAGTGAAGAGTGAAACTGTTTATCTGCTTATGCAGTGTTGTTTTCCAATGAGTGTTGCCAACAATTCCTAATGAAATAGTGAAGATCATGACGACGATTGCATGTGACTGCAAGTTTTTGACATTGTTAACAGCACACAGTATCACAGGCTGAAGATCACACACTGTCGCATTATCACACTGTAGGTGTCTCATGTTGCCGACAGCGAATCATCAATGATTGGAGATCATTCTAGAAACAGGTTTGCGGTACACACAATGAGGTCTAGTTCGTCATCACTCAACCATCACCCTTTTATCCCTCTTTGATGATTTTTTTTTCTGACTCCAACCCCACACCCCAACACACACTTTTTTCTTTTTTTTAATTTTTTTCTTTCTTTTTTTAATCAGCACGGTCATACCCACTCCACACAAAACTGGAACAAGAACTGCCATAGGCATGTATTTTTTGTTGTTGCTGTGCTGCTTTCTTTTTTTATGGACTACATTCTTCTCTTGCTAACAGACCTTTTCCCTTTTTTCCTTCTCTCTAAATTTTCCTTTCCTCTCTCCCTTTTTCCACCTGACCCAGCACAAACCTGTAAATATACCATGAGAGCAACAAGGGACTTTTGTCCATCTCCATTAACTACTACTTCCAAACGGCCCACCACAGCCATGTTCTGACACAACACAAGTGCTGCACGGTCAGAATATCACAGCATAGTCCTGACATATGGACCATCAGACCAGCCTGAGGTCGAGATCACTCTACAATCAGTATATGTGCTTCCACCCACTGTGTACTGGACTCCTGGTGGATGTCAGCACTAGACTGCTGCCATCACAAACCCAGCCTGAACACAAGCAGCACTCCCATCTTGAGTGTGCTGCCACCTAGTGTGCTGGGCTCTTGATGGCAGTCATGTCATGTCATGTCAAACCTAGGTCAATACTTTATTGTTCCATCACAAACTAGCCTGAAGATGGGATCATTGCCCTCCAATGTGAGGCCACCTACAGTACATTGGGCTCTTGGTGGACATCACATCATCAATAACTCTTCCCATTACACAACCAGCCTGAAGGTAGTCACACACTCTGAGTGTGCTGCCACCTACAGTATGCCAGCTTTTTGTACATCAGTCATATCATTGTCAAGATGACCAAGAGCTGGGTGGGTCAGGAAGTGAGCGTGTTTACTGTGAAATCCCAATTTGTGAATCTTGCGAACGCTTAACAGGAACTGAAAATGTCTGATCATTGGGGTGACACCACTTTGCTTTCATCTTGTCAACATTCTGACACAAGTTACTGAACTTTGGGGCAAGTTTCAATGATGTGGTACTTAAAATGTATTGCCCAGATACAAGTTGCACACCACAAGCTTACTGAAGTCTATAAAAAACATTACAATACTGAGTAACAAATGTCTGTGGTTCTGTAAATCAAAAGCCACTACTGATATCCCTAATCTGACAATTTTCAACTTCAACAAAAAATTCATGGCTCTATGCAGTTCCATGTCCAGTTTCAAACAACAACAACAAACCGAACATCATCAACAACAATAAAAATGTACACTTTGTGTTAACCTACGTACATTATAGCCTCCACACAGGACACATGCGTACCTGATGCACCACGCACGCACCACCACACACACACACACACACACACACACACACACACACACACACACACACAAAAAGATGGTCAAACATATTTACTGTTATTTTGTTTAAAGCCCAACCAACTGCATAGACCATATTAGGGCTATAATCATTTTGAAACATACAATACTTCAAGTAGTTCAACAGAAAAAAATAGGAAAAGAAAATCAAGACACATATCAATGCATTCATGCACACTAATCTGAAGATGACCCTGGCGCATAACACTACATCCAATTTATCACACAGGGATTTAAAAAAACATACATGAATACATATGTAGATACATGTGTACATATACACACGGGTACATATACACACACACACACATATACACCACTTCCACACACACACTAAAGAGATGGTCAAGTGATCAATCTTCACACATACATACATACACACAATCTTCACTTTGACATCAGCACAAAATGTTTCCCCCACAACTGTTAAGGTAAAAACAAGCAGATCTAGTCTGCCCAATCAAATCTCTATACTGATTCCATGTTTCCCCCATAACTTTTAAGTACACAACAAACACACAGGCAGGGTCTGGTCTGGTCAAGCAAATTTTTATGCTGATCCAGCATTGACACCAGCAGTCACATTCCATCTTTCAGTCAAGACTTTTCAAGGGGGGTGGGGGAGAGAACAAATCTCTTGTCACAATTTTGTCATCAAAGACAGAGTCCATCAAAAGCTCTTCTTTTTCAGACAGACCTGACTTGCATTTAACAGTTTACTGTCAAGCTTAATTCTGTCAAGAAAAAAAAATACTGTAAAGATCCATCCACAAATCCCAAGATCCTTGAAAAATATTTTTCAAACACTCATCTGAAAGAAGAGCAACTACAGGTGAGACAAAAATTTGAAAGGAAAAGGAACTCCAATGGTGCTTTTTTCCCCTAAATATAAACACTTTTTGAAGTAAACATCCATGTTATTTCTCTTGTAAAGATAATGAAGTACTAGGTGTAAAGATCCATCTATAAACAGCCAAGAAAACATATGCATTAGCACACACAGTCTTCCTTAGGCAATCTCAGACTTGCATATGCTGTGTCGATTTGATACTGACCTCTCTCCAGTTACCCACACAGTTTCAACCTTTGATGGGAAAGATGGGGGGAAATGATACAAATGAAAATAAAAATCAAAACAAGTGCGACTGCCCGCATTCAAGTAAACAGGAACCAGAAAAAAACATGAAAATAGAATCTGAACGCATATTTAATACAACCAAAGAAGACAAGACAAGACAAGACAAGTCTTGTTTGGTTGTATTAAGTATGCGTTCTGATTCCATTTTCATGTATTTTCTGACTCAATGATAATGATTATCATCATCATCATCAACAATCTCATAACAATACACTCATGATAATGATATTAATAATGATATACAGATTCTCTCCCCCACAAACACCTAGAGTCCACCAGAATCACACTGATATGAAAATCAACAAATACCCCTCATACCTTCTTACGGGCTGTCACAATCACAGGACACACACACACACACACACACACACACACACACACACACACACACACACACACACACACACACACACACACACACACACACTCTGCCCATTTTCTCTCTCTCTCTCACACACACACTCTGTGTCCATTTTCATCTCAGAATCAATTCGTCATTATCACCATATACCCCCACACACAAACACACATAGAGTAATATCTTTACAAGAACAACAACAAAAAACAAAAAACATGAAAAGGCACACATTCATGACACAATCACAGTAAAACAAACAAGTAAATAAAAAGAAAGGGCAAAGAACAACACACACACAACACACACTCTCTCTCTCTAAACAACAATATGGATAACATACTCATGATTATGATATCAGTAATAATGATATACATGTATACTCTCACCCACAAACATCTAAACACAAAGTCCACCAGAATCCCACTGATATGAAAATCAACACATACCCCTCACAACTTCTTAGGGGCTGTCACACACACACACACACACACACACACACACACCACACACACACACACACACACACACACACACACACACACAACACTCTCTCTCTGCCCGTTTTCACACACACACACACACACAATCTTCTTTGACATCAGCACAAAATGTCCCCCCCCCCCACACACACACTTTTTAAGGTAAAAACAAGCAGATCTAGTCTGCCCAATCAAATCTCTATAGTGATCCCACATTTCCCCCACAACTTTTAAGGTACACAACACACACACAGGCAGGGTCTAGCCTGGTCAATCAAATTCTTATGCTGATCCAACATTGACACCAGCAGTCACATTCCATCTTTCAGTCAAGACTTTTCAAAGGGGGTGGGGAGAGAACAAATCTCTTATCACCATTCTGTCATCAAAGACAGAGTCCATCAACAGCTCTTCTTTTTCAGACAGACCTGACTTGCAAATTTTCAAACACTCATCTGAAAGAAGAATAACTACAGGTGAGATGAAACATTTGATAGGAAAAGGACCTGAAAATGGTGCTTTTTAAAAAAAAAATATAAATGTTTTTTAAAGTAAGTATCCATGTTATTTCTCTTGTAATGATAATGAAGTACAAGGTGTAAAGATCCATCTATAAACAGCCAAGAAAACATATGCATCAGCACAGTCTTCTTTAGTCAATCTCAGACTTGCATATGCTGTATCAATTTGATACTGACCTCTTTCCAGTTACCCACACACAGTTTCAACTCTTTGAAGGAAAGATGCAGGGAAATGATACAAATAATGATAATAAATAATAATAATACATCACATTTATAAATCCAAAACAAGTGCAACTGCCTGCGTTCAAGCAAACAGGAACCAGAAAAAATACGAAAACAGAATCAGAATGCGTATTCAATACAACCAGACAAAACAAGACAAGAGAAGACAAGTCTTGTCTGGTTGTATTAAATATGCATTCTTATTCTATTTTTGTGTTTTTTTCTGACTCAAATAATGATAATGATTACATCATCATCAACACCATCATCATCTTAACAATGAGTATAATACACTCATGATAATGATAATATCAGTAATGACAATATACGGATTCTCTCCCCCACAAACACCTCAACACAGAATCTAGGCAATATGAAAATCAACACATACCCCTCATAACTTCTTAGGGGCAGTCTCACACACACACACACACACACACACACACACACACACACACACACACACACACACACACACACACACACACACACACACACACTCTCTCTCTCTCTCTCTCTCTCTCTGCCCGTTTTCCACACACACACACACACGCACACGCTGCCCATTTTCACACACATGCACTCTCTCTGTGTGCCCATTTTTATCTCAGAATCAATTTGTCGTTATCAACATATACCCCACCATCTCAAAACACACACAAACAGAGTAATCCTCACACACACACACACACACACACACAAAAGGGGGGGGGGGGGGGGCACACATTTATGCCACACAATCACTTAAAGTAAAAAAAAAGAAAAAGGGCAAATGAGAACACACACACACACTCTCTCTCTCTCTCTGTAAGCAACAATGAGAATAATATACTCATGATTATGATTAATATCAGTAATAATGATATAAATGTATCCACCAGAATCACACCAATATGAAAATCAACACATACTCTTCATAACTTCTTAGGGGCTGTCACAATCAAACACACACACACACACACACACACACACACACACACACACACACACACAATTCTGCCCATTTTGATATCAGAATTAATTTGTCATTATCACATTATAATTTGTCATTATCAACATATACCCCCACCATCTCAAAACATAGACACATGGAGAGTGATATCTTTAACACACACACAAATTCTGCCCATTTTCATATCAGAATTAATTTGTCATTATCAACATATAATTTGTCATTATCAACATATACCCCCACCATATCAAAACATACACACAGACACATGGAGAGTAATATCTTTAACACACACGCACACAAAGAGAGAGAGAGAGAGAGAGAGAGAGAGAGAGAGAGAGAGAGAGAGAGAGAGAGAAGAGAGAGAGACAGACAGAAGGGAAAAAGTCACATTCATGACACACAATCACTCAAACAAATAAAAAAAAGGCAAAACAGCACACATACACACTCCCCCCCCCCCCCCCTTGCAAAATAATGCAAAAATAATAAAACACTACAAACCAAAACAAGAAAAAAACACACAAAGAATATTAAAACACAACCACACACACACACACAAACACACATGCTTGCACACACACACACATGGAAGATGGTCAAACACATTTACTCTTTTGTTTAAAACCCAGCCAACTGCACAGACCCATATCAAGCACTATACTCTATAGTATAATCATTTCAAAACATACAATACTTCAACAGAAAAAAACAAAACAGGAAAAGAAAATTAAGGACACATATCAAGGCATTCACGCACATAATCTAATGAGATGCCCTTGGCGCAGATCACTGCATCCAATTTACCACATATCTACAGGTACCTGTGTACATACACATACACACGTACAACACTCACACACACACTAAGGAGATGGCCACTGAACAATCTTCTCACCCCAACACACACACACACACCACACACACACACACACACACCTCTCTCTTTCTGCCCATTTTCATCTCAGAAAAAAATTGTCATTATCAACATGAACCCCCACCATCTCAAAACATACACACACACACAGAGTAATATCTTTAAAAAAAAAAATTCATGACACACCATCACTAAAACAAGTACATAAAAAAGAACAAAAAGAAACACGACACGCACACTCACACACTCTCTGTAAACAACAATGAGAATAATACACTCATGATTATGATATCAGTAATAATGATATACATAATCACTAAAACACACACACACTGCCCATTTTCTCTCTCTCTCTCTCTCTCTCTCTCACACACACACACACATTCTGCCCACTTTCATATCAGAATTGATTTGTCATTATCAACAGATACCCTCACCATCTCAAAACATACACAGACACATGGAGAGTAATATCTTTAAAAACACACACACACACAAAATTTAAAAAAATGAGAGAGAGAAAGAGAGAGAGAGAGAGAGAGAGAGAGAGAGGAGAGAGAGAGAGAGGAGAGAGAGAGAGAGAGAGAGAGAGAAGGGCTGTCACAATCACAGAAACACACGCACACACACTCTGCCCATTTTTACACACACACTCTGTCTCTCTCTGTGCCCATTTTCATCTCAGAATCAATTTTGTCATTATCAATATATACCGCCACCATCTCAAAACATACACTCAAACACACAGTGTAATATCTTTACCAAAAAAAGTCACACATTCATGACACAATCACTAAAACAAACAATAACAAAAAAACAAAAAAAAGGGCAAAAGAGCACACACACACACTCTGTGTAAGTGTATGAGAATGAGAATAATATACTCATGATAATGATATCAATAATAATGATATCATGTATACTCTCTCCCCTACAGACATCTAAACACAAACGTGACAAAGTCCACCAGAAACACACTGATAGTGATATGAAAATCAACATATACCCCTCAAAACTTCTTAAGGGCTGTCACACACACCCACACACACCCTGCCCATTTTCACACACATTCACTCTCTCTCTGCCCATTTTCATCTCAGAATCAATTTGTCATTATCAACATGTATCCCCACCATCTCAAAACACACAAAGAGAAGTACAGTATATCTTAAAAAAAAAATTTAAAAAAAAAGTCAACCAAAAAACAAAAGTCACACATTCATTACACATATTGACATAATCACTAAAACAAGTAAACAAAAAATGGGGCAAAAGAGAACACACAAACACACTCTCTCTCTTTGTAAACAACAATGAGAATAATATACTCATTCTTATTGTTGTTCAAAGCCCAGCCGACTGCGTTGAGTCATGTCAGGGCTATAATGAGCCATATCACTATTATCAGGGTTATAACCACATTCATGACACACAATCACTTAAATAAACAAATAAAAAAAAGGGGGCAAAAGAGAACACACACACTCTCTGTGTAAACAAAAATGAGAATAATGTACTCATGATAATAATGATATACATGTATACTCTCTCCCCCACAAACACCTAAACACACAATCCACCAGAATCACACCAATACGAAAATCAACACATACCCCTCATAACTTCTTACAGGCTGTCACAATCACAGGAACACACACACACACACACACACAACACAACCACACAACACACACACACACACACACACACACACCACACACACTCTCTCTCTCCTTGTAAATAATGCAATATTACAAAACAAGGAAAAAAAGCACAAATGCTACACTACAACAACCACACACACGCTGATGAGTGCATGAACCCCACACACACAACACACACACACACACACACACACACACACACACACACACACACACACACACACACACACACACACACACACACACACACAATTTTGCCGATTTTCTTCTCGGATTCAATTTTGCCACTATTTCCAAATACATCCTCCAACAAAATTTCTCTAAATCTGGTGTTAAGGGGGGGGGGGGGTTATAGCACACTTTTCTCCCTTTCTGATTATACACTTTCCTCCAACTGTCTTTGACATGATAGGGGTCAATACCAAATGACCATCTCCATTACTTTTCATCAGGGGATTCTACAATCAACAAGTGACATCACTACAAGGTCTAGTCAGTCAGTCAACTTATGGTGCTTGTATACTTCTGTATTTTGTTTTTATGTAACAAATATAAAATCATCATGTTTTATTGTTTTACTTTTTTAAATGCTGAATAACCCAAAACAATGCTTTATTAACTAAACCTATTTGAATTCACGGTATCTGATTCATTTTCATGACTTCAAAAATTTCGGTCATCAAAATGTTAATCGTGTTTATTAATTTAACAAGAGCATGTGTATATAATGTTCTATGATTGTAAGTCAAATGTCAGGTTTCTTCATCATACTTGCTCTCTATTTGTATATATAATTATATATATATGTTGTTGTTTTTTAATTCATCTAACCATTTACTTTCAGAAACGAATACTCTTAATGATTTTATACAATATGTTTAAGAGGTATGCATTTCAGAATACGCTTTTCCTACTTAATTTCAAAAATAAATTTTGTACGCAATCTGAAAATTAATGAGTAATGCGACATAGGTACTATTATGAATAATCATGATGAGGACAAGGAACAGAATCAATGCAGAAAGAGCAGAAGAACAGTATGGATTTGTAGAAGGGAAAGGAATTATTAATCATTTAATGCCATATACATCCAAAGAATGAAATTTATAACACTGGAAAAACCCCTAAAGATATGTCAAATTCAATCTGCATTGCACTTCCAAAGCCAGAAGCTACAGAATGCAAACTCCATCATACAATCAGTTTGAAAAGCCATGTGACAACAGTTCTATAAAGAATATACATAATGAGAACAAGGAACAGAATCAAAACAGAAGAATAATCTGGATTTGTTGAAGACAATTAACTATTTACGCATACACCTAAAAATAAAGGAAACAAATGAGTCGTGAAGGAGGCAGACACAAGAAAGATCATTAATAAAGAAGATCAGGAAAAGACCAACATCAATCTAGGACATTTTATGAGGCAAGAGAAATTTGAGCACCTGGTCACAACAACAGAGAGGGTGGGATATGTACTTGCATGAGAAGGAATTCATTTGTATGGAGGGCCATGACTGCCAACGCCATGTGGCAGGGCACATGATGATGATGATCCAAAGAACTTTCATAGAAAGATCAATTGAGTTGAACAAGGATTTATAGTTATGTTTTGTTGATTAGACCAAGACTCTTGATTGGGTAAGACATGAAGAATTGATCAAACTACTAGAAAGACTCAATATTGATGGAAAGATTAAGAATAATGAGTATGTGTGGGAACAAACGGCGGCAATGAGAGCAGAAAATGATATAAGCTCTTTCCAAAATATCACGAGGGGTTAGGCAGGGATGTGTTCTATCACCAGATTCATTTTCACTTTACAGCAAAACCATCATTAGAAACCCAGAAGAATGCCCTGGGATAAAGGTTGGAAGAAATGTGTTAAACAATCTTTGTTATGCAGATGACACCATTCTAACTGCAGAAAATGGGGGGAAAAAAAACCCAAAAGAAGTACAAACTCTTGTGAATATAATAGAAACAGAAAGCAGAAATAAAGGGCAGGAGCTAAGTAGCAAGAAGACTTAAGTCATGGTAATCAGCAAAAAACAAATCCCCTCACACAAACTACGAAAGTAATAGCACATAGCACAACATGAGACAAGCTGACGAGTTTAGAAACCTGGGAGCAGTCATCTCACCAGATGGCAGATGCACATTAAAAACAGCCAGCAGAACTGGCCAAACTAAAACTGCAGTCAGGTAAATGAAAAGCATTCTTACCAACAAATGCCTTTAATCAACATCAAGAAGAGAGCTCTTCAGTGTTATTCATAACCGATACTGTTGTGGGGATGTGAAACACGGACAGTCAATACGCAAAGGCAGAACAAGATGGAAGCAGCTGAAATGTATTTTTTTTAAAGATTGTTAAAGAGTTCCATGGAAGCAAAGAAAACGGGCCAGTCCTGAAAGCGGCAAATACAAAAAGAACATTACTGAAGAAGGTTAGAAGACGAGCAACATTTATAGGACATTTTGTAAGGCAATTGAAATTTGAGCACCTAGTTGCAACAGGAAAGCTGGAGGGGTAAAGAGCACTAGGCAGACCAAGAGAGAAAATACTGGACAGTTTTGCAGAGTGGATGGAGACATAAAAAGTGGGAGATATACTGGTACTTGTAGTGATATAAGATCGATCAGCATAGAGGGCTACGAGCAGTGACAAAAGATAGATTAGTATGGGATGCCATGATTGCCTACGCCATGCAGCAAGGCACATGATAATAATGAATGAATTTTAACATAAAGATAATTGTTTGAATCAGCAGGGCAGAATATGGGAACAAAAGGACTACATATTATCAGTAATACCAGGATCAATTACCTTTAAGAAAAAGAATGCTCACCAATCTATCAGAAACATCACTGTATATATAACAGCCTAAGAAACCAGTCTATCAGATGCATCCCAGATCAAACGAATCAGCCTACTACAGTACTAGTGACATCACAGATCAATAACCCTTGGAACCAAATCAATCAGTGGCATCACAGATGAATAATCCTAGGAATCAGTCTATTTGAGACATCACAGATCAATAATCTTTGGAATCAGTCTATCAGTGACATCACAGATCAATGGAGATCAATGTGAACCAGTCTATCAGTGTCATCACAGATCAATGGAACTAGTCTATCAGTGTCATCACAGATCAATGGAACCAGTCTATCAGTGACATCACAGAAAGAAAAGTGACAGATCAATGGAACCAGTCTATCAGTGACATCACAGAAAGAAAATGACAGACAATGAACCGCTATCAATGACATCACAGATCAATGATCATGTGAACCAGTCTATCAGTGTCTCACAGATCAATGGAACCAGTCTATCAGTCATCACAGATCAATGAACCAGTCTATCAGTGACTCACAGACAAAGAAAAGTGACAGATCAATGGAACCAGTCTATCAGTGACATCACAAAGAAAAGTGACAGACAATGGAACCAGTCTATCAGTGACATCACAGATCAATGGAACCAGTCTATCAGTGACATCACAGATCAATGGAACCAGTCTATCAGTGACATCACAGATCAATGGAACCAGTCTATCAGTGACATCAGATCAACAGAACATATCAGAGACATGACTATCACTAACCTTTGAACCAGTCTATCAGACATCACAGATCAATAACCTTTGAAACCAGTCTATCAGTGACATCACAGATCAATAGAGCCAGTCTATCACAGACATCACAGATCAATAACCTTTGAAACCAGTCTATCAGAGACATCACAGATCAAAACCTTTGAAACCAGTCTATCAGTGACATCACAGATCAATGAACCAGTCTATCAGTGACATCACAGATCAATGGAACCAGTCTATCAGTGTCAGTGACATCACAGATCAATAGAACCATCTATCAGTGACATCACAGATCAATAGAACCAGTCATCAGTGACATTAAACATCAATGACTCTGCAGAAACAGATATGTTCACCAGATACTAGAAAAAAAAGTGTTGAATTTGTTTGTGTATAACCATACAAAAACACATAACAGAAATCTGAATATGATCACAAAAATACAATTATGTATCCTCTAAATGCAGAAACTATCAACCTTGAAAATACAAGTAGTTATCCTCTGAATGCAAAAATATTTTATCACATAAAACATGTGTACTTATCCCCTAAATGCAGAAATTTGGAGTTATGACCACAGAAAGGACATATAGTTATCCCCTAAATGCAGAAATCTGAGCATGCCATCAGACAGGACATGTTTATCTCCTAAATGCAGAAACTGATTACGACCAAGGAAGTACATGTACTTATCCCCTAAATGCAGAAATCATATGACCACAGGAAGTACATGTACTTATCCCCTAAATGCAGAAATCATATGACCACAGGAAGTACATGTACTTATCCCCTAAATGCAGAAATCATGAGTATGACCACAGAAAGTACATATACTTATCCCCTAAATGAAGAAATCAAAATATGACCACAGAAAGTACATGTAGGCTTACTTATCCTCTAAAGCAGAAATCAGAATATGACCACAGAAGTATATGTACTCATCCCCTCTGTCGTTATCATTTTTGTTAAAAGCCCAGCTAACTGCATATAGCAATATCAGGGCTACAACCATTTCAAAACTACACAAACGGACAATACTTCAACAGGAAAAACAAAATTAAAAACTTAAGTATACATATTAATGCATTCAAGCACTTAATCTAAGGAGATGCATCTGATGTTGACCAGTCCGTCCAATATATCCCACAGGGAAGTTAGAAAAATACTTGAAGACTAAAGGTAATCAAGGACACTAAAACATACATAAAAACAGGCCTAATGTACCTAAAATGTTGTCTCAAAACTATTGAAAAAAGAAAGCTGATACACTTTATTCACTTTTCTAGAAGGTGAATGTCTGTAAAATTTAATAATAACTAAAAAATCAATAGCATAATGCAGCCTTGGTTGTACAGTGTGAGTGCAGATGACATTACCGATCAAGAGAAGTTATGTTTTGTTACTAGTAAGGTCACACCTGTGAGTCCATCAAATAGTTCATGTCGGCAGTCCTTACTTTTGCACTGCTGACCTGATTGGCACTTTATGGAAAAATTAATGAAAGAAGCAAGGAAAGAAAATGGCTAGAGATAGTGAGCAATTATTATGTGAAGGATGTCACAATAACGCTGATAAAAAGACGGGCAACAGCTACACTGAAGAAAAGCTTGGCACTGAGGAGATGGACAAAATGGCTGTCAGTTTCAGCTCAAAGGCCTTACATTTCAAACACAACCAACAGGTTTTTTCATTCTTATCACTTTGTAAGTAATTATGATTGCTACAGATTATAGTTATATTTATATTTTGTTTAATTAAACCCAGCCGACTGTGTAGAGCCACATCAGGGCTATGACCGTTTCAAAACAAAACCATACTTCCACAGGAAAAAAAAAAGGAAAATTACAGGTTTGTTCGTTCTTATGACTTTGTAAAAATTATGAATGCTACAGATTATAGTTATATTTATTTCTGTCTAAAGCCCAACCGACTGCGTAGAGCCATATCAGGACTACAACTGTTTCAAAACATAACCATACTTCCACAGGGGAAAAAGGAAAAGAAAATTAAGTATACATATCAATGCATTCATGCACATAATCTAAGGAGATGCCCCTGGCATTGACCACCCTGTCCACTTTATCAACAGTGGTTTATTAATTAAACAAACCTGAAAACAAATCTAAACATAACTAAGGACACTAAAACATACATAAAAATGGGCAAAAATTACCTAAAATCACTTCCGCACAACTCACTTGCCTACAGCCAAAAATGCACTAAATACATGTACCCATTTATCAATCCTAAGAAAAAGCACATAAGACTTTATTAAACACATACAGGTGAATGGACCAGCGAGGCACAAAATGATAGGAAGAAATGACAAAGCAAAGGAGGAGGAAAGAAACAAAAGACAGTGACAGAAAGAAGGAAATTTCTAGCACATAATTTCCAGATGGCAGGGATACTATTTATACTGAAAGAGGCCCAGGCATCCCAAGGGGGGCCAAGTAGAGTTATTTAGATCTATGTGGCTGCAATCTGGCACACTGACATACACACACATGTGCTCACGAGCAAGTGAGATGGACGGATAGAGTAGGCTACAGAGAGCAAAAGGAAAGGAGAGACAGAGAGAGAGTGAGAGAGGGATTAGATCATTCAGGTATTCAAGCCCGATGTAGTCAGACTGACTCAAACCTGCCATTTTCTGAGAGCAACTGATTTAGAGCCAAGGCCTACAATAGTACAAATAGCTTCTACAGCTGATATTTACGCATTACACTTGCGATCTGTAAGCAGCCAATCAGTTCTCTCTTGACAGGATCAGTTGCTGCAAGTGATCATGTGAAAAATTCGCTTTGGCACGTATGGCGCCTGGAAGCAGCTGAGTTGGGGTGGCCTTTAGCATTGTACTGTGTGTTGATGTGACGTTATCTGCCAAAGCACCATTTCTGCATGAGTGTGTGCTTTGTATGAAGATCTCACTGGTCAGCTTCTCGAGGCCAACACAAGCCGCGCAGGCAACACTGCTTGCAAGTTATCAAGAGCACATTTCTTTCAGTTCTATTGTCAGGAGATCAAACAGAAGCCAGAGGATGTTGCATAAGTTTATAAGTTTATATGTAAAGGAAGCTAAATTTAGTAAAACTGTGTCAACGCAACCAACCAAACATAGGGGAACCTTGTCTCGAGCTGCTGCAGATGGCGGTAATTGAAAACCACTTCTCCTCTTAAGAAACCTAAAAGTATTCTCACAAGTCTTGGACATGTAGACCAGCTAATGTATTCCGCTTAATGTACATGTCCGACTTACCTGCACATGAGACCGTCTTGACTAAAACCAATTAGGCTATGTGAAACCGATGGTTGTACTTGCAGTATGATGAAGGCGTTATCAGGTTAATGGATGCAAAGTCATAACAGTCTTCATGTACAATCATAACAATGCCAGTCATCAAAGTAGTCACCAGGTGCTAGATGAATACTGAATAGATCTACTGACAACACGAAACTGCAAAAACGTCAATAGGCGAGGGACAGCAAGGTCTTCGCACCTGGGCCGGACCATCCTGGATGATTCATGGGGACGACGGACAGACTGGTGAGAGTGTGTTGCTTTAGATATCGAGTGGAAGGTACTACAAAGTTAATAAGATGGGTCGGGGGGACTGTTACAGGCAATCCAGATGGCGATTGGGTCCTGAATGCCATTCATAGAGTGAAAGAAAGATCTACCACAGGTACAATAAAACATTTACTATTGAAGAAACATGTTCAAAAACTTACTCTGTGTGAAAAAAACGTCCAGCCATAAGCCAAAAAAACAAACAATATGGACAAAAAAATCCAGAAAACATCCTGTAAACATTTTCCCCTTTGTCTTTCCTGACAGACCATGGTCACGCATGGGAAAGGATCTTATGGAATTCAAAGGAAAGACATATCGTGGTTGTTGACTACTACTCAATATGGGAGGAACTGCGACTTCTGGAAAAGCAGCAGATCAGACAGAAGCCAGAGGATGTTGTGTGTGTGTGTGTGTGTGTGTGTGTGTGTGTGTGTGTGTGTGTGTGTGTGTGTGTGTGTGTGTGTGTGTGTGTGAGTGATATGTGACATATACTACACGTCATTATTGAAGGGCCAGGAACGTTTTTGAGTCAATTTTTGAAAGGAGAAATAACCTATTTTCTCTTACTCTTTTCTCCAATTCGTTGCCGTAACTGAATGGATAAGAGCTCAGACAACATTGCAGTTTCCTTTTGGCACGTGTTTGGGGATTTGCCGATTTGCAATGGGCGGCCCAAGGAAGACAATTTCCACACGAAATTGTCGAATCTTCAGCAGGGTCTCTCTGACGACGCAGGCAAGGTAGCGACAAAATTCGCTTTGCACGTGCAAGGCAAGCCCTTTTTGAACACTACTCCAGCCAAAGTTGCCCGCAGACGAGGATAAAAAGGACCCGTTCTTGGTTCGTTTTAACCATGCTTGCAAGACGACGGATGACGGATGAGCAGCGGGGGAGAGCCCTCGCTCTGCTTGATGAAGGCCTAGCGCAGCGGGAAGTTGCTAGACGACTTGAAGTGTCGCATTCCACAATCCAGAGACTGCTGGAGCGCTTCAATGAGACTGGAGCAGTCCAGGAAAGGCGTCACACGGGTCGACCCAGAGTAACGACAAGACAGCAAGACCGCTACCTTGCCCTCTCCGTCCTGAGGGAAAGGGCATCCACTGCGGTGACCTTGAGGGGTCAGCTGAGGGACGCAACAGGTGCTAACATCAGCTGCAGCACGGTGAGAAGACGGCTACATGAGGCAAACTTGAGGTCACGGAGACCGACCGTCCGACCCGTGCTGTCACGGGTCAACAGAGTGCGCGCATGACCTGGGCCAGGGAGCACGTGACCTGGACAAGGCAACAGTGGGCCCGGGTCTTGTTTTCGGATGAGTCCAGGTTCACCCTGACCTTTAACGATGGCCGGGCTCGGGTGTGGCGACGTCAAGGGGAGAGGTTCGCTGACGCCACTGTCCAAGAGCATAACCGGTACGGCGGCGGGTCGGTGATGGTGTGGGGTGGCATGAGCCGTGGTACCCCCCTGCTCCCCATTGACGGCATCCTGAACGGGGTCCGGTACCGGGACGAGGTTCTGGCGGCCGTGGCACTGCCTGCGCTTGTGGACCTTGGTCAAGGCGCCATCTTCCAGGACGACAATGCACCTGCGCATCGAGCACGCCTTGTGACCGACTTCCTGGAGCAGCATGAAGTCGTCCGTATGGCCTGGCCAGCGTGCTCACCTGACCTGAACCCAATTGAACACCTCTGGGATGTGCTCGGGAGGCGCATCAGGGACAACCACCCCCCACCGGGCACCCTGGCCAGGCTGGTCGACATCCTGCAGATCGAGTGGGCGGCCATCCCTCAGGACACACTCCGTACCCTTGTGGGGTCGATGCATCGGCGCTGTGAAGCATGCATCCAGGCTCGGGGCGGACACACGCGATATTGAAAACAGATTGGCCAAATCTGACACTTTCTGTTTTTTGAAAAGGGGGGGATGTTCCTTTAAATGCATGTGCTGTTCACTAATGGGTCATTGTGCTAATTTCTTTTTCCAAAACAGGTGTGGAAATGATGAAATAAAACATAGAATCAATTCTAAACATTGTCAATTATTTCAACTTAAAATTAGAGAGGAAGGAAGAAGTGGCCCTTAAATTATGATTAGGAGTATATCTGCTATAAACAGCTTAACTACGCAGTCACACAATGGGGACGTAACTCGTACGTTATCTTGGTTAACAACAACACTTAGGATTGATCAGCAGTCAGGAAGGAATCATCAAAGCCTAACTGCAAGATTCTCTACTTCATCTACACAACACAACATGGTAGCAGTGGTCTAAATGAACTCATGGCTAAATACGTTCAAGCCACAGCAGGCAAAACTCAAGTTCACTGCCACCCAAACCTTCCCATATCAAAACCATTCGATGGCATTCCAACTGATTAGCAGAAATGGCGTCAACAATTTGACCAGTACCAGTACAGAACACAAAAGTACAAAACGTAAACGGGCGAGGGACAGCAAGGTCTTCACACCTGAGGTCCGGACCATCCTGGATGAATCATGGAGACGACAGACTGGTGAGAGTATGTGTGCAAGATATCAAGTGGAAGGTATTACAAAGTTAATGAGATGGGATTGCTACAGGCAATCCAGATGACGATTCGGTCCTGAATGCTATTCATAGAGTGAAAGAAAGATCTACTACAGGTACAGTGAAGCACACTTTTACTATTGAAGAAACATGTTAAAAAACTTACTGTGTCTTGTACCATCCATTCAACCGATATTAAGAAACGTAAACAACTTCAATGTTACTTGCCCATAACGTGCAGGTGTTTGCAGGGATGCCGGATACATGCTGCAGACAGAGGCTGTGGAATTGCGACTTCTGGAAAAGCAAACCAGTGAAAAAAACATCAGCAAAATCAACAGCATTTTGTCAGCAGATCAGACAGAAACCAGAGGATGTTGCATAAATTATTTATACTGATTAATCAGTATTGTTTCAATGTTTGGTATTTATCGTGTGTGTGTGTGTGTGTGTGTGTGTGTGTGTGTGTGTGTGTGTGTGTGCGCGTGTGTGTGTGTGTGTGTGTGTGTGTGTGCGTGCGTGCGCGCGCGCACGCACGTGTAGATATAGCATACTTATAAAATAACCTTTGCTTCATCAAGTGATTAAAATAAAAAGGAGATAATTTAACTATGATCCTCTTAGTGCATTGAGCCCTTCTACTGGTTGATCAGTTCTTCACGTATTACTCAATCAAAAGCCTAGCTATAATCAATAAAGCATAAATATAAATCCTTATTCCACTTGACTTGCCTTTCTATGAGAGTTCTTAGGATGTATATCATACAGCATTAATAGTTCCTTTCCCTTCAAGAAATCCACATTCTCCAATTTTTGTTTTGATTCTCTTCCTTATCCTCATAATTGTTCTTAATAGGATCTTTGTTACATGACTCATCAAGCTGATTGTACAATGTCAATGGAGTTCACATTTATAACCCCTGCTTTCTTTGGAAGTACAATGAAAACGGAGTTTGACATATCTTTAGGAATTTTTCCAGTGTCATGAATTTCAATTAGGACATGTTTGTTCAATACCAAATTCATCTATAGCCTCAATTATTTCTGCAGTAATATTGTCTGGTCCTGAGGCTTTTCCAATTTGATCTTTTTCACCACTGCTCTAACTTCATCTTTCATAATGGGTAGTCCTTCAGCATTTTTTATTACACGTTCTTCCTTTCTGTCATCTTCAAAAAAGGCCTTTAATGTACTCTTCCCATCTATCTAATATTTTGTCTTTCTCAATAGTAATCATACCATCTTGAGATTTTAAGCAACCAGTTGATGAACACATCTTTCTCCTGTGGGCAATTTCTTCCAATGTTTCAACTTTCATTACATAAACTTAGGATCTGTTTCATGTCCGTCTTCTATTTCTTTGCGCTTTGTTTGCAACCAAGCTTCAAAGCACCAATTCCTGATTTCCTTACGTATATTTTTGAAGTCTTCCCTTTTCCTTTTGCCCTCTATTCCTCTATCAAGCCTAAACTTTTTGTCATCCAGTTTTTTTCTGCTTTTCTTTCTACTCTACAGATTTCTTCATAAGCTTCTTTGTCCCTTGTTTCTCACTAACACCAACATTCTCCAGAGTACTGAATTTGGAACACATATATGTTAAATGTTGCATGAATCCTTATCTGTCTTGCAGAGTCCAAAATTTAGTTTGATGTCACTTTTGGTTTGTTTTCCTCTCTTTAGTTTCAGCCTAAATCTTCCCATTACAGGATTGTTGTAGTTTGCACCTAGTAAACCTTTTGCTATCAGTAAAGAATTTCTACATCTTTTATTTATCAGGAATAGGTTTGATTTTTGTACTGTCTCTTGGATTCAGCCATGTCCATTTTCTTCTGCAAGGTTGCTCAAAGCAAATGTTTCCTAATCCTACTATGCGTTCACTTAACTGTGCCCACACAATAAATTTCTGTCCCATTTCATTTAATGTACCAAGGCCATCAGGTCTATGTCATCTACGTTTTCCTGTTCCATTTTAGCATTAAAATCTCCCATTATGAATGTCCTATGATTTACACCAACCTTGGTCGTCTTTTATTCTCAAAAAAGTTATTTTCTTCCTCGGTACTTGCAGATGTTGATGCATACACTTGGATGATGTTGGTATCAAATGTAACTTTAATAAAACTTGGTCTGATACAGCTCAATAACCTCCGATTGACTTGTCACTGTCCATTATGATGCCTACTCCTCTTTCTTGTGCGTCTCCACAAGGATATATAATTTTTTATGCTTGCCTGATGTTATCATGCCTGCCCCCTTCCAACTCACCTCCCCTACTCCTAAAATATTAATGTCACGTCTTTCCATCTCCATCCTGACATTTTCTAATTATCCTTTTTCAAGTTTTGTGGTAATGCTTTGCAAGGTAGTCTGTTGAGTGCGCACTGATTTGAACAGTCAAGATCTGATGCTTTATAAATACTGTAACTGTTATTATTATTAATATTATTATTACTGTTAATGTTTTTATATTCCAAGTAGTGATGTTTATATTTTTTAATCTGATCACAATAGCTCTGCTGGTATATCTGACTCATTTTCAAAGGACTTGATACTGCCAGAAAGCCTGCAAGAAAATTTTGAAAGTATCTTATCTTACTCTAACCTTTTTTTTCATACTAATTATAGCAGACTGAATGGCATTCCATTTATGAACAATTGCCAGACAGGATTCACCTACTTAATAATATTCCTTTATGGAATACACTTATTTACTAATAAAAATGACAGTATTGGCAAGCGCCAAATTGGTGTCTAAGAATAAACCAGCATAAAAGACACCATGATCAAACTGTAGGATGTCTTGATGATGCTATCCGGTTAGTTCCAGGCGATAAGTAGAGCATGATTTGGGCAGTTCACATAAACTAGAATGCATAGCTTATTTTTACAAAACATGCACACATACATACGCACATACTGCTGATATAGTGATAAAAATCAACTACTCCTGGTCATTTTTTCACAAATACATCAGGTAGGCCTATATAAACAATAACAAAAACTAGATAATTTATACTCGAGTCACGTTGGAATTATCTCCCATGTTGTGGAACTTCTCAAATCTAACATAGTTTGCGTTACCCATTCAGCTAGCATAGAAGCAGATACAAAGCACAAAAACTGTGTTCTCAGTTTTGAGCTTACGGTTTTTGTACTTTGTATCTGCTTCTAATAGTTCTATGCTAGCTGAATGGGTAGCGCAAACTATGTTAGAGCTTACGGTTTTTGTGCTTTGTATCTGCTTCTATGGTAGCTGAATGGGTAGCGCAAACTACACTACGCACAAAAAGTTAAGGATCACTTGCACAAAAATTCATAACTTTCAAAATAAGAAAGCCAATGCGTTGAAGTTTGGCAAACATTTAATTCCATGCTTTAGTGATAACTATACATAATTGCCTTCAATTTCGAGCAATCGTTTGGTGTGTACATTTGATCAAAGTAGGTACGTATCGAAATTTGATTTCCCAAAGTCATTGAAATCACAAGACAGGGCATTCTGATGCTCCCAAAAGTTCAGTAATGCGTGTAACCGCCATGGCTGTTCTGGCACTCGACGCAGCGAGTCCTCATCGAGTTGACCAGGTTGGTGAAGATCTTCTGTGGAAGCGCCTGCCACTCAGCCTGCAGCATCTGGTAGAGGTGTTGGGCATCCCTGGGAGGGGGTGGTTGCTCCTCACTTTGCGATCCAGCTCATCCCAGCGGTTCTCAATCGGGTTGAGATCGGGACTGCATGCTGGCCACTCCATTCTGTTGACTCCAGACTGCTGCAGGAAGTCGTTGACCACCCTTGCCCTGTGGGGGCGAGCGTTGTCATCCTGGTAGACAGCCGTCGGTCCCATCTGCTGCAGTGTAGGCACAGCCAGCGGTCGAAGGATCTCATCCCGGTATCGGAGGCCAGTCAGGTTACCCAGTACATGATACAAGGGTGTTCTGTGGTGAAGGCTGAAGGCCCCCCAGACCATTACAGAACCTCCACCAAAGGCCACCTTTTCTTGGACAGTGGTGTCAATAAAGCGTTGCCCTGGGCGCCTCCAGACCCTCAAGTCGGCCTTCGTTGTGGTTCATGGTGAAGCGTGATTCATCACTGAACAGGACCTGGGACCATTGCTGACGTGTCCACCTCACGTGACGTCTGCAGAAGGCGCGGCGTGCTGCCCTATGGGCTGGAGTTAAGCGTGGCCGTACAGCTGGGCGACGAGAACGGAGGTTAAACCCATGAAGGCGGTTCGGTATGGTCTGCTGGCTGATGTTGATGTTAGTAGCCACCCTCAGCTGCCTTCGAATGATGCTGGAAGAGGCTGTTCTTGTCTGCAGGGCTTGTCGTTCAATGATACGATCTTCACGTGGGTTTGTCTTCTTCGGTCGACCAGATCTGCGTCTTTCATGGACCCTCCCAGTGGCTGTGAAGCGTTGAATCAGTCTGACAATGACCGAAATGGACACCTGAAGTCACCTGGCCACTTCTCGCTTGGGAACACCATCTTGGAACCATGCAACAGCTCGTCCCCTCTCAAACTCGCTCAATTTTCGTCATGGAGGCATTGTCAGATCAGGCCTACTACTGGTGGAATGTCTTCTTATAAAGCCAAGCAAGAGACAGCATCTCACACATAAACAGCAGTGCTTGCACGTGCATAATGGTTTTTCCATCTGGCTTGTGCAATGTGTTCAGGCAGAACGGTCCAAAACAAGGTTCTTTTTCGCAAGTTTCTGCTTTTCCGTTTGCGGCCAAGCTCAGTAGTAGAGAATCCCGTGCAATTTTCGCACTAACACAACATCGCCCACTTAAAGCTGAACAAGAATTCATAACAATTTGGCTGGACTGAGAAATAAAAAACAGTAGCGAACTGAGTTTATTACGCACCTGTTTTCTCATAGTGATCCTTAACTTTTTGTGCGTAGCTTATGTTAGATTTGAAAAGTTCCACAACATGGGAGATAATTCCTACGCGACTCAAGAGTTATGTCCTTTGGTTGATATAAAAATTCTCCCTGCTTCCCTCTTATTTCTTTGGTATTAGATAATTTATATACTTATTTTATTTGCACGAAACCATTATACTGAAACACACACCCAGAGATGAACTACTAACCAAAACTGATCATCACTTGTTACACTTAGGCCTATATGACGTTATGTCTGACTGGTTTGCTCAAGACTTTGCTTTACATTTTCTCTTTTCTCCCTTCAATAATTTTGCGTCTGTTCTCTAAGAAAAGTTTTTGTTATCACACGCTGACATTTTTGATTACAATGATGAAAATGTTTGAAAAAAAAAAAAAGATTCCCGGTAATTAGTAATATCTACACACGCAGACTAGGCCTACGCACTCATTCGCCACTTAAAAATTAAACCACTGGCAAAGAATCATGATAGATCTACAAAACTGGCTTCTCCCCCCCCCCCCCCCCTCCATTACACCGCACCTATCAACAATACATCGAAGCTGACCTTTGACGAAATCTCTCATGCCTACGGAAACCGAATATCTTAAGACTATGTAGCTAAATCCATCTGATTTGCTTTCTCATGTCAGATCTACTTTGAGCTGTTTTCATGTCTCAAACTTCCTTTACAGGCTGCTGGGAACAATGCATCGTCAACTTCCGTTTCTATATATTGTATTCAGTATTGTGTGAATCATTTTTAATTTCCACTTGTAGACACGAACTTATGCCGTTATGGAGTAGGAGTAAAAAATCCTAAAACAGCCCCTCGAAAAGAACGATAGGTTGACAGAATGGACATTTTACAAGCTTTGTTAAATTATACAATACTCAAATCTACGAACCCGAACGACATCTCAAAAACTTAGACCAGTCGCAAGATCCACAAGAAACTTACCTTTCCATCCATTCTGCTGATGAAGACTGAAAACTACCGCCACCTGGTGGCGTTTTAGACTTTGAGTTCATGACCTGTTCGTCACGAGGTTACAAGCGAGGAAAAAAACATAGTCAAACCATACTGGAGTTGTCGTAATTATGAGGTAAGAGAAACACGAGCATGTAGTCACAACAGGAAATCTAGAGAGAAAAAGAGTACCAGGCAGACCCAGGGAGAAAATATTAGTTCTGCAAAGTGGATGAGAACAGAAAGGTAGGAGCGACAAAAGACAGATTGATATAAAGGGCCATGATTGCCAACGCCATGAGGCATGACACATGATGATGACAATAATGATGTTGATGACTATCCAAATCCACAGTCAGGACATTTTACATATTTCGCTTGACAGTCAGGACATTTGACATTTTACTTAACAGTCAGGACATTTTACTTAACAGATAGGACATTCCACATATTGCGTAGCGGTCAGATTATTGTATTTATCAGTTAAGACATTTTATTTAACAGTCAGGATATTTTACTTAGCAGTCAGGATATTTTGATTAGCAGTCAGGACTTTTCACATAACAGTCAGATATTTTACTTAACAGTCAGGACATCATACTTAATAGTCAGGACATTTTACTTAACAGTCAGGATATTTTACTTAACAGTCTGGATATTTTAATTAGCAGTCAGGACTTTTTACATAACAGTCAGATATTTTACTTAACAGTCAGGACATCATATTCGACAGTCAGGATATTTTACTTACCAGTCAGGACATTTTACTTAACAGTCAGAATATTTTACTTTAACGACCAGGACACTTTACATTTTACGTAACAGTTATGACATTTTACGTAAGAATCAGGAAGTTTACTTAGCTGTTAAGACATTTTATTTCACAGTCAGGACATGTATTTAACAGTCAGAACATTTTATTTAACAGTCAGGATATTATTTTAACAGTCAGGACATTTTCCCGAACAGTCAGGACATTGTACTTAGCAGTTGGGACATTTTACTTACCTCTCTCTCTTTCTCTCTCTCTGACTCCTATAAACACACACGCACGTACACACATGCACGCATGCACGCACAGACACGCACGCACATCCACACATACAAACACGGCAAATATCATGGATCGATTTGAATCGTTATCCCCCACTTTTTTTTTCTCTATACGATTCTGTGCTCAGTTTGCACCGACATCGTTAACCCTACCCCACCTATCCTTCTTCTTTACCGCCAAGAGTGTGTGTATCGTGTGTATGTGTGCATTCACTGCGTGTGCCACGTGCACTAAATGTTTGAATTTTGGGCTGTTGTCCCGACAGACGAACTTTTCGCTTTGCCACTTGGCCCTGCGAATCTGTGGCATAAAAAAGGCGGAGGACGATTCAGATTGGCTAATCCCGGGTGTGCCACATTACAACTGGCCTTCTCACTGTCCCATCATTGTTGTTCTGGTGGTGTCAATAAAGGATTAGATACGTCCCCCTTCCCCCACTTCCCTGGAATGGCTGTCCCCGTCGGCCATATCACCTGAGGTGGGTGTCGACGTAAAAACTGAACCAAACCATCTCATATTAGCATTATTACATGTATGTGTTACCGCAAGATACTCCAGGCAATATTTGACCCAGCCCCTGTACAACTTTGTCTTTTCGTGATGGCCTCATTTACAGTCATTCCATGATGCATTATGCTGTTGCTGTTCATAGACTAGATTTCCTAGTGCCACATGTTTCTTGGAGTGTGTTGAGCAGGTCGTCTTTAAATATCCCATAAAGAAGATGTTATAATATTATTAATCATATTGGTGGGCAGATAAGGGCATTTGTTGTTTTGATTGGAGGGGAGGGGGGAGGGAAGGTGAGTTTTATCATGATTGTGTAAGATATTAGTGAGACAATTTAGGGAGAAGAATGGTTCAGACGCTCGCCTGCGAGTAACTAAACTCGAGGTTCCAGAGTTCGTTTCCCGTCGAGGCCTTGACTTGTCTCATCAGTTTGACAGGAGAATCGAACTGAACGTGTGTCCTTAAGAAGGGAACGAAAAATGAGTCGGACCCGTGTGCCTTCTGGCCTGTGCATGCTAAAGATCCCACAGCAGCTGAAAATCATGAAGAGCGGGGCTTTTGCCCAGCTGTCCTTATATAGAACACTGGAGAGATAGGTTGATTTCCCTCCTCATAAAGGCCAATTGGCCTCCTTGCTTTCTAAAGTCTTGATTAAAAAAAATCAATAAAAAAAAAAGGGGGGGGGGGGGCACCGCTGTAATGCGGTGACATGCTCTCAAAGGAGAGAACAGCTTCAGTTTCAGACTGTAAATCCAACGTGACTGAAAAAAAGAAAGAAAATATGAATATGGATATGAACATGAATATGAATATCAGTTGTTGTTGTTGCTGTTATTTCTTTCATGTGATCCTGTTAGTATGAAGTCACTTTGATTAGCTGTACTGTGATCATTTCATTCATCCTAGGAGTAGAATTATTGGGATGATGGTGAAGAAAGGTGTTTGTTATGACTAGATCATGATCTGTGCCCAGGCCCAATACACGAAGTCCAGAAACAGGAGCTATGAAACACGACTTCAGCAGAATCAATCCACCAACCTGCATACAACTCTGGTCTGCCCAAGGGTCGAACCCACGACTCCCTGCATTACGAAGTAACATGGGTTGGTGCCTCGGCAAACTCACAGGCTTTGATTAGCTTCAGTATTCCTTCCTGTTCTTGATTATCGCCTCGTCATCGAACTCATGTCGAGTCAACTTAAAAGATGCCTACTGGGCAATAATTCGTACGCCATGGAGGCAGTCATATCACAGAGTACGGCACAGCTAGTTGCCTGTCTTCAATATGATGTCTACGGTTTTATCAGCGTGTTAAATTAACGTGGTGGGCGAAGCTTGGACCAGTTTTGGTTGATTGATGCCACATCCACTTCCCCCTTCCCCCCCCCCCCCCATCGCCTCCTCACCTCAGTTAAAGCGGATAGACTACAATAATGATAATGTTATTAGCTGTGGTCAAACAGGTTACTGCATTGTTTACACAGCTTTTGAAGACACAGTCTGGGGTACTGATATATCTTATGAGATGGTGATGGTTTGTATGACTAATTTCCTTGAGTATTCCTTCCTCTGCCTCATGCATGCGGTAATATTGTATTTTCTGGTCTTGGTGATTTCCCATTTCTTTGACTGTGCTACAGATTCAGTTGTACTGAAAGAAAGTTGTGTCATGCAGCCGAGCATGTATGCAGTTCAAATGTAAAAAAAAAAAGACTAACTTTACATTAATATTTGGAAAAAAAATTGTTTTCAGTATTATCAACATTGTCACGTGCAAATACACCAACCTTGTTTTTGTTTGTTTGTTTGTTTGTTTTTTTCTAACACGGCATTTTCGAGTTAAAAATTCTCGGAAAGAGAAGAAAAAGCACAGCACGGGCTATTCTCGACACGAGCAACGGATTTGTCGTCTTCACCAGCAAAAACACGTGCGGGCAGACACAGTCAGTGGGCAAATCCACCGGTGTCTATCCACTTCCTACCCTCGTCAAACTCTTCCTCTTTCACATATCGGAAATCGGACCGGCTTAATTCCTATCTCAGTTGTGCCAGTTTGTCTCCGCCGTCTCGAAAGCCCTTTTTGCCGTCTATGAGCAGATGATCAAAAATCATCGCTGCTTTCTTACTGTCTTGCCTGGCCTCCTTCAAATGAACTCTTATCCTAAGTCATCTGTCTCTCATACAGGTAGAGAAATCTTCCCCAAAGAATTAATTTGATCCCTTAAGTTTACATCTGGATTTTAAGAATGTCCACGTTCTGCTTGCAGAACACACATCAGGCAATCACTGGGGCGTCTGGTTTACCGTTGAGATGATGAACACGGTCGAATCCCACATCGTCAAATCAACTCCAGCTTGTCCGTCAGCAGATCCTTATCAAAGCATATCCACACAGTCTGCGTTTGTATCGGTTCTATATAACACCAAAGAAATCTCATCCTGATGTTAATTGACAGGCACTGGTTTGATAAGAACGCTTTTCGTTTTCTTGAATGCTGTTTTAGCCTGCCCGATTCTGCTGGCTATTTCTAATGTGCATCTGCCGTCTGATGAAATGACCGTTCCCAGATATTTAAATTTTATCTTCATGTCTCATTGTTGTGGAAAAGAATCCCGCTTCATGAAAATAACTGCTGCATATACCTGCAAAAACTACTTAACATAACTGTTTACTGAATTTCACAATCAGACGCATTTGACACTTGATCCATGTTTTTAGCTTGTGATTGATGTTTTTAGCTTGTGATTGATGTTTTTAGCTAGTCATCCATGTTTTTAGTTAGTGATCCATGTTTTTAGCTAGTGATCCATGTTTTTAGCTGGCGACGCATGTTTCTAGCTTGTGACCCATGTTTTTAGCTAGTGATCCATGTTTTTAGCTTGTGATTCATGTTTTTAACTTGTGATCCACGTTTTTAGCTAGTAATCCATACTTTTAGCTTGTGACCCATGTTTTTAGCTAGTGATCTGTGTTCTTAGCTTGTGATTCATGTTTTTAACTTGTGATCCATGTTTTTAACTTGTGATCCATGTTTTTAGCTAGTGATCCATGTTTTTAGCTAGTGATCCATACTTTTAGCTAGTGATCCATGTTTTTAGCTAGTGATCCATACTTTTAGCTAGTGATCCATGTTTTTAGCTTGTGATCCATGTTTTTAACTTGTGATCCACGTTTTTAGCTAGTAATCCATGTTTTTAACGTGTGATTCATGTTTTTAGCTAGTAATCCATGTTTTTAGCTAGTGATCCATGTTTTTAGCGCTTGTGATCCATGTTTTTAACTAGCGATCCATGTTTTTAACTTGTGATCCATGTTCTTAGCTAGTAATCCATACTTTTAGCTTGTGATCCATGTTTTTAGCTAGTAATCCATATTTCAGCTTGTGATCCATTGTCTTAGCTTGTAATCCGTGTTTTTAGCTAGTAATCCATGTTTTTAGCTAGTGATCTATGTTTTTAGCTAATGATCCATGTTTTTAGCTAGTGATCCATGTTTTTAGCTTGCGACGCATGTTTCTAGCTTGTGACCCATGTGTTTATCTAGTGATCCATGTTTCTAGCTTGTGATCCATGTGTTTATCTAGTGATCCCTGTTTCTAGCTTGCGATCCATGTTTTAGCTGGTGATCCCTGTTTTTAGCTAGTGATCCCTGTTTTTAGCTTGTGATCCATGTTTTTTAGCTTGCAGTCTCCTGATCTACCTTTACTTCCATTAATGCAGTCAACGTGAAGCGTCCCACCTTCATAACATTAGAATATTTTCTTTTGTGGTCTTTTTTTCGGAAGGAAAGATAAGCCAAAGTCAGCATTATTTCTGTCTGCCAGACTGATGATGGCAGCATTCCGCTTTCCATCATAAAGAATGATGTGTGTGGGTGATGCGGGAGACACCATCAAAGGCAAACAACACTGTAGTTTTATTTTACACGCTGTCTGTCTGATGCCTTCCTTAATGATGGTTAGCAGGGAATGTTACAATTAGCATGTCTGAAGAGTGCAGTGCTTCTGTTCTTTGGTACACTGAGAGAGAAAGGGAGAGAAAGAGAGAGAGAGAGAGAGAGAGAGAGAGAGAGAGAGACAGACACACAGACACACAGACACACAGAGCCAGAGCCAGAGAGAGGGACAGAGAGATAGAGAATGAGACCGACAGACAGAGACAGACAGATTGACAGACAGACAGACAGAGACAGGCAGATTGACAGACAGATAGACAGATAGATAGGTAGAGAGATAGATCGACAGATAAACAGACGGACAGACAGATAGACAGACAGACAGACAGACAGGCAGCTCTTATCTCTAGAATTTATTAAGAACGTACTTTGTACTATGGCACAACTTTGAGACAGGTTGATAAGTTTAAATATCTGGGAACGGTAATTTCACCAGACGGCAGATACACTTCAAAAATAGCCAGCAGAATCGGCCAAGCCAAACCAGTATCCAAAAAGACGAAAAGCATTCTTACCAACAAATCAGTTAACATCAGGAAGAGAGTTCCTGAATGTTATATAGAACCGATAATGCTATACGGTTGTGAGGCGTGGACAGTCAACAAGCAAAAGCAGAACAAGATTGAGGAAGCCAAGATGTGGTTTCTAAGAAGAATGTTGAGAGTTCCATGGACAGCAAAGAAAACAAACGAGACAGTCTTGATGGAGGTAGACACAAGAAGGTCATTGATAAGGAAGATTAGGAAAAGACAGGCAACATTTATAGGCCATTTTATGAAGAAAAGGGGAATTAGAGCACCTGGTCGCAACAGGAAAGCTGGAGGGAAAGAGAGCACCAGATAGACCCAGGGAGAAAATATTGGAGGGACTTTCAATGTGGCTGAGGACAGAGAAGGTGGAAGATGTGCTTGCCGCGACAAGGGATAGATACATATGGAGGGCATGATCGCCAACGCCATGCGGCAGGGTACATGATGATAATGATGATGACTATGTCAGAAGAACCAAGCAGTAAGACAAACCTCAGTGCTACACTGGTCACGTTCATCAAGAAGAGAACTAAAAACAAGGAACTGCATGCTGATGATCTTACCCCAAACCTTCCTACATTGATTGTTACACTAACTTAATTTTGACGATGAAGAAATATTAGGTACGCTATAGTTCGGTTCTCACAGGCACACAAGCATTGTCAATGCATAATGGAATTTAGTTTTTTTGTTGAGTAACGCATGTGGGCTACCACTGAATGCGGTATAGTTGGCACTGAAATTGTATTTAGTCTCATCTTTTACTTAAATAGGTAACAGATTTGTCACCACTTGCGTTAGATAATAAATGACTTACATACTTTTCCCGATTTACCTACTACATGCATGCAATCCTATGACCAAAACACACTGAATAGTCCAAAGACGACCTAGAGCCGTTTCAATCATGGAATTCTAGACTTTAGTTCTAGTATAGATTTTAATGACAGGGGCGAGTAGCGCATAGCACCATTTCTCTCTTCCAGTGATGCCATCTCTGCACTTTTGTTGTCCAGCATAAAGAAAACTGTGTGTGGATGATTTTACATTTTTAGTTCATTTCTTTTGTCAGAAACAGTCCATGGTTATGTTCAGATTGTTTGTTGAGCCATATGTTGCTTTGCTGCGACGATTGTACACTTGATCTCTGACGTAAATCTGTCTGTCTGTCTGTCTGAATGTCAGTCTGTCTGTCTGTATGTCTCTCTCTCTCTCTCTCTCTCTCTCTCTCTCTCTGTCTCTCTGACACTGTCTCTCCCGTCGTGACTTGGTTGGGAAAAGGGAAAAAAAGGTGGGAAACGAATGAGTTTCTTACCCTACAACGTAGATCTTTTACGTCATAAACCCACAACAAAGAGGAAAGGCAAGGAAAATAAAAGCATAATGAAAAGAGACACACACAAAAAAAGTACAAGTGTCAGACGTAGATTCCTTCTATTACCAAGAACTGGAGACTTCATGCAATCAAGAAACAATTCCTTAACAATGACGTAAAAGTAAACAAAAGTAACAGAAAGTTTATGTTTCCTTAAGAACTTCCCTTGGTGTTCTCATGTAGATAATGCGCATATATGTCTTTGGTGTTCTGTTGTGGACTTTGTTACAATGTTTCTTTCTTTTATAATATTTATACGTTCTTGTTCTCACACTCCCTTTACATCCATTCTAACTAAATGGTCTTTCATCCTTCGTTTCTGGCCCATCTTAGATTTCTTTAGAATGTGTATTTTCACTGTATGTTCTAATGGTCACAACAATCAAATCCCAAAAGCATTTCCAAGCTACTCGTCGTCAGCCGACATTTTTTGGTTTATTGTTTGTTAAAAGATTTCACAAAAATAGTGAATGCATTATCCTAATGACAATACTGAATTTTCATTTTGCAATTACTGTATAATTGTTTTCATTTTGCAGGTAAAAGTTATTTATAACCGCTGAAGCTTAAACATAATTGTTTAAGCGTACAGCATAAACATTTTCACTTGTGCTATGTTGTTTATGTGATAGCACTATTTTTTTCTGTGTGTTATCTCGTAGTTGTTTATGTTTGATGTTTACTATAAAAGAAACCAACAACCAAAACAAATTTGTGATATTCCAAATAAAGAGGAACCCTGATTTGAAAACATGCCAGGTAAGCTGTTTCATTCTGTCAACAAGAACAAAAATTGCAATTCGGTTCAAGAGAACAAAAGCAACACAGCAACTCAAATCCAACTGCTGGTGAGGGAAGTGGCCTTATGTTAAGCTCAGTTTCAGTTTCTCAAAATGATTTCTCCGCGCTCGGAACGAATTCCATATGCACTAACGTCACAGGTGCCATGTGATGGTGACCATGAATATATGAGCTGGCCACGTCCTGAGGTACTACTTAGCCTATGTTTTACCTAGCCTACATTTTTATATACTAGTATTGCGTCAGTCTACCATTGGAGTCATCTGGGTTACATGTAGAAGACAAGGTCATCAAGTACACAACGACAAGTACACAAGTACAAAAGCACTTTGTGTCCTATAATGCGGAAACCCCGTTGTCCCAGGGACAAAAAAACACAACATCCATGAAAACCAAACATCAAAAGAAAAGCAACATTATAATGGTTCTTATATAAAAGAGAGGTCAAGTTATCACCTTGGAATAGGACACTACGTGTTCGAGTTTGACTTGAGAGAACATCTTGTGTGCAGTCTGTTGCTGTGAACATGTAGTACCTTGTGTGTATTTGTGTGACTAGGTACCTGACCTACAGGAAGATAAACAAGGAGATCAGGAATAGGTGCAATGAAGCTAAGGAAGCTTGGCTGAAATCAAAGTGCAAAGAAATGGAAGATCGACACAAAACGGATCCTCAGGGTATGTACAGACGAACTGAAGAAATTGTCCACAGAAAAAATACATGCACATCAACTGGTTGCTTGAAATCGAAAGATGGCACGCTTATCATGGAAAAAGACAAAATATTAGACAGATGGGGAGAGTACATTAAAGACCTTTTTGAGGATGACAGAAACGAAGAACACATTATAAAACAGAGCTTTGAAGGACCACCCATAATGAAAGATGAAGTTAGAGCGGCACTGAAAAAGATGAAACCGGGAAAAGCCCCAGGACCAGACAACATTACTACAGAGATGATTGAAGCCCTGGAGGAATTTGGCATAGAAAAAATAACAGTCCTCCTAAATGAAATTTATGACACTGGAAAAATCCCCAAAGATATGTCAAAATCAATTTTCATTGCACTTCCAAAGAGACAGGGGCTATAGAATGCGAACTCCATCGCACAATCAGTCTGATAAGCCATGTAACAAAAATCCTGTTAAGAATAGTCATGATGAGGACAAGGAATAGAATCAAAAGAGAAATAGCAGAAGAACAGTGTGGATTTGTGGAAAGGAAAGGAACTATTAATGCCATATACATCCAAAGAACTATCATAGAGAGGTCAAATGAGATGAATAAGGATTTATATTTATGCTTTGTTGACTACATGTACACCAAGGTTTTCGATCGGGTAAGACATGATGAATTGATCAACCAACTGGAGAGACTCAATGTTGATGGAAAAGATCTACGAATAATCAGAAATATGTACTGGGAACAAACAGCTGCAATGAGAATAGAAAACAATGTAAGCTCTTTCCAAAATATCAAAAGAGGAGTCAGACAGGGTTGTGTTTTGTCACCAGATCTGTTTTCACTTTACAGCGAAAACATCATGAGAAACCTAGAAGAAGACCCTGGATTAAAGGTTGGAGGGAAAATGATAAACGACATTCGATATGCAGATGACACCGTGCTAATTGCAGAAAGTGAAAGAGACCTACAAAACCTTGTGAATATACTAGAAATAGAAAGCAAAGGTAAGGGGCTGGAACTAAACAGCAGGAAGACTGAAGTCATGGTGATCAGTAAAAAACATGAAATCCCATCATGCAAAATAACAGCAAATGGCACAACCTTGACACAGATTGAGAAATTCAAATACCTGGGAACGATCATTTCATCAGACGGCAGATGCACATCAGAAATAGCCAGCAGAATCGGCCAAGCCAAAACAGCATTCAAGAAGATGACAAGCATTCTTACCAACAAATGCCTATCAATTAACATCAGGAAGAGAGTTCTTGAATGTTATATAGAACCAATACTGTTGTACGGATGCGAGGCGTGGACAGTCAACAAACAAAGCAGAACAAGATTGAGGCAGCCGAGATGTGGTTTCTAAGAAGAATGTTGAAGGTTCCATGGACAGCAAAGAAAACAAACGAGACAGTCTTGATGGAGGCAGACACAAGTAGATCACTCATAAGGAAGATTAGGAAAAGACAGGGAACATTTATAGGCCATTTTATGAGGAAGGGGGATTTGGAGCACCTGGTCACGGCGGGAAAGCTGGAGGGAAAGAGAGCACCGGGTAGACCCAGGGAGAAAATGCTGGACGGACTTGCAGAATGGCTGGGGACGGGGAGGGTGGAGTAGATGTTAGGGGCAACGAGAGATAGAGGCAGATGGAAGTCCATGATCGCCAACGCCATGCGGCAGGGCACCTGATGATGAGGAGGTACCTGACCTTGTTTTGAGTTGGAAAAAGCAGAACAGAAATGGAGAGATGACGGACAACGCCCTCTTTATGTTTACTCCAAGAAAAGTTGAGATCTCTCTACCTCTTATTACCTGTGACCTCTTGACTACCCTTTACCTTACCTTTAAGTAAAACCTTACTGTCAAACTTTAAGAGGACCACAAAGCATATACACCATTTACTTTATAAAATGCCATGCCTTGTACTAAACAGAATCTATAGTTTTTTCCCCCACGAAAAAATAAGAATTTGAAGAGTCTCCAGTGTTTGGGTTGAAGTCTTTGCGTGAAAAAGGAAACCAAAGGATACTCCATGTACTTGATGCCGCTATAAACCATTAGAATTTTTCTTCTGCACGCTTAAGACCCCACGACAGTGAAAGTAACCAGGGCATTTGCTCGGCTTCCTTGGTGTAAAACATTGGGCAGATAGAGTTGATTTCCCAGGTCCCTCCCTCCCCTTGAAAGTCAGTTAGCCTTCTTGCCTTTCTAAAGTCTTGGTTAAAAAATGAATGGCGCTACAGTGTGGCGACACGCTCTCTAAAGGGTTAGCAGTTCGAGTTTCAATGGCAAATCTGTGACAGAAAATAAGAATATGAAAAAGAAATGAATATGAATATGAATATGTGCACATGTACACAGAATATGTGAAACAACTCAACCCCCCCCCTCCCCGCCCGGTTAAATGCTGTGAACTAAAATGCTCAAAATGAAAGGTGGCACCGCACTGTAATGGTGAGCTCTTCGTAGAGACAGCAACCAAGTATCACACGGAACAAAGTTCTCTGTGACAACAATCAATAAAATACTTACTACATTACAACAAAAACGTAACAGAAGCTGCAGCAAAACAAAACAAAAAACAAAAAAAAAGGTGATGATGATTATGGTGATGATATTGATGCTGCTGCTGCTGATTTTGATAACACTGATACTAATGATAATAATCACTAGTAATATAAGTAATCACAAATAACAACAACAACAACAACAACAACGATAATAATAATACTTATGATAATAATAATACTAATATCGTCGTCATCGATATGATGATGATGATGATGATATGATGATGACGTTGATGATGATGATGATGATGATGTTGACAGTAGTAATAACATAATTAGGTTCCGGTTCCTATCACTTATAGACCAGCCAACAAGTGGAGCCAAATAGAGGCTAGTTGGAATAATTATGATAAGAGTAATAACGATAACAACGATAACAACAACAACAGCAAAACGACGACAACAACAACAACAACGACGACGACGACGACGACGATGATGATGATGATAAGAATATTTTTTTTCCTTGAAGGTCCTAGTATTCTAATTTTTATAGTTGCATTTTGAGTTTATATTTACACAGAAACTATTCATCATAAAAACGTCACACACAAACAACACACACAAAAAACAAGAACCCCCCCCCCCCCACACACACACACACTCCTAAACTTGAACAATACGTCAGCCCCAACATGACTAAATAGTTTCCCTGCCCTGACCCTCAGTATCACCACAGATGTCATCAGTTGATAGCATCGTTTCATCAGGGCCTAGTCTAGGTGCTGGTCAGAACGGCTAGCCTGGAGATCGAGACTCTTCGACAGCAATGTGGAACACTGTTTAACTAAGGGTACTGAATAAACCATTCAGTCAATCGATGCGCTCAGTGAGATATCTGAAGTAGAGTGTGATGACATTCTATTAGCCTATAGGGTTAGGCTGGAGAGAAGATGGGGGGGGGGGGGAAGTTGAGCTGAGGTGGGGGCAGCGAGGATCGATTTTTGCCTAATGCAGGAAAGTAGGTTACGCAGAAACTTGTGAGAATGGAGAGAGAGAGAGATAGAGAGATAGAGAGAGATAGAGAGAGAGAGAGAGAGAGAGAGAAGAGAGAGAGTGAAGAACAGAGAGAGAGAGAGAGAGAGAGGGGAAGAGAGAGAGAGAGAGAGTGAAGGACTGAGAGAGAGAGAGAGGAGAGAGAGAGGGAAGAGAGAGAGAGAGAGAGAGAGAGAGAGAGAGAGAGAGAGAGAGAGAGAGAGAGAGAGAGAGGATAGATCAATATATTCTTATTTTCCACTTTTTTGAAAAACAAAATAAGCGAAAAGAAACGTCTGAAAATCTCCAGCTAAACAAACCTTCCATACTTCTCTAAATCCACAACGAACATGTACATGTACATTTCTAACACAACCCGTCAGCAAGACAAACCTTCAGTGACACATTGGTCACGTTCAGTAAGAGGAGAAATGGAACAAGGAAGGGAGGGTATGTTGATACCACCCTGCTCCAACCCTCCCCGCATGTCTGTCTGGCTGACAGACAAACTGAATCAAACACGTTAGTTCCAGCTACCTAAACCACATCCTCTTCCGTCCATCTATTTCCTTCTTTTCCGCTCTATGGGTCTCTATTTCCGAGATTCGGAATATTTTTCATGCTCTTGTGAGATCAGATCAGGAAGTAGAAAAAACGCGGAAAAAAAAGAATAGTAACGCGAATTAAATACAAGCAGACAAGACAAGCGCAAATTTTCGGGCAACTGGCCTTTGTCAAGCGTAAGATCACAAACAAACAAATACCAAATACTAGATCACAAACAAACAAACAAACACAAATACAAAAATTAAGAGAAAAAGAGCAGCAGGGAAGTTTCAGTCTTTTTCTCTTTATTTTTGTATCTGGTGTTTGTTTGTTTGTGATCTTACTTTGACAAAGGCCAATTGGCCGAAATCTTGCGCTTGTCTTGTCTGGTTGTATTACATTCGCGTTCTTATTCTGTTTTCGTGTTTTTTGTGTTTTTTTTTGTTTTCTGATTCCTGTTTGCTTGAACGCGGGCAGTCACATTTGTTTTGGAGATCATATCAGGTTTTCTTTTCAGTGTGAGGAGAGGAGTGGAGGTGTTGTAATTCCCTTATGTGAAAACTTTTGTGCATGGCCAGTATTGCTGTGGATTGATAATGGAGGCCAGACACATTCTGAAATGAAATAAAAAGGGTTTTCTCTCCTGCGTCGTGGTGGGCTCTTGGTATTATTCTACATTATCTTTGACGTTAAGATACCAAGTCTCTGAGGGTCGTAACATATTTGAAAAGATTCCATCAGAAGGAAAAAAAATGTGTGGGTGTTGGTATGTTCATGCGTGTGTGTGTGTGTATGTGCGCATGTGTGTATGTATATGTATGTGGGTTCGTTCGTTTGTTTTTCGATTTAAAGTCTTTTCACTATGAGTGATATTAGACGAAAAAACAAAACAAAACAAAACAAAACAAAACAAACACCCCCCCCCCAAAACAAACAAAAAGGGATGTGTATGTGTGTGTCCGCGTGTGCGGTGCGTGTGCGTGCGCGCATGTGTTTATGTGTGTATGCGTGTGCACATGTATGTGCGTGTGCACGTGTGTGAGTGCATATGTACATGTGTGAGTGCATGTGCACGTGTGTGTGTGTGTGTGTGTGTGTGTGTGTGTGTGTGTGTGTGTGTGTGTGTGTGTGTGTGTGAGTGTGAGTGCGTGTGCGTGTGTGTGTGTCTGTTTGTCTGTGAGTGTGAGTGTGTGTGTGTATGCAGACTGATAAGTACATCCATACATGATTTGTATATTTTTTGTCAAGGTTTATTCAGCTGAATCCGTAAGAGAATAATCCCAACAGAAATACCTCGTTATCTTAATCGCAACCCACTATTGTGTATATTACTTGCAAATTGACAAACAGATACAAACATTCATTTTCTGCCTTCACTCTCAATATATGTACCATCCTGATCAAATCCACCATTTCGTTCTTAAGCCACTCTGACCATAGCAATACCATGTCCCCCCCCCTTTTTTTTAATTTTTTTTTTTTTTACTGTTTAGGGTAATGAAAAAAAAAATCTGACAATCGTATATATGAAACTGAAGCCAGCTGCATTGAGAAAGAAATACCCTTGGTCAGTCTCTCTCACTGCTGCACGTGTGTGCAAAGTTGGCTGACATACACGGTTTATGACTTTTATAATGATATATGTTTGAATTTTGAGAGGTGGCAGAATGGTTGAGACGTTCGCCTACCAATAACAAAACCCGAGATTCCAGGGTTCGTTTCATTTTGAGACCTCGACTTGTCTCCTCAGTTCGACCGGAAAATCGAACTGAACGTCCTTTGGAAGGGTGTGAAAAAAAACGAGTCAGACTCGTGAGTCTTCTGACCCGCGCACCTAAAAGATCCCACAGCATTTGAAAATCGTGAAGAGCAAGATGCCCTAGCATAAAAACATTGGAAGGAAGATCTATTTCTCAGGTCCTTCCCTTGAAGCCCCATTAGCCTTCTTGCCTTTTAGAAATCTTGGTTAAAAAAAAAAGGTGTGGACAACAGCAAGACAGAATGAGTGAAAGAGAAAGTGAGTAACAGAGCGAAGAGAAAGAGAAGAGAAAAAGAGAGAATATGTTGGAACAGTGTGTGTGTGTGTGTGTGTGTGTGTGTGTGTGTGTGTGGTGTGTGTGTGTGTGTGTGTTTGTGTGTGACTGAGAAATGACAACTGAGTCAAGGTCACTCGCTACAGCTAGAGCGTATTTTAACTCAAATCTGTGTGTGTGTGTGTGTGTGTGTGTGGCGTGCGTATGTGTGTGTGTGTGTGTGTGTGTGTGTGTGTGTGTGTGTGCGTGCGTGAGTGCGTGTGTGTTGTGTGTGTGTGTATGTGTAGTGTGTGTGTTTGTGTGTGACTGAGAAAATGACAACTGAGTCAAGGGTCACTCGCCTAACAGGCTAGAGCGTATTTTAACTCAGCATCTTGTGTGTGTGTGTGTGTGTATGTGTGTCTGTGTGTGTGTGTGTGTGGTGTGCGTGGTGGTGGTGGTGCGTGTGTGTGTGTGTGTGTGTGTGGTATGTGTGTGTGTGTGTTTGTGTGTGACTGAGAAAATGACAACTGAGTCAAGGTCATGCCTAGGCTAGAGCGTATTTTAATCAGCATCTTGTGTGTGTGTGTGTATGGTGTGTGTGTGTGTGTGTGTGTGTGTGTGTGTGTGTGTGTGTGTGTGTGTGTGTGAGACAATATGTGTGTGTGTGTGTGATGAGACAATATGTGTGTGTATGTGAGAGAAAGAGAGACAGAGAAAGAGAGAGAAGAAAGAGAGAGAGCGAGAGAGAGAGAGAGAGAGAGAGAGAGAGAGAGAGAGAGAGAGAGAGAGAGAGAGAGAGAGAGAGAGAGAGAGAGAGAGAGAGAGAGAGGAAGGGAAGGCTGACAGCTTGGGTTAGGGTCACACGCCCCACTCTCCTCCTATCTTCGTCCTCTCAGTTTGTGTGCTTTGTGCCCTGGAATTTAGGTCGTTGTTGGCTATCTAGGTAGGACCTCAGGACATGGCCAGTTCATGGGTTTATGTGCAGGCTTAAGGCGTGTGCCGTAATCATTCTGGATCTTCTTCATCACATGCCACCTGTGACGTTAATGCATATGGAATTCATTCTGAGCGGCTGAGACGTCATCTTGAGATCCTGAAACTGAAACTGAAACTGAAACTGGGTGAATGTTTTGGTGATTGATGAAAGCGCACGCCTTGGTCTGATTCTTCACTGAAGATATGGCTCCTTGAAGAATGAATGAATCTTTTATTTAATGTCTGTTCACAATAGTGATTTTAGACACACACGCACGCACACACACACACACACACACACACACACACACACACACACACACACACACACACACACACACACACACACACACACACACACACACACACACACACACACACACAAAGGTGGAGTGAA
>JAPXFY010000012.1:46803343-46815843 GCA_030674185.1 Monoplex corrugatus | reverse complement strand
CTTAATGGCAGTCCACCAGAGTATTATTACTCACACATACCCCAACAAGGCTGCAATCCATCTTCTTCATCCCATCTGAACGACAGACACGTCAGCACATATACATTACCACGCTCCACGGTGACTTTCATTGAAAAGCGCAGATTATCTCCCCATTTTAACTTCCTAAAACAAAACAAAGCAAAGCAAAGCAAAGCAGAACAAAACAGAACAGAACAGAACAAACAAAACAAAACAAAACAAAACAAAAACAAAACAAAACAAAACACAAATGGAAAAGCAAAACAAAATACTGAAGAAAAAGACGATCATCAAAACCCAAACAAAGAAACAAACGAACGAAACAAACAACAACAACACACACACACAAAATTCACCAAGGAAAAAACCTCCAATGTTGCCTACTTTCAAGCTTCATATGACTAAAACTGTTCATAATGAAATAACAGCGCCAACATCCCGCCAGATAGGCTTTTATCAAAAGGCTGTTTTTCATCATCTTATTTTTTATGGACTTTTCTGTGTGTCTTAAATCTGTTAACATCCTCTTTCCATATACACACCTTTTCTTTTTCTGTTCTTTTGTTGACCTCGTTTGGAAGGTGTACTTTACATTTCTTTCTTTCATTATCTGTGTGTGTGTGTGTTTTTGGCGGATTTTGTTTGTGTGTGTTTTTCTTTTTAAGTTCGATGGTTTTCACATTTTTCTTTTTCATACTTATCAATGACTTTTCCATCTGTCTTTATTTGTCCAAATGTTTTCTTTCGTTATAAGTCCATTGATTTCCTCCCCCCCCATGACCACAACATCCCAGCACCAAGAACATTTCAAAATCACAGACACTCGTCATGAACTGTCCATTCAGTTTTGTTAAAATACAAGGAACAGCCTTATTTGGAAGCAGGATTGCAAACATGTTGAAAAATTTCAATTTATGTTAGTCAGCAAAAAATGAATTACGTGACCCAGATTCAAGAAAAGAAGAAGAACATAGCAATGCATACACAGTCTGAGGAGAGCATTGAGAGTGTCAGGTGTACAAGCACATTGATCTTTGTCAGCCCTAAACAGGGAAAATCAATTAAAAAATAGACACGAAACACAGCAAACATAAAACAACAACTGATTATTATGGTAAATGAAATATTATGGTTACTTGGATCAAAGAGTTAACTGATAAGTTTTAAGAAGACCACAAACATTCCATATGTATTTTTTTTTTATTATAAAAGCGACTTGAAAGGCCACTGCGGTCTGGGTATTCTGAGTGAAACAATCCATCCATCATCCATCCATCCATCCATCCATCCATCCATCCATCCATCCATCCATCCATCCATCCATCCATCCATCCATCCATCCATCCATCCATCCATTTATCCATCCATCCATTTATTCATCTATTTAATCTTGTATGATCTTATATGATCTTATCTGATCTTATCCGATCTTATCCGATCTTATCTGATCTTATCCAACCCAACCCAACCCAACTCATCCCAACGCAACCCAACCCAGCCCAACCTCATCCGTCCATCCATCCATCCATCCATCCATCCATCCATCCATCCATCCATCATCTATCTACTAATCTATCTATCTATCTATCTATCTATCTATCTATCTATCTATCTATCTATCTATCTATCTATCTATCTATCTATCTATGCGCGTGTGTATGTGTGTTTAGATATATGCATACACATTTAGGTATATTCATATAGTCACACATATATGTCAGTACACACGCACACACACACACACACACACACAACACACACACACACACACACACACAACACACACACACACCACACACACACACACACACGCACACACGTCAGGTCAAAGAAGAAAAAACAATCGGATGATGTTGAGATCAAATAAATCCACTTTGTTGTAGAAGAAAAAAATATTAAACAGTCTACAGGCTGCTGAAAACAACAACAACAACAACAACCAACAACAAACAACAACAAACCCCGCCCCTCTACGTACGTTCAGAGAAGTCAAAGAAAGAGCTTTTTTAAAGGAAATTTTTATATGCTAATTTTCAGGAAGACCTGGATACCTTTCTGTGTTTTTGGTAGGCAAGATATTCCACTGACTCAAGAACAAGTAATGTGCAAGGCTACAGCTGGTATGTTTCAAAAGGGGTGTCATTTTGTGGATTCATAATAACAGCTCTTTTCCCCTTCTGCCTATGAACCCTCAGTGTTCTCGAGTTCAGCTTCTGCTCAGGTTACTAGGGTAGTGGGACGGATTTCGATTTCTGTCAACATGAAAATGTCATTATTATATCTGACATGTGGAAAACATCTGCGCTCTGCCTAATCTTGCCTGGTTACAAGATTTGATAGCAGTTGTATATATCTATATCTATCTGTCCATCTATCCATCCATCTATCTATCCATCTATATATCAATCAATCTATCTATCTATCTGCCTGTCTATCTATCTGCCTGTCTATCTATCTATCTATCTATCAATCTATCAGTCTGTCTGTCTGTCTGTCTGTCTGTCTATCTATCTATCTATCTATCTATCTATCTATCTATATGTGTGCGTTTGTATGTGTGTGTGTGTGTAAGTATGTATGTATATATATGTATGTATGTATGTATGTATGTATGTGTATGTATGTATGAATGTATGTATGTATGAATGTATTATGTATGTATGTATGTATGTATGTATGTATGTATGTATGTATGTATGTGTGTGTGTGTGCGTGTGCGCGTGTCTGTGTGTTGTGTGTCTGTGCGTGTGTCTGTGTGCAAGTTTCAGTCAGTGGAAGCCCCAGTTCTTGAAAACATGAACAGCTTCAACAAACACAGAAATAGGCACCTCACCCAGACAGAAATGTCACCACCAAGTTCTCCTGATCCATAATTCGGTGCAGCACTGTTGTTGTTGCTTTACTAGCATGCACTCGATCAAAGTGTTTTTTCCCCAGTGTATGTATTTTCAATACTGTACTCTTTTCCTCTTAATCTTTTTTGTTCTCTTTGCTTTCTTTCTTCTCATCATCCTCTCCTTTGCTCTCTTTCTATGTTTTTTTAAATTTTAATTCTAATATTTTCTGAATGTTATAATATATGGTAATAGAAAGAGTTTAGCAAGTACTTCGCACAAAATTTCGTCCAGCCCAGTCTAACTGATATGTAAGCCACAGAAGTCTTTGGTAAAATATCTCACAGGAAAGCAAAGCATTCAGATTTGTCTTCATTATAAAAACCTTACAAATAGAGCGAGAAATTTGGCAATGATGTTGTCCCGTAATAACGAAACATGAAGTTAACTCTTTTTGTATTGTAAAAGTATCTGTGTATTGTTCATGCCCTGTTGAAGACTCAAAGTTTAAAACCGGTAGATCTATTGTCTGTTATAATTATTGTTGTGTCAACTCTTAAGGTGGTTACTGCACATTTCTTTTTCATATTAAAAAAAAAAAAAGAAAAAATCACCACTTATACATAAGACATGTTTGAGACACACACATAACGTGTGTGACCTTCCACGCAAAAAGGAGGCTAAAGAGATACCAGGCGGCAAGATTTATCGTATCTTATAACTGACACCACTCTGGTAAGCACATTTATATTAATCAATAATAAATTAATAGCGTACTTGATTCACCCTTGTTCGGAACACGTGTCTTGTTAAGAGCTGAACGTGACCTTTGTCACTGTAGTTTGTCTTGCTGACTGGCTGTGTTAGTATTGTTCGTTTATTGTCATTCTAGAAGGAGAAAGAAAAAGAGTTGGGGTTGCTGAGAGCTTCAGCTCTCTCTCTCCCTTTCTTTGTGTCTCTGTCTCTCTCTTTGTGTCTCTGTCTCTCTCACTCTTTGTCTCTGTCTCTCTTTCTCTTTGTCTCTGTCTGTCTGTCTGTCTCTCTTTGTCTCTGTCTGTCTGTCTGTTTCTGTGTCTCTCTCTGTCTTTGTCTTTGTCTCTCTTTGTCTCTGTCTGTCTGTCTGTCTCTGTCTCTCTCTGTCTCAGTCTGTCTGTCTATCTGTTTCTATCTCTCTCTCTCTTTCTGTGTGTTTCTCTTCGTGTCGCTGTCTCTATCTGTCTGTCTATGTGTATGTCTGTCTGTCTCTGTCTGTCTGTCACTCACTCACTCACTGTCTCTCTCTCTCTCTCTCTCTTCACTCTCTCTCTCTCTCCTCTCTCTCGCTGTCTTCCTTATTCATGTAGCCAAGTGGTTATAGGACCAACTTTGACCTAAAACTCTTGATTCGAAGCACGGCTTAGACAGGGATTATTTCCCCCTGCCCCCTCCACTAGGTCTTAAATGGTCATCTAGATGATGGTCTTTCAAATAAAACAGTCCTAAATCGATTTCCCTTGTGCGGAACGTACTCAGTGCGCGTTAGAGACTCCATGAAAAAAAAAAGAAGAGTTGTCCCTGGCAAAATTTGTGGTAAAATGTAATTTCATAGGTAAACAGAAATGCATTCATATAAAACAAAACAAAACCAAAAAGCCCTGTGTCTCCGTACTGTGGCAATACAATCTACCTTGGGAGAGCAGCCCAAACTTCACATGGTATGTCCATTTTGACAAAAAACGAAAATAAAAACAAAACAAAACAAAACGAAAAAGAAAGCAAAACAAACAAACAAACCAAACAAACAAACAATCAAACAAACAAACAAACAAACAAACAAACTAACATAAAAACTCCAAACCCAATGATACAATAAATTCATTCTCAGCCGGAGTTATGGGAACTTTTATTGGAAAAATAATTTTGTAGCTTACATTTGTTTTATTACTTTTGTTGTAATTTCATGAAACAGTGATGATGTGTTCATTTGAGAGATACCCACTATGCAGACTCATGAATACAAATTCAATTCTCGAACAGAACGATTACTCACCGAAAGTAATATCTGTGCTTATCTCTCTCTGTCTCTGTCTCTCTTTCTCTCTCTCTCTCTTCCTCTATCTCTTTCTCCTTCCCTGTCTCTCTCTGCCTCCCCCCTCTCTCTTTTAAATTTAACGCATCATTTGTATTTGATTTTACATTGTCAAATGATGGCTTCTCTGATAGGATGATGGATGTACCCGGCTGAGGACTCAGTTGGAAGTTGAACAGTGTCGGAGTTTGGATTTTGGATTTTGGATTTTGTTCAAGAGGGATTCATCGCACTCAGACAATTCCATATGTGCTCTACCCAAATCTGCCAAGAATTATCTGGCAGACTACCTAAGTCTGCACAAAACCCTATTCGCGGGCAAGACCTTGAAATTGGGGAGAAGGGGGGAACGAATTTTTGAAACACTAAGCTGACACCACCGGAATGATGGGGACATTAAAATGGGCAGTGAACAGGCCAGTTTTGTGATGTTGAAGGCTGGGGTTGAACTCGAGATATCAGACCTTCAGTCCACGGCTCTATCGTAAGAACCAACCAGCCCCCGGTAACAGTGTCGGCTGTGGCTACATAAACCTGTCCATGAGTGGCAGTCCTTGCCACAGCCGATGCACATGAAGCATGATGGTTGTGGCTGGGTGGTTCCTGCTGCAGCTTTCCTTCTGTCTCTTCTGTCCAACCACAGTTGTTATTGTTATTGTTGTTGTTGTTGTTTAAAGCCCAGTCGACTGCGTAGAGCCATATCAGGGCTACAACCGCTTCAAAAATACAAATGTTCAACAGGAAAAAAAAAAAAAAAAAAAAAGAAAGAAAGAAAATCAAGTACACGTATCCATGCATTCACATACATAATCTAAGGCGTTGACCACTCCGTCCAATTTATCGCACAGGGGATTTAAAAAATACGCACCTGAATACAAATTTAAGCAAAACATATAAAAACGGGCCTAAGCTGCCTAAAACTTGCTTCCGTATATCTCACATCTCTAGAGACAAATACTTAATACATGTACCCAGTTATCAATCCTAACAAAAAGTACATAAGACTTTATCGAACAGGTGAATGGACCAGCAAGGCAGAAAATGATAGGAAGAAATGACAGAAAGCTAAGGAACAAGGCAGAAACAAAGGGAGTGACAGAAAAGAGGAAATTTCTAGCACAGAATTTCCAGAAGGTGGGGATACAATTCATATTGAAAGACCCCCCCCCCCACGCCCCCGGCACTCCCATAGGGGGGTGGGGGGATGGGGGACCACAGTTGAGTTCGTTTCTCCTCAACAGTAGCCATACCTGCACGTACAGCTTGTCGCCAGGCGTAGCATTTTGCAGCACAAGCACAGTAAGCATGCAGAAGTACACAAACATCAACACCATCCAACGTCTATCAAATCAATGGAAAAAAACATGGCCACATGTGTGTAACAGTGTCTGACTCGTATTTTTCTTCCTGTTTGGGGGTGCTTGGATTATTAATTCTTTTTTTCATTTAAATTTCTAAGAATCTACTGTTGGAGGGGGAGGGGGGTGAGTTTACATCTCCCGGAGAAACCTGATCATCAGCAGGAAAGTATTACTATATGAGGAACAGGCATATTCTCCTTTATCCAGTCTTTCCTTGGTGGGTGAAAAGAATCGATGGATGGAAATATCATTAGAGAGTTTGTGTTGTTTCTCCTTCTTGTCATCACTGTTGTTATAGAGTTGTCTTTGGCAATGTCAGCAGCAAGACAGTCTTCATCAATACGGTGTTGTTTGTGTGGTTTTGAGTTTTTGACTGTGTTTATGTAAGTGCGTGTTTTGTGTGTGTGTATGTGTGTGTGTGTTGTGTGTGTGCTGTGTGTGTGTGTGTGTGTGTGTGTGTGTGTGTGTGTGTGTGTGTGTGTGTGTGTGTGTGTGGTGGTATTGTGTGTGTGTTTGTATTGTGTGTGTGTGTGTGTTTTGTATGTGTGTGTGTGTGTGTTTGTATTGTGTGTGTGTGTGTGTGTGCATGTTTGTGTGTGTGTGTGTGTTATGTATGTGTATGTGTGTGTATGTGTGTGTGTTTATATGTGTGTGTTGTGTATGTATGTGTATCTGTGTGTGTGTGTGTGTGTGTGTGTATGAACATATTTGTGTGTGTATCTGTGTGTATCTGTCTGTGTGTATCTGTCTGTGTGTATCTGTGTGCGTATACGCGCGTGTGTATATGTGTCTGTGTTTATGTAAGTGTGTGTGCGCGCAAGCGTGTGTGTGTGTATCTGTGTGTGTGCGCGTGTGTGTGTGCATGCATGTGCGTGTGTGTGTATATATACGTGTGTTGTTATCTTTAATCAAACAATCTTGAATGCCCATCCCTCGAACACATACATTTCTTTTTATAACTCTCCTTTACTGTCTTGATCGATACTGGTAAAGAAAACGGCGCCTTTTATTATAGAAGAACTGATTAATGAGTCTTTTGTCTGTTTTCATTCCTAGCTTCCACTTCTGTCCTTTCCTTTTTTTTTTCAACTTGAAAAGAAAGCTTGGCGTGGGGAACAGAAATAATTACACCGGGAGAATTCAGTGCAGACTGGTGTCAGGAGTGCCTGTTTATCTATTTGTTTGTTTGTGTGATTGTGCGTGTTTCCTCTTTTCAGAATGTATCTCCAACAGTTTCTTAAAATGTTCAAAGATGTCTTGGTATGCAAATCTGGACTGAATTTAATTTTTAAAAGAGTCAAGAATGATCCCGTCCGTTTGAGAGAGTATTTTAGGAAATGATTATCGAGGAAATCAACCTACACGGAACTAAGCGTCTTCAGTGTTCATTGCTATGCACACCACACACACACACACACACACACACACACACACACACACACACACACACACACACACACACACAAACACACACACACACACGATAGTCGCCTCAAGCTAAACCAAGGAAAAACCGAAGCAATGCGCTTTTCTCCCAGTCCTGCTATCTCTTCTGACCTTCCCTCTAACATTCGTTTCGAAGATTCTATTGTTGATTTCTCTGAACAGTCACGCTATCTTGGATTCTTTCTTGATTCTCATCTAACTATGAAACATCAGATCATGAAAACGTGTCAGGCCGCATACATCCAACTCCGACAAATCAGTTCCATACGTCATTACCTCACATATGAAGCAACAAAAACACTTGTAACTGCTTGTATTCTGTCCAGATTAGATTATTGCAACTCCTTACTTCTCGGCTGTCCCAAGACTCTTCTCAAACCCCTTCAACAGGTTCAAAACTCTGCAGCCAAATTAATTTTCAAAGCTCGCAAATCACACCATTGCACACCTCTCTTTAAACAACTCCACTGGCTTCCGATCGAACAAAGAATTAAGTACAAATCTGCTTGTATTTCTTTTCATGTCATCTCGGGCACTGCTCCAGCGTATATATCTGATCTATTTCAAGTCTATGTTCCTTCTCGTTCTTTACGTTCCGCTTCTGACGACAGAATATTCCGTGTCCCCGGATTCAATAGAAAGCAACATGGTGGTCGTTCCTTCTCATACTCTGCTGCTGTTGAGTGGAATTCCCTGCCTCACTCTCTCCGCCACAGCCCCTCTCTCTCTTCCTTTAAATCCAACCTGAAAACTCACTTATTCCGCCAGTACTTTTGAAACCTGAATTTTCTTGTTCTATTGTATGCGTGCGTGGGTGTGTGTGCGTGTGGGTGCGCGCGTGGGTGTTTGTGTGTGGGTGTGTTTGTGTGTGCGTGTGTGTGTCTGCATTCGTTGCTGCACACGCGTGCATGCCTGCATGTATGTGTTTATGTGTATTTCTTGTAATATGTATTTTGTTGAAAATGTGTTCTCCCCTCCCATTTCACCACTTTACTCCTCCTTTTCAAATTTGTGAAGCGCTTTGAGTCCATAGAAAGCGCTATAAAAATCTCCATACTTACTTACTTACTTACACACACACACACCACGCACGCACGCACACACACACACACACACACACACACACACACCACGCACGCACGCACACGCACACACACACACACACACACACACGCACGCACGCACGCACACAACACACACACACACACACACACACACACACACACACACACACACACACACACACACACACAGAGTATTAGCCATATCCCTTAAATGACTTTATTTGACAGCAAGCACGTGATTCCAGCTTCTTATTTCCCACTTTATCTTCTGTTCCAGTGACACAGCCAATATTTAATGTCCGACCCTAATTACCTCAAACATTTTTTTTAACGACAGAATCAACGGAACAGAGCACAACACCATCTCTCTCTCTGTGTCTGTCTGTCTGTCTGTATGTTTGTCTGTGTGTGTGTGTGTGTGTGTGTCTCTCTCTCTGTGTCTGTTCTCTCTATTTGTTCTCTCTCTCTCACCTCTCTCTCTTTCTCCCTCTCTCTCTCTGTCCCCTCTCTCCCCCTCTTTCTCTCTCCCTCTCTCTGTGTCTCCTCCCTTTCTCTCTTTCCTTTTCTCCCTACCTCTCTGTCTGTCTGTCTCTCTCCCTCTCTCTCTCTGCCCTCTCTCCTCTCCTTCTCTCTCCCCCTCTCTCTCCCTCTCTCTCCCTCCCTCTCTCCCGCTCTCTCCCTCCCTCTCTCCCGCTCTCTCTCCGTCCCTCCCTCTTTCTCTGTCTCTCTGTCTGTCTCTCCCTCTCTCTCTTCCTCTCTCTCTCTCCCCTCTCTCTCTCCCTCTCTCTCTCCTTCCCTCTTCTTCTCTGTCTGTCTCTTTCTCTCTCATTTTCTGTTTTTCTCTCTTTCTTTCACTCTCCCCCTCTCTCTCCCTCTCCCTCCTTCTCTGTCTCTGCCTGTCTCTGTCTCTGCCTGTCTCTGTCTCTCTGTTCCTTCCCCCCTCTCTTTACTAGATTGATGGCAGCACTTTGTTTTCTGCAATAAAGTAATGTGTGGGGGAGTTCAGAGAGATGTGTCGTCAAAGGCAAGAGAGCCCTGACTTATTTTATTACATGTACTCCTTTGTTTCATGCCTTCCTCGCTGATAGTGTGCTATGCATTAGGAAGCTGGTGTCAACACGACTACAGTGCTTACAGCTTGGAGAAAAGGACAGAGGTGGAGCTATGGCGAGAGATATGAGGGTTGGAAAGTAAAAGAGAGTGTTTCACTGTCTTATGGACTTTGTTTCCAGTTTATTTCAATCAGCCATCGAGCATAACAAGGAATCAGACTTGCAATGATGGCGAAAGCAAAGGTCATCGGTAAAGGTCATTGTACTCTTAACTTTGTCTAAAAGTGTCTAAAGGACAGAGTGTTTGCATTGGAAGTGGTGAGATATGGATTTGACGTGAATTAAAGACGGAAAACACATGAGTACAGCAAAAGTCAGAAACAGACAAATCTCACTGCATTGCGCAAGCTGCAAAGACCTGTTTACATTGAAGAAGTAACAGGCTTATAACAGAACCTGATAGATACGGGGAAAGTTTATGGTCTATTCACAACTTTCCTCGGTGCACTAAAAATCCGCATTACGCACATATCTGCGTTTGGTGACGACAAGTTCCAGTGTAGGAGTGAGCTCAGCGAAATGTACAATAGCTGTGTTTAACTTTTTGGTTTATTGGTTGGTCGATTATGTGTTTGTTTGTTTGATCAGTTGTTTCTTTGTTCGTGAATTGGAACAAGCAGCACAAGACAAGCACTACCCACAAAAACAAACCACTTCATCAGTTTCAGTTTCAGTTTCTATTTCTCAAGATGACGTCTCCGCGCTCGGAGTGAATTCCATATGCACTATCGCCACAGGTAGCCAGCCATGTGATGAAGAAAATCCAGAATGATCACGGCACAAGCCTTAAGCCTGCACATAAACCCATGTGCTGGCCAGGTCTTGAGGTCCTACCTAGATAGCTCCATAACCCTGGGGTCGTAGGGGAGCGAGGTGGCAGAGACCTCAACTTTTCCCAGGGCTAGCACCACGAGAGCGGCGCCCATCCCCTCTCCCTCGCTTCAAATTCAAATTCATATTCACTTTTTTTTTTTTACCAAGATTTCACAAAGGTAAGAAGGCTAACTGGTCTTCAAGGGGTGGGACCTGGAAAATCAAACCTATCTCTCCAATGTTTTATATCAAGGCAGCCGGGCAGTGCCCTGCTCATCACGATTTTGCTCAGCCAAAAGGCACACGGATCCGACTCGTCTTTCGTCCCATTCTGAAGGCTAGACGTTCAGTTCGATTTCCCGGTCAAACTGAGGAGAAAAGTCAAGGCCTCTACGGGGAGCGAACCCTGGAACCGCGAGTTTAGTTATTGGCAGGCGAACGTCTGAACTATTCTGCCACTCTTCTCTCTGTACCCCCACCACCACTTTATGGAACAGCATAAACAAATGAAGACCTGGACAGTAATTGTTGTTGACGAACATACAAATCAGTAAATACATTTCTGGAAAGCTAGTTTTAAAACCATAATACAGTACAAAGTTTTTTTGCAGAAAATAACGAAAAAGGCAAGCACGATATATTTATTTATGTTTCCTACTGACTGACAATTAGAGTTACAAACGCACAGATTCTGTCTAGCAAGAACATCAAACAGCAGCAGTTCTCACACAAATGAAGCCAATTGGGAGAAATAAATCTATGTCAACCAGGCTCAGATTTACGTTCATGTGAGCATTCATTAAATTGCTCTACTATGTTTATGAAACGTAGATGCTGAAAAGAGAAGAGAGAAGTTCATTAGTGATGAAAACAGAAAGCTACCGCGAAATCCTTCATATCTCATCAACGTTTGCTCATCTATTTAAGAATTTACAGCAAAATTCAGCTCGTTATTAAAGCCCTACAAACCTTTCAGTTCTTGTGTTCAAAATACAGTATCAAACTAGACGCTGAATGACAATATAAACAGATCAACAGGCACGACCTCCCCCCCTCCCCAACAACAGAAACAACCCAAACAAACTAACGAGCTTACAAACAAACAAACAAACAAACAAACAAACAAACAAACAAACAGACAGACAAACAAACAGACAAACAAACAAACAAACAAACGAACAAACAGACAGACGGACAAAGAAAGAAAGAAACAAACAAACAAAGAAGATGGCCATGTTATATTGACAACCATTCTTTTTCACAATATACTAACAGCAGAACAAAACCAGAAAAAAAATCTATACACAATGAGAAACAAGCAGACACTCAGAGAGATGGTCATCTCCCTTTTGATTAAGAACATTCTTTCCTTGGTTTTCTACACACGCTGAATAGTTGTTACATCGTATTATTCGTTCTCTTTTGGACTGAAAACGTTTTCATATATATCAAAATTGTGTTAACTAAATATTAAGAAGAAGCCATTTTGAAAACAGAGTTGAAACAATTGCAGATGATTTCGGTAGAATACGGATTGTGGGAATAGATAAAGAGACAAGAACAACACAGCATAACATCTTCAGCACAAACAGGTACAAAATATTAGTACAGAAATAAAGTAGCCCTCTGACTAAAGATGAATTAGCGCCATCATACACTATGAACTAATTATGTATTTTCATTATCTTTCAGTGGATGAAGGCATAATACCGCGAATTAAAAGTAATTCTCATAATAGCTGTTCATGCAATTTATTACCCAACATCCACACGTTTTCCACC
>JAPXFY010000012.1:46770843-46780843 GCA_030674185.1 Monoplex corrugatus | reverse complement strand
CCACCAAATTCTGTTACATTTTGTTATCAATACGTTTTTACCAATCAAAGTTGTTTGTTTGTCTTCCATAAATAACGAACAATTTTCTTTATCATTCTTACACAAATGGAATGTGACCTGTATGCACTTTAGTCTGGTGCGTAATATGTCTTGATGTCAAGTGTAATTACCTGTCAAGACTACGAAAATTCAACAGTGACTATCTTGGTGGCAGAAAGAGACAATTACGTAAATATTTCAACAGGAATGTATAGCAACTGTCCTAAAGTTAAAGATGGCTAGTGCTTATATGAATGGATTCGTATCTGATAATTAATATATATTCTTATTTGTTCTTTTTTGCCATAAGAAAATGATAATATTTTAGTTGAGACCCAACAATTCTATTTTTTTGTTTGTTTCTGTTTGTTTATTTGTTCTTTTGTGTGTTCAGGCTCGTTTTTTTTTTTTGCATTATTAAAGCAAAGCTGTAGGATTTTAAAAATTGGTTTACTGGTTAAATAAGCTTGGTTTAATTTCAAAATGGCGATGCAATTTTCTATTTTCAGCGCGGAACTTCCTCTGTCCATATCTGCTGCCAGCATCCAAATTTCACACGCACAAATAGAATACCTCGTAACGCGTTGAGTGCTAACAAAATAGTTATTTTAATCCTGCATGACATATTTTATTTCTCATCATTGGCTTCGTTTATGTGAGAATTGCTGCTGAGCTATTTTGAGTAGACAGAATCTTTTTATCTCAAAGGTCGCTGAAATCTGAACAGAATCTTTACTCTCAATCTCGGTTAATTCGGTAAGAAGGATATAGCCATGTAGTTATCACTCAACTTCTGAATTTTTTTTGTTAAACTTTCTTATTGCTCTGTGGTTAAAAAGATTCGTGCCAAAGATTTTCGTTGTAATATGCATCAATAATTGATCACACTATTTTCAGTTTTAATGAATTTCGAAATGGAAATTTCGCTTGTCTTTGAACGATGTATACATATCTCTCAGGTGAAAAACTTAGATGAAACACACATGGAATTGTGCTGTGCATCGATTCTTATGTGGAAAGTTTAATACTCGTATATGACAGTGTGAACATTTTCGTACCACGAATCAATTAGTTTGTTAAAATGGTTAAGGTTTCGTTGTCTTATAAAATGGAATAATTCAGCAGAAAATAGGCGTTGTCGTCCTCTTTCATGATTGTATATTTTCATATTTTGTTTTTTAATTCACTGGTCCCTTTCTTATTCTTCCTATGTCTTCACTGTAAACAGTCCTTTGTTATTTGTGTGATAAGATTTCCTTTTAAGTGTAACTGTGTTTGTGTCCTTGCAGTTCAGAGCCCATCTATACCAGACTATCCTTGACGTCCTTAGATATACTATGAGCATCATAATTATTTTATTGAAATAACGTTATATCACGCGTTAGATTATGATATCCTGTTATATTCCATGGCAAATTGAAAATATTTGCATTGGAACTGTCTCTCATTCCTCACCATCTCTCTCACGCTGTATCTTTTCCTGTTTCTCACCGCCATCCCAGTGCACACACACACACACACACACACACACACACACACACACACACACACACACACACACACACACACACACACACACACTCACACACACACGCACGCACACACACACACACAACACACACACACACACACACACACACACACACACACACACACCACACACACACACACACACACACACACACACACACACACACACACACACATATATTATATATATATATATATATATATATATATATATATATATCTCGAGGGTTGACAGCCAGAACCCAGTATCTCACTTTTTTTGTCAATTTTCACTTTTTTATACTGAACTGTTGCTTTTGATGTGATCTTTCACTTGGTGGACTTTGTTTTTGCCTTGATATTGATTTTTGATCAGTTATCAATAGAACCAAAAACCAGTATCTCAAAATGTAGATATAGCCTCTACCCGAAAACCCATTTGAAATAGTCTCCTGTAAACTATCAGAAAATCGAGATACTTGGTTCTGGTTGTCAACCCTCGATATACTCTCTCTCTCTCTCTCTCTCTCTCTCTCTCTCTCTCTCTCCACACACACACACACACATACATACACACACACACACACACATACATACAGACACACACACACACGCACACATACATACACACACGCGTCCATCAACAAAGAAGACACCAAAGGATTTGATGGATGGGTTTCATCCCACGTCTCTCCGACCTCCTGATCGTGCTTCTTTATGACACAAAACAACGTGTATGCCTCTATTGTCTGGGAAAGAGCAATAGCGCTCTGCTTCATTGATTATTTCATTAAAACAACCTTTGAGATATAACTCGGATCTGACATTAAATGACAGTGGTGTCGTTTGATCGGAAGATGGAGTGAGAGATGGAAGGTGAAAACCATGTTATGGATATCAGATCAATATATTTATAACACTCAGTTAAAATCAAATATGTATCCTTGCTTTGGTATTCGCCAAAATGAAAATTGAAGGCGTATTCTGCGACATTGAAATAACTGTCTTTTTGTTACAATTCGTCCAAAACGAAAAATACAGCTTGTCTTAGTTTATTTCACAAAGCAGTGGCATGCTAAGAAAACAAAATGCAACTTTAAAGAAAGCCGAAAGCCATTATTTGATGTATAAATCATATTATCAACATATTCAGTGAAAGAGATTTTTTTTTTCAGTTACAAAATGCCTGTTTTATTAAGGACATCATATTCACTTGAATATCTTAATTGGCATATATTCATTTTACAGAAATCTTCATGACAATGCACTTTATAAAAAGCGGATTTTTTGGTTATCCCAATCATAAAAGTGCAAATAATTATGAACTACAAAATTGCAACAGATATAAAGCTCCATCTTCAATTCATATGCACTGATGCGCACATCGGTAAATCTGGTCCAGTGGCTTTGACCTTGACCTCTTCACATTCAGTGAAAGAGTTATCTTAACGTGAAATATATTGTTTAACATTCTATCAAATGAGTCCCCTTGAACAATATGAACAATATGTACTTACTCATATTTCATTCCATTCAGCTTATGTTTCTTCTTGCACATTCCTTGTTTCAGGTTTTCTTTTTTCAAGAGGAAGAGAAATCTGTAAGTCTAGAATTTAACACTGCTTTTCAGCCATCTAAACACTCAAAGGGTAAGGCAGGATTTCTCATCAAACAGACAACAATAACAACAACAGCAACATTCAGGCCACTAAAGGACTTGTTTGTTCATTTGTAATGTCTTCACTTGACTATTGCAAAACACTTTTGGTTGGTCTTGCAAAATATCTTCTCTGAAGGCACCAGAAAGTTCACAACACTGCTGTTGTGCTCTTCTTCATGTTTTCCAAAATTGAGCATAACTATATTCCCTCGTCTCAAAATATTGCATTGGCTTCCTGTTTAATAATATGGAATCAATTCAAAATTCATTTCATTGTGCTTTGCACCTGTCTATGGAATAACTCTTCAGTATCTCTCTGACATTCTTATTACATCTATACCTCATGCGGAAAAATAATTTGCTTTTCTTCTAATTCCAGGGTATTTTATATTTCATCTTTCTCAACAAAATTTTTGGTTGATGTAGATTTGCTTGCCAAGGTCCTGTAATATGGAACGTATTCTCAGTCAACATTAGACATTCAGCTTCATTCACTTCCTTCATACCTGCTCTAAAGACTAATTCTTTTAAAGTCTAACCTATGTATGTGTCTGTCTGTCTGTCTGTCTGTCTATCTGTCTCTATCTCTCTTTCTCTCTGTCTCTGTCTGTCTGTCTGTCTCTCTGTGTTTCTCTCTGTGTCTCTGTCTGTCTGTCTGTGCCTCTCTGTCTCTGTCTGTCTTCTGTCTTTCTGTCTCTCTGTGTTTCTCTCTCTCTATGTCTCTGTCTGTCTGTGTGCGTGTGGGGGGTTGTGTAGATGTGTGTGCGTGTGTGTTTGCAAATCTATTTGTGTGCGTGCGGGGGGGGGGGGGGGGGCGAGCTGGTGTGCGTATGCGTATATATGTGGGGTGTGCATGAGCATGTATGCGTATGTATGCCTGAGTGTCTATGCATGTGTGTGTCTAAATAAGTGAATGTTTATGTCGGTATGTTTATGCTATATGTGTATATATTATGTGTGTGTTATGTAAGGCAGACACAGATGTGTGTGTGTGTGCGTGCGTGCGTGCGTGCGTGTGTGTGTGTGTGTGTGTGTGTGTAGTGTGTGTGTGTGTGTGTGTGTAGTGTGTGTGTGTGTGTGTGTTGCGTAAGAGAAGACACAGATCGCATGAAAACGCAAAGACATCCTTCATTATCATTTTGTTTGTTTCAGACATTTGAACCTTGAAATTGAGTCAGCATCAGTTAAACCTATATGGAAATGATTCACCTTTCTAACAGATTATTGTAACTTTGTGCTCCCTGGCTTGCCTGCTTCCTCTGTTGCATGCTTCCAAAATATTCAGAATTCCGTGGACCGTCTTGCGTTTCGTAAAAGGAGGTGTGTTCATATCACTTCTTTGCTTCACTTTCTCCATTGGTTGCCTGTTTCTCAAAGAATGTCATACAAAATCGATACAATATCCTACAAGTGTATCAATGGTACTGCACCTATTTATCTTTGTGACCACCTCCGAGTGAACACCCCTGCCCGACCTCTCCGCTCTGCTTCTGATACTGCTTGTTTACAAATTCCTCGACACAGGTGTTCCACATTCACTCGACGCTCATTTTCTGTGTGTGGCCCATACAGTTGGAAGGAGAGCTTCCCCTGTCGATAGTCACACACCCTGAATTCCTTCAAGTCTATCTTGAAGACATACCTTTTTTGTCCAGCCATGATTTCCCCCCTCTACATGCCCACTCTTTCGTCCCATTCCCCTCCTACCCCCCTCCCCCCCCCCCACACCGCCCAAGTTCTGCGTGTGCTTTATACCCTTGGGTTTTGATCATTGTGTGTGAATACTTTGGTGAATGAAGAGAGTGTGCGCTTTGATTTGATTTCTATATCCAGATTTGGCACCTTGTGGTCATCATCATCATGGTCTCATATCATGATCATCATCATTATTGTTATAATTATTTTTGTTATTATTATTGTTATTATTATTATCATTACTATAGCTTCGGATCTGTCTTTCATAAAACTCGATATACCATTCCAAGCCAAAAATAAATGCAAGCAGGCACACAGTAGAAGACAGCTAATTCAAAAAGGGTTTTGTGCAGAGAATCAAGGTGTCTGATAGATAACAGCTGGCAGATTTAGGTGGAGCGGATATGGAATTTTCCGAGTGCGATTAAATCCCTCTTGAGCAAAACTCCACATCCCGCCCATTTGAAAAGATTCTCTCCCTTCTCAAAATGGCTCCCACCCTTTCATCTGAGAATCAAAGAGGAGACAAAAGATGTAGACTGTGGGGAAAGGCAAAAGGCTCGTCAATCAGTTCCCTTCCTCTTCCCCCCCCCCTCTCCCTGATTTCCGCAATCGAATGTAAGTCTTCTGAACACGTATGGACCAGTCAGTACAGTAGAGTTCTTTCTGTTCTTCCTAGGCTGATGTATATGGGGTTTGTATGTAAAACAACACAACACCCACACACGCAAAGACACGCACACCACACACACACACACACACACACACACACACACACCACACACACACACACACACACACACACTCTCTCTCTCTCTCTCACACACACACGCACACGCACACACATACACGGACACACATGCACATACATACACATACACACACGCACACACACACACACACACACACACACACACACACACACACACACACCACACACACACACACACACCGCGCACACACACACACACACTCACACACATTTTCTTTCTCCTCCTCATTATAATAATACACAAACACACATGCAAACACATACACGCAATCTACACACACGCTCGCGCGCACGCGCAAAGACACACACACGCACTCTCTCTCTCACACACACACACACACACACACACCACGCACACACACACACTCACATACCTCCTGCGTGCATACAAACTCACTCACACACACGCACACGCACACACACACACACACACACACACCACACACACACACACACACACACACACACACACACACACACACACACACACACACACACACACACTCACAAACACAGGGTGGGTAATATGTCAATGAAAATTTGGAACCACCGTCTCCAAATCAGCGGAAAGACTCTTTCGTGATGTTTCAAACTAATCGCCTCATATCAGGAGGATGGAGAGACAGGCTGTTTTAATTTCCTCGAGCAATGATATTTTTCCACTGTTCACATCATTCTTGGACATGTCACACACTCAAAGACATTGAGAACCCAACAAAAAGGAGTTTCGATGGCATCTCTAACGCCTACAGACAGAAGTTTTCAAAGGAACCTATACCCTCTCGTCCTTATCAACCCACCACCTTGTGAAGCTTGCACACAAGTTTCCCTTGGGTAAACAAAGCACAGTGGAATTTTAGAAAAGAAGAAATGCCTTTGCTGGCTGAACAAAAATCAGAAGAAAAAACATATTTTGGCAACAACCAGCTTCCATACTCATTTACCAGGCAATACGACTTAGCAGGGTAAACTTTAGGAAAGGAATTAGTGGAACATTTCTCGAGTCAGTGCTGAAGACATGCAGTCAGTTTGCACTCGTTCAGAACTAAGGATGACAGTCCTTAAAAGTGAAACTATGATGCACTGACTGGCACCAGTGCATAATGGATTATCCCCTCCCTCCAAGACTTAGAAAAGGAAAAACAAAACAAACAAACAAACAACAAACAAACAAACAAACAACAACAAACAAACAAACAAAACCCACACACATGTGAAGTGGCACTGAAAGCAGGCTAAATCAAATTTGTCTTAAAAACGTGAGGTTTTGTTCATCTCTAGATTAGAAAAGTAAAAGGGAGTTATGTCTCTGTCTGTGAGGTGGGCATGTTATATTTTTTCGTTTTAACACCAATCACATTCACACGCACACACACAACACACACACACACACACACACACACACACACACACACACACACACACACACACACACACACACACACAACACACCACACACACACACACACACACACACACACACACACACTCACGTACACGGACACACACACACACACACACACACACACACATACATACACATACATATACACACACTCACTCCTACACACACACTCACACACATTTTCCTCCTCCTCCTCCTTATAATAAACCATTAATTGTCAAGTTAAAATATGAGTAATGTTGACACACATACGCACACACACACACGCACAAACTCTCTCTATCTCTGTCTCTCTATCTCTATCTGTCTGTACCTCTGTCTATATCAGTCTGTCTGTCTGTCTGTCTGTCTGTCATTCTGTATATACATACATACATACATACAATGTGTCATGCATACACACATACATGCATACATACATACATACATACATACATATATGTGTGTGTGTGTGTGTGCGTGTGTATATATTTGTGTGTATATGTATGCATACATATATTTATAATTGGTAACATTAATAAGAATGCTTTTCTTGTGTTGATGAACACAGCTGCAACAATGATGACAACAATAACAACGAAAACACAATTTCTGTTTATATTTCCAGCCTGTCAATTCTTATCTGCAAGAAAGACTGAATGAAGAAGCGGTCCTTGTGGAATAATATCTTCAAACCCATCAAATCTTCCGTGGAAATGCCACAAGCCCCCTAGAGACACAGAACATGAACAGAGGGAATGCTCCCTGACATCAAGCACCCGCGGATAGAGACGAAAACTATCGCTTCCATTTAAAACGTATCCCTTTTTTCATCTTTTTAAATCCACCGCAATAGCTGGCCTTTTGCCATGGGTGACCTCCTCTGAGTGAATGGAACATTCTTTAATTCTGCTGAAATACAGAAAGGGCTTTATCTCACTGAACGAAACCTCAACAATATTCCCTAGAGCACATACACACTCCCATATCCAACTATCTGAAATGTGAGAAAAAGAACAAGAGACTTGAAGAATGAGGTGAGTGTGATTTAGGAAGAGTAGAAATCGGCTATGGCCAAGATAAAATCAGTGAAAGAAACAAGAGTTTTTGTTTTCGTTTGTATCGGCTTCTTATTCGATTTTTTTCCCGTTTTCTGTATGATTTCAGTATGTGATTGATGGTTAAGAATATTATTTGATGATTTCTCCTTGCGATGACAGTTGTTATGTTATGTTATTATGTGACACTGTTAATTTATTGTTGTACGTTATGTGACACTGTTAATTTATTGTTGTACGTTATGTGACACTGTTAATTCATTGTTGTACGTTATTAATTTGTAATTGTTACCCTTCTTACATTCAAACCCCCCCCCCCCCCCCACAATCCCATCTTTGTTTCTTTTTCTTTTATTTTAAATTTTTTAAAATTAATTTGTGTGTGTGTGTGTGTGTGGTGTGTGTGTGTGTGTGTGTGTGTGTGCTGCGTGCGTGCGTGGTGTGTGTGTGTGTGTGTGTGTGTGTGTGTCTAAAATCACTATTGTGAACAGACATTAAATTAAAGATTCCTTCCTTCCATTCGATGAAAGTTTTTTTTTGGTATAAAGCGTAACATTACAGAGATTACATTTGAAAATGAACAGCATGTTCAATACTTATAACATTCACTAATACGGAAATGTCGTTTTAGACCACATCTAGCTCCTACCTAGAATCGAGTGTTCAGTGGACTCATTGGGATGACCGGGACCACTCATTCGAGTCTCGTCCACATCACGGATGTTTCACTGAGGGTGCAGCTTAAATCTTCTGACTAACATCGCAAGTGTCTGCATCACCTGGTTATTGTTTTTTTTTGTTTAAAACCCAGCCGACTGCGTAGAGCCATATCAGGGTTACAACCGTTGTAAAACATACAATATTTCAACAGGTAAAAAGGATAAGAAAATTAAAAGGTAAAACAAAATATGACTGCTGGACCGTGAGGGTAAAAACAAAATATTAAAAAATACCTTGTTTGTAAAAGATCCTTTGGAGTATAAAACACGACGTTTCTAGCCCAGGCCCTTTGTCAAGTGAAAAATAAAGGGCCTGAGCTCGAAACGTTGTGCTTTATACTCCAAAGGATCTTTTACAAACAAGGTATTTTTTAATATTTTGATAAGAAAATTAAATACACATATCAATGCATTCCCGCACATAATCTAAGGAGATGCCCCTGTCGCTGACCACCCCGTCCAATTTATCACACAGGGCATTTAAAACATACCCGTACACAAATTTAAACATAACTAAGGACACTAAAACGTATCAAAAAAAAAAAAAAAAAAAAGTGCTTAAATGACCTGAAATTGCTTCTGCATTTCACATTTTCTTAGAGCCAAAAATGCACCTGGTACATGTGAATAACTATCAATCCCAGGAGAAAGTATCTAAGACTTTATCAAACACGTACAGGTGAACGGACAAGAAAAACAGAAAGTGATAGGAAGAAATGAAAAAAAAACCAAACAACAACCCCCAAACAAACAAACAAAAAAAGAAAGGCAGAAACAAAGAGAGTGGCAGGAAAGAGGAAAATTCTAGCACAGAATTTCCAGAAGGTAAGGATAATATTAATACTGAAAGAGCCCCCGGCACTCCCATGGGGGTTGTGGCCTGGCTGACATCAGGATATATCAGATATGCTATTATAATAAGCGTGAACTAGAGCCCTCTAACGCAGTCTTAATCTTAACTGGAACCCCGTAGCACCGTCATTATCACCCCATTGTCATCACCATCATGTGGAAAATCGCCCCATAGTCTGTGACCGTAAATGTGGTGTAAAGGTGAGACGCACAAACACACACACAGACACACACACACACACACACACACACACACACACACACACACACACACATACACACACACACACACACACACACACACACAGACAT
>JAPXFY010000012.1:46753343-46765843 GCA_030674185.1 Monoplex corrugatus | reverse complement strand
TTTCAGTGGTCATAACAGGTAGTTATTGGTTTGTCTATAGTACATGTACTTTCAGTTAAACTCCTTACTGGTTTGTCTGCAATAATTTCAGTGATCCTTGTAGGTAGTTATTGGTTTGTCTATAGTACTTTCAGTTAAACTCTTTATTGGTTTGTCTGCACTAATTTCAGTTAAACGTTTCAAATAAACAAAATGTGGACGTTATTATAGGCAAATGGTGTACAGAGTTTATACCATTGATAGTGTGGTTAAAAGCAGTTGAATACCAAATGCTGACAGATACTGGATTCTAGTTTCTGTGGTCATCATTGAAAGCAGGAAGCGCTGGTTTAAGTGCTATAAAAACGTCAGTGTTTCGTTTTGTTTTTGTTTTTATTTTCCTATTTTGTTGAGCCATCTTCTGTACTGTTTGGGTGATATTGATCCAATGCCGCTCATTCTGGCCCTTCAACAAACCGCCAGACCCAAGGTGATAAACTCGAAGTTTCAGTGTCAGTAAATGCATAATATCCAACAATGTAACGTTGCTCTGGGGCCACCCATAGCAAGATGTACCCCAGTGCTGCTGAATTGCTTCAGTGGAGTTCAATATTGCCTGTTCTGATCTGACGTACACAGGATACTGTCTACTGCGCACCGTGCCAGCATTAGTAATCACTCATTTGTAAATATAGATGGATGCCTTACTCTGCCATGTTCTGTACAAACCATTGATACACGACGTTTGCTGGCTTTCTGGGTAGGAACCCCAAACAGGTGAGACCGCCCGCGTTCAAGCAAACAGGAACCGGAAAAACACGAAAACAGAACAAGAACGCGTATATAAAATTTCCCTGCTGCTCCATCCAGTGGGAGAAAAGGACATTTTTTAGTCCTTTTCTCCCTCTGAAGGAAGCAGCAGGGACGTTTTAGTCCTTTTCTCCTCAGTTTTGTATTTGTTGTTTGTTCTTTCGTGATCTCACGTTTACGCCTGACAAAGGCCATTTGGCCGAAAATTTGCGCCTGTCTTGTCTGGTTGCGTTCTGATTCTATTTTCGTGGTTTTTTTTTTCTGGTTTCTTGGGAGGCATCGTTTTAGTCTCCTCCTGGGCTCTTTTTCAGGCCGAGTGGTTGACAGAGTGGCAAGCCTTATCTTTGTTGGCTGAACAGTGTTGTGTTGAGAGCTCAGATCCAATGTCTGTGATTAAGATAGCTTGCCTTCCATGATTTCCAGCTGTTCTTTAATATTTTTGTTTAGAAGGGTGAGCTTTAAACGTCAGAACTTTTGTTCTTTCTTGTAGAGACTTGTGTCCTGTTTCATTGCAGTGTTCAAACATTGCAATCAACGCGGCCATCGTCGAACATTTTCTGTGTCAAGATTGAATGGTAAACAAAAGAATATCCTTAATTATTTTCTATTGAAGTTGAAGTCAGAAGTAAGTTAAACTATAAGGCGGTCAGGTATATCCATACGTGAACATTAACGATTCGTCATTCTAGAGGATCACACATTTGCTGTAAAACTGGTATGATAAAACTGTAAAGAAACTTACAAACAAAAACAAGACCATTTGATTCATGACCGAAGAGAAATCGGTGCAGACACATTTTGAAAACTTAGCACACAGATAGACACAGTAAAAGCCAGTTTTATACATAACTACCTCTCGAGCCAGTTTTTGATCCTTTTCTCCAATTTAAAATCAAACTCCAACCTTTCGCTCCAACAACAAATAGCAAGAAGAAAAGCTACAGGCTAGGAGAAAAGGCAGGCACAAGACTCATTTATCACTTTTACTTTTGAAAATGCGAATTTCGCCACAGCTCTGGATCAGTACAGTAAAAGAGATTTAGATTTGTCTGAGACGTAGGTATGCGAGGGTCTGAAGGAGTAGTTTTGTTCTTGTCGATGTTGTTGAAAGTTTGTTTTTTCTATCGGGTATACAGGATATGCGGGGGGTAGTTGGGGTCATGTAGATGATAAATCGTGTTGATCAGAGAACGGAAGCTACATGTCGTGTTGTTAGGGAGTTGACTTTTGTGTTGTGGTTGTACAAGATGTTGGTGAGGTCAGTTCATAACGTGGGGGTGGCGGCTGGATGTGTTTTCATAATGTTCCACGTTTTTAACATTGTAAATGGAAATATACATTCTCTACCGTTTAGCCTAGACTATTCCATTCGCAGACTGACACAATGATATAAAACATACGCTAGGAAGAATCTCGGGTCCTTGTCAGCGCAAAGGGCTTGTATGCAGGCTTATGGCTGACGACATGATCATTTTGAATCTTCTCCATCACATGGCATCAGTGGCGTTAGTGCATATGGCATTTATTCCGAGCACAGGGACTCCACCTTGAAAAACTGAAATTGAAACTGATGAAATCACGAATACAGAAATACATGCGCACGCGCTCGCGCACGCACGCACGCCACACACACACACACACACACACACACACACACACACACACACGAAACACACACACAGAGAAACACACACACACGCACGCATGCACGCACGCTGCACACACAACCACACACACACACACACACACACACACACACACACACACACACACACACACACACACACACACACACACACACACACACACGTCTAATATCACTCATAATGAACAGACGTTAAATCAAAGAACGAACGAACACACACACACACACACACACACACACACACACACACACACACACACACACACAACACACACACACTCACACACACACACACACACACACACACACACACACACACACACACACACACACACACACACATACACACATACACACACACACTCCATACACACACACACTTCCCCACTCACACACATATACACCCGCAAACATACGTTGAAAAGTTAACCAGCTTGCTGTTGCTGCTGTTGTGCACATTTTATAACAGTAACCATGATGATGATGATAAGATATGTACACACTTTATGGTCATCTCTCAGCCGATTTGTTTTTGTCAACAGACAAGACAGTATCCGAAAGAAGTGCGAATTCCCGCGGTCAAACAAACATGTACCAGAAAAACACGAAAACAGAACCAGAACGATTATTTAATACAACCAGACAAGACAGGCGCAAATTTTTGACCAGCTGGCCTTCGTCAAGCGTGAATGTAAAATCACAAACAAACACCAAACACAAAAATTAGGAGAAAAAGATGAAACTTCCCTGCTGCTTCGTCCAGTGGGAGAAGAGGACTAAAAAGACAATGTCAAATAAAGAGATCTGTCAATTAACTGCCTCATACAGTGAATAATATTTTCCTACTGACCAATCTCTCTGGGACACGTCAAAGACGATAAGTGGTCAAGACCTGAACGCAGGGTACCTGGCACCAAGCCCCTTCAGACGGAGAGGAAAAAAATCCTTATCGCTGCAGATCTGCTCCTTATAGTCCTTTCTTATTTTTTATTTTCAGCTTGTAAATTTCATCATCGTTGTTGTTCCTTTCGCTGCCTCCCATCTCCTGCACCCCTCAATGGCATTAGTCCATGTCGCTGAAATCGAATCATCAACACTCTTCCAAACCCAGCAAAACCGAGATCACCATGACTGCAAGGCATAAAAAAGCCATTGACTCTAGGACAACTTTTGACAATACTATGATGAGAATGAGGATTGATATTGTTATTGTTGTTTAAAGCCCAGCCGACTGTGTAGAGCCATATCAGGGCTATAACTATTTCAAAACAGACAAAACTTCAACAGGAAAAAAAAAAGAAAATTAAGTACCCATATCAATGCATTCGCGCACATTATCTAAGGACATGCCCCTGGCGTTGACCACTTCGTCCAATTTATCGCAAAGGGTATTTAAAAAAACACACCTGAACACAAATTTAAGCTTACCTAAGGACACAAAATGAAATATAAAAACGGGCATAAATTACCTAAAATTGCTTCCGCATATCTCACCTTCTTAGAGCCAAAAATACACTTACTACATGCACCCAATTATCAATCCTAAGAAAAAGTACGTAAGACTTTATCGAGCACATACAGGTGAATGGACCAGCAAGGCAGAAGATGATAGGAAGAAATCACAGAAAGCAAAGGAACAGGGCAGAAACAAAGAGAGAGACAGAAAAGAGGAACATTTCTAGCACAGAATTTCCAGAAGGTGGGGGATACTATTTATACCGAAAGAGCCCCCGGCATCCCCACGGGGGGGTGAGAATTAGGATGATTATTATGGTGTTTTTTTTGGGGCCAAGACAGCGCGTGATAAGACTTTATTTTTATTGTACGCTTACTTCCATAATAGATCCTGAAGTCAACCAGGCTTAAGACACACAGACACCCACAGTTTGGTCTTGGAATTCGAAAAGCACCCTCCATGACACATCTGAATAGTTGATTAGACTCGACTGCGCGGTCCCACCTTGCCAACGAGCCCGCACCTCCCTCAGCTCTGGGTAGGAAACGGTTAGGGCTGAAAAATCCGTCAGCAAGGTTTTTTTTTTTTTTTTTTTTTTGTTGGTCTGACGATGGTTCAAATCCACGATTGAGAGATCCTCAGTCCGTTGCGTTTACTGCTTAATCACATTGACTGATCTGCCGTCTTGTTGGAGGTACCACTGGTGGTGTCAGCTTAGCATTTCATAGGTCTCCTCCCCCCTCCCTATTTTTTTTCCGCTTCTTCACTTCCAGACCTTGCCAGTGTATAGGGTTTTAGGCAGGCTCAGAAAGTCTGCCTCATTATAGCAGGCAGATTTGGGTGTAGCGCACATGGAATTGTCCATGCATGATGAATCCCACATGAACAAACTTCAAACTGGTCCTTTTTTTAACCTACACTAGTAGCAGCCTTAACCCTTTGACTACCGCACCTTGTCCACCAGCATCCTGCATTGCCAACCATGCTAGCAAAGCAAAAACTTAACCCTTTGATTTGATTTCCTCCCCCTGTCTTGCCAGTTTCATGCAGGAAGCTGGTGGATAGGATGAGGGAGTCAGTGGTCAAGTTTTTGCAGTTGATGGATAGGGTGCGGGAGTCAAAGGGTTAAGACTAAGAATCATGCAAATTTGGATTTGGCCTGTTTTGATGTATGGTTGCGAAGCCTGGACACTAAGAAAGGACAAAGAAAATATAGTCAATGCAGCAGAAATGTGGCTCTGTAGACGACTTCTCAGAGTCAAATGGACAGACAAAAGAACAAACGATAGCGTGTTAAAGGAACTGAATATCAGGCGCCAGTTGCTGACACAGATCAACAAAAGAAAGCTGAAATACGTAGGCCATGCAATCAGAATACACCAAAACAGATCTGATGTCAACGATCCTTCAGGGGAAAGTTGAGGCGAGGAGAGGAAAAAGACGACCGCATACCTCCTATTTCAACAACATCGCTGCAGTCTGTGGTCTTGAGATCCTGGAGGTCGCCCACAGATGTCTTTATCGTGTTACCTGGAGAAAACTTGTGACGTCAAGCGTGGTTCCTACCGTCGATCCCGGCGAGGAAGAGAGAAGAGAAAAGAGAGATGAGAGATGAGAGATGAGAGATGAGAGAGATGAGATGAGAGTAGTAGTCTTGAACAGAGTGTACCCTGACTGAACAGAACATTCTCAGTTCTCAGAAAAGCAGAAAGGGTTTCATCTCAGTAGCTCTGAATAAGAACACAAACAATATTCCTAAGAACGATAAACTATGAGGCCTGGCTGGCGCAGAGATACAGACGGCATTATCTACAAATCTGTCTGCACGCGCTGGCATGTGCCAATGACCACTGGGAAACTTTATAGAGTGCTTGTAGTCGCCTGTGTACCAGCTGTGAAATGGTACGTGTTTTCTTCGAGCGCGGAAAGCTGAGTAGCAAGGGAGAGAACGGATTGCTGCACAATATTGGCCAGAAAGCTGAGGTGTCAAGCACACTCACTCCCTCACAATCGGTATTGGGCCCCAGAAAAGTTACTGAGGTTTTATGGAACATTTACATCAGGTTCATGAAAACTATTCATCGGGTTTATGGGATATGTTTACATCAGGTTTATGGGAAAAAAAGTTTACACCATGTTTGTGGGAAAAATGTTGACGTCAGTTATGGGAAAATGTTACATCGGGTTTATGGGAAATGTTGACATCAGGTTTATGGGAAAAAAAGTTGACATCAGGTTTGTGGGAAATGTTCACTCAGGTTTATGGGAAATGTTGACATCAGGTTTATGGGAAATGTTGACATCAGGTTTATGGGAAATGTTGACATCAGGTTTATGGGAAATGTTGACATCAGGTTTATGGGAAATGTTGACATCAGGTTTATGGGAAATGTTGACATCAGGTTTATGGGAAATGTTGACATCAGGTTTATGGGAAATGTTGACATCAGGTTTATGGGAAATGTTCACATCAGGTTTATGGGAAATGTTGACATCAGGTTTATGGGAAATGTTGACATCAGGTTTATGGGAAATGTTGACATCAGGTTTATGGGAAATGTTGACATCAGGTTTATGGGAAATGTTCACATCAGGTTTATGGGAAATGTTACATCAGGTTTATGGGAAATGTTGACATCAGGTTTATGGGAAATGTTGACATCAGGTTTATGGGAAATGTTGACATCAGGTTTATGGGAAATGTTGACATCAGGTTTATGGGAAATGTTGACATCAGGTTTATGGGAAATGTTGACATCAGGTTTATGGGAAATGTTGACATCAGGTTTATGGGAAATGTTGACATCAGGTTTATGGGAAATGTTCACATCAGGTTTATGGGAAATGTTCACATCAGGTTTATGGGAAATGTTCACATCAGGTTTATGGGAAATGTTGACATCAGGTTTATGGGAAATGTTGACATCAGGTTTATGGGAAATGTTGACATCAGGTTTATGGGAAATGTTGACATCAGGTTTATGGGAAATGTTGACATCAGGTTTATGGGAAATGTTGACATCAGGTTTATGGGAAAATGTTCACATCAGGTTTATGGGAAATGTTCACATCAGGTTTATGGGAAATGTTGACATCAGGTTTATGGGAAATATTTACATCAGGTTTATGGGAAATATTTACATCAGGTTTATGGGAAATGTTGACATCAGGTTTATGGGAAATGTTACATCAGGTTTATGGAAATGTTGACATCAGGTTTTATGGGAAATGTTGACATCAGGTTTATGGGAAATGTTGACATCAGTTTATGGGAAATGTTGACATCAGGTTTATGGGAAATGTTCACATCAGGTTATGGGAAATGTTACATCAGTTTATGGGAAATATTTACATCAGGTTTATGGGAAATGTTGACATCAGTTTATGGGAAATGTTGACATCAGGTTTATGGGAAATGTTGACATCAGGTTTATGGGAAAATGTTGACATCAGGTTATGGAAATGTTCACATCAGGTTTATGGGAAATGTTTACATCAGGTTTATGGGAAATGTTGACATCAGGTTTATGGGAAATGTTGACATCAGGTTTATGGGAAATGTTGACATCAGGTTTATGGGAAATGTTCACATCAGGTTTATGGGAAAATGTTGACATCAGGTTTATGGGAAATGTTGATATCAGGTTTATGGAAAATGTTCACATCAGGTTTATGGGAAATGTTTACATCACGTTTATGGAAAACTGTGCACCCTTTACCTATTTCCATATACTGATCAATGTGAAAAACAGAAGGAAAGAAGGGAACAGGCATGACTTTGACAGAATGAAAAATTACCTAGGTTAGTAGACACAAACACTTGATTCACCTTTTGTCTGTCAGCCAGACAGGCCTGCAGGAGTGACATTTAACACAACAGAACTATTCTATACTATATCCACTGGTAATTTGTTATTGAGGGTTAAGAACGAAGCAAAATGAATCTATAAAGTACTGACTGGTATTCCTGTGTTCAGAGTCAGAACACGATCCACCTCGCCCTTTCCTCTAAGAATCAAGGAACAGAAAAAAGTAGATTTAAAATGAAAAGAAAAAAAGTCTCATCAACCAATTATGCATTGAATAAAATTAAAATTTCTGCACAACCATAGATCAGAATTGTAAAAGAAAAATATTTCTGACTGTAAGACTGGTGTACTGAACTCTTTTCACTTAATTATCAGACACCCACCCACAAACAGGCATACACGTGCCAGCACACCCATAACTTCTGACCATACAACCTCAACCACACACACACACACACACACACACACACACACACACACACACACACACACACACACACACACACACACACACACACACACACACACACACACACACACACAGATATACATAAACACACCCAAACACTCAGAAGCAAACGACCAAAAGCATATATTTATGAGGGTATTGCCAAAGATAGCCACAACAATAACGATAACTATGATGACACAGCGTGTGGTCATCTTTTCAGCTTTTTTGATTCTTCTCATCAGGTAAGATGGTGTGAAAGGATTACTCGTCCAGTAATTATTTTCCTATTGATCTGATCTTTTATAGACATGTCATAACCCTCATGGAAGACACTGAAACTAAACAGAAGTGAACATTTATGGCATGAAGCGCTAACAGACGAAAGAAAAGACAACATTACTTTCATTGCAGGTGTTTTCCTGCTTGCCCTTTTCAATCTACAACAGTAGCGGCTTTGCTCAGGGGGTAAGCTCCTGAATGCCCAGAGTATTCTTAATTCTTAGAAACGCAGGAAGCGCTTTGTGCCACTGAAAAAGACCACAAAAATATTCACAAAAACGCAGGAAGCTCCAAAACCCAGCCAAGTGTCAATGTGAGGTAAAAAGAGAGAGACTTGCAGACAGAGGGAGTGAGTGTGATTGAAGCAGAGTTAAAAGCAAGTAATGTCAGAATTAAGTTAGTGGAACAAACAGACTTCATTCATCTTTTGTCTGTCCGGCAGGCAGGTGTGTGTGTGTGTGTGTGTGTGGGGGGGGGGGGGGGTTCGGGCAGGGTGCCATCAGAATATAATCTGTTGTTCCATTTCTCTTCTTGTTGAACGTGACCAGAATGTCACTGAATGCTTGTCTCTCTGATTGGCTTGTCGGCATTGTACGTTCCTTGTAGTTCTGGATAAAAGAGTTAGATTTGCTTCGTTAAAGGCATCCTCAAGAATTTTCCGTCTTTTTTACAATACAGAATGATTGTAGTTTGTCTTATGTCAGTTTCTTTGTTTCTTTTAACTTTGAAGTAAAATGAAAACACTCGTTGATAAGTCAGATGTTTTGATTATCAATAGACTAATCTTACATTTAATATAACGACTGATCCAAAAATCTTGTCTGTTAGGCTGCCACTTCTCAACTGTTTTAGTAAATATTTTTAACTTGTATTGAAACAAAACACAGCCTTTTTCCACCATTAATATGTGCAAAATTATAATGGCGCCATATCTCGTTTAACTGTATAATGTCATTGAAAATGTGGTATACCTAACCATCATCGTCATCATCATCATCATCATCATCATCATCATCATCATCATCATCATCATCATCATCATCATCATCTCATCTCATGTGTCCTGTCGCATGGCGTTGGCGATCATAGCCCTCCATATGCATCTATCCTTTGTCGCTGAAAGTACATCTTCCATCTTCTCTGTCCTCAGCCACCCTAAAGTCCGACCAATATTTTGTACCTGGATTTTCCTGGTGGTCTCTTTCCCTCCTGCAATCCTAAACTAACTGTATGTCCGAAAAATGGATCCTGAGACAGAGTAGTCCAGACACGATGCTTTCACAAGGATCAAACTTAGAGACGGTCTGATCACAATTCATGCTGATTGAACAGTTGTGTATGGAGACTGATGTGTGTCGTATACAATACTTTGTCGCTGGATGGATGATTTCAAAGGATGAAAAACCGACTTGAGTACTGATGTGGACGGCCAAGTGAAGCACAGAACGAGCAAACTATTCAACCTATAAAGAAAGTCAAAAACAGGTGTAACTGCCTGCGTTCAAGCAAACAGGAACCAGAAAAAAAAAAAAAAACACGGAAAAATTCAGAATGTGTATTTAGTGCAACCAGACAAGACAGGCGCAAATTTTCGGCCAACTGGCCTTTGTGAAGCGTAAACGTAAGATCACAAACGAACAAACACCAAATACAAAAATTAGGAGAAAAAGACAAACTTCCCTGCTGCTTCGTCCAGTGGGAAACCCCCCCATCTTTTTAGTCCTTTTCTCCCATTGGTCGAAGCAATAGGGAAGTTTCAATTTTTTAATCGAGTCCTAATTTTTGTATTTGGTGTTTGTTCATGTGTGATCTTACTTGTACGCTTGACAAAGGCCAGTTCGCCGAAAATTTGCTCCTGTCTGATTTGGTTGTATTAAATATGAGTTCTGATTTTTTTCGTTTTTTTTTTCTGGTTCCTTTAAAGAAAGTCGTTGAAGATGATCCTAATAATTCAGTTTGTGAAATAAGTGAAACGGGTATGATCTTGAGATAAAAAAAAGTGGCTGCCACATGAACACTTCATCATCTGAGAGGGGAGAAAGAAACAAAACCTAGGGTTCAGAGTTGAACTGTTTGAGCCAGGCCCCAAACGACTGCATGACATGATTACAGGTAACAAAACGTGGATTTTTTTTCTGTGGCATTCCGGGCAAATGGTCCAGTCATATGTGGATGGGCGCTAATGACACAAGGTCAGTATTGTTGTGACTGTGACTGGTTTTCTAAACCAGAAGAGGGTTTTCTCCATTTCAGCTCCCAAAGCTCTTAAGCGATCAATAGTTCCCTCAAAAGTCGGCTCTTACTGCTAGATATTATGTAGAAAGTGTTTTGCTCAAGTGTTGTGCAGTCAATCCATGATCAACGTCCAAATATGGATACAAGCAAAAAGTCCTTCAACACGACTACTTCAAATGCCCATAAAGCCAAGGTCACCGTGACCTATCTTCAAGAGCACTCCTTTCAAGTTCTCCTTCATCTACCCAACAGCTCTGACTTAGCCCCATGCAACTTCTGGTCGTTTTCCCTTCTGACACAAGACTTGGTTGGCATGAAGTTTTCCAGAATTCAGGACTTGGGGAAAATCAATGAACTCACAGCTTGTCACCATATCTCAATCAGACCATATAATAGCTTATCAATCTTGGTTGAGGAGACTTAAACTCTGACTGCAGAAAAATAGACAGCACTTTGAAGGACGGACTGAAAATTTCACGTAAGCCAGACTTCCCATTTTTGCTTCGTGAAGTAAGTTACAAGTTCATATGATTGTACATGTATAGTGATGCATAGGTGATGTAAGTTACATGTTCATGCGATTGCACATGTATAGTGATGCATAGGTGATTGAGCCCCCATGTATATGTTTACCTGCGTTGAAGAGAAATCTGCATTAATTTTGTGCGTCTATTTCCTGTCTGTCTATTTTGTCTGCTGAGACTTCCAAAGCTGGTGTCCTGTTAACAAGCTTACTGTCAGCAAGGAAGTCATCAGGCAAAATGCTATGCAATGTAACATAACTCCACTGGCTTTGATGGCACTCTCATCAAACTCCCACACATGGTACACTCTTTATGGCAGAAAACAAAGTGCAGTGTGGTCCTGAAAAGAGGGGCGCTGTTGTGTCTCACTAAACCTCTACCATAAAGAAACATCTGACAGAATCAATGTCTGCTGCCTGTGTTGTTGAAACAGACAATAAAGTGAGAGATCTCAGGCTGAACTGATGAGGCAGAAGTCACAGTTTTCTCATCTGGAAACATGGTAAAAGTTCATGTCAGATAAGTTATGGGACTATTCCAAAGAATGCTAAACCAGAGTGTCAAAATTGAACAATACAATGCCAAAATAAACTTTCACTTGTCCATTTTTAATGCTCAGTGGAACAACTATATGTCAATGTTCTCCCTGCAGAAAACAGATTTTCTTTATGACGTGTTCTTGAATATTGATGTACATAATAAAACCATCATTGATTAGAATATTGTCTTATAATATGTTTTGTAAGTTATAGGTTGTTTTTATGTGAATAATGTTTGTCTTATTTGTATAAATATATATCATTTCTGTTACTACATTGTTCGATGATGCTTGATCGTCGTTCAGCAAAGGGATGTGGTTTGTGAAACGGATTCAAAGGGGAAATGTTGACACGTGCTAAATCTTAATGTTCATTTTTAAACTTCAAATGTATAAAATATCATCATGTATATTCTGTATACTATGTGGAATTCATGTGTTAACGTTGTCTTTTCATACGTGTAAAATGTTTTGTTGTTGTCCTTCTTCGTTGCCACATTGTATGTTAGATGTCCGTTTGCTGTGAAACAAAAAAATGTTTATAAAAGTTAAAAGTTAAAAACAAGTTACGGGACTATGTGTGTGACTCACGCATTGCTGACACACATTGTGCTGGCGCCAGGTTACTTTTTATGGGAAATAATTGCTATTGTCTTTTCACTGCTGCAAAAAAAATAGTTGCTAGGGATTATCAAAGCAACAACAACAAAGAGACCAAACCAAACCAAACCAAACCAAACCAACCAAACCAAACCAAACCAAACCAAACCAAAC
>JAPXFY010000012.1:46743343-46748343 GCA_030674185.1 Monoplex corrugatus | reverse complement strand
TTGAAATAACTGTTGTATTAAAAAATTTGACTTTGAAAGTGAAGGAAGAAAAGAAGAAATCAATCAATTTGCATAATGTAAATGTTTAAAAGGAATTTGTTTTACGGGTGACATGTCAAGATGTTGACCAGTAATTTTTTGTCATATTTCTAGCAGTTAGACCATTCTGCTGGGGTCTTTAGACTGAGTCCCAATATAAGTAAAGATAGAAATTAGTCTAATGGAGCATTAGAACATTCAGGTTAGATGGATGGATGCATGGTCACGGTCGCTGGCTAGTTAAAATACTAAGATCAGGCTGACTTGCCCTTGTCATACCCTTCTCCCCGCTTGTTTCTGTGCTAGAAATTCCCGTTGTCATGTCGCACGGTTGAATTTCACTCGAATTTCTCGTCCCCAAACTAATTATAGATTGGGTTTAGAGGATGTAGTTCGATGATATAATGCTTCTAGCTGGCACTGCATGTGGTGGTTTGCCATTATTTTTGCTGGCCTAAAACCTTTTTTCCCCCTGTCCCTGTTTGAAAAAATGTCATTGTCCAAAAAAATAATCAGGCCCCACTGTATAATTCTATTCTTCATACCACCCCCTCAAAAAAACAAAAAACAAAAAAACCAAAAAAACAACAACAACAACAACAACAACAAAACAATTAAAAAAGTGAAAGAAAAGAACTTGCTTTGGGAATGTATTTTTTTCTATTCCAAAAATCATCAGAACAGGGACATTAACAGAGCACCTCCTTGAAATTCATAAGCAGTTCCTTTTTCCTATCTGGATACACCAACACAGCTATTAACATTTACATTATGATCTTTATCAAAACAGCAAATGTAACTGGGTAAGAACGGTCAAGCATTTCCTTTATGTTGGTTTAGTATTTCCCAGCTAAGTTTCCATTAGCATCACATATTTGTTACTCAAATGAAAAAAGCAATACAATACTACATTCATGACAGTACAGATTTTTTCCATTAATACTTACATATATACGAAAAATGAATAAAATGAATAATAAAGTGGTTGTGCTATTCTAACAACTTTCCCCTTTCTTTCAAAAAATCAGTCACCTTCTTGAAAACAAGACAAAGTAAAGCAAAACAAAACAAAATAAGACGGAACAAAAATTGAACGAATACCCTCTGTTCCCCAAACTCAACCAATCAACAAACAAAGAAAAAAACTTTTACCAGTTACTTCTCTAGAAGGAGATAGGTTATAAAAGATGTGTGTGTGTGTGTGTGTGTGTGTGTGTGTGTGTGTGTGTGAGCGCGCACGCGCGCGCGCGCGCGCGCGTGTGTGTGTGTGTGTGTGCGCGTGTGTGCGTGCGTGCGTGCGTGCGTGTGTATTTGAAAGTCATACCTTCTGCCCGTTTGTTCCTGTGCTGGGCACGTCGCACGGTTGAGTTCCGCTCGAATTTCTCGTCTCTAGACTAATCCTAGATTGGGTTTAGCGGGTGTAAATCGATAATATAGCGTCCGATACGTCATGCTCCTCTCTGGCACGGCGTGTGGCGGTTTGCAGTTTTCTTTTCATTTGCTAAAAAAAGATTTTTTTTGCTTTTCTTTGAAAAAAAAAAGCCATTGTCCCTAAAGATAGTCAAGCCACATTATCAAGTGCTATTTTTAAATTGCCCCCCCCAAAAAAAACAAACAAACAAACAAACAAACAAACAAACAAAAAAACAAAAACAAAAACCAAACAAAACAAAACAAAACAACAAAAGAAAGAAAACAATCTTGCATTAAGAATGTTATTTTTCCTTCAAAAATTACCAGAAAAGGAAATTAACAGAGCACCTCTCTTGAAATTCATGAGCATTTCTTTTTTGCTATATGGATATGTCAGCACAGCTCAGCGTTTCTTTTTGCACTGGTTTGATTGTTTCCCAGCTAAGTTCCTAATAGCATAACACATTTGGTACTCAAATGAAAAAATTGTAATATTATGATCATGACAATACTGCTTTTTTTTTTGCGTTAATACTTACACATAGACAACTGAATGGAATAATAAAGAAGGTGGTTGTGTGATCGTGACAATGTTACCTTTTCTTACAAAAAATCAGTCATCTCTCTGATAACAAAAGAACCAGGAAAATGGCAGAAAGTTAGAAGTTGAGGTGTTTGGTTGGTTTGAATATAAAGACACAGGATGGTTAAGCCGCATTGACATTCTGCTTTTTATGTCACGTAGATGATAACGAACGTACAGATAACCTTGAAAATGACTTGAAATCAGCGAAGCTTGAAGATCTCAATGGATGTTTGTTGGACTACACAATCCAAATGCAATAACACTTTGCTCTTATATTTCGGATTTATGGAGAGATATGTATTTCTCAAGAATCCTGCCAATGTCGCCTTGCAATTGCACCAAAATCATACAAACTTCGGCATTCATGAGTTTGACTAAAGATATAAATAAGCTGTAAAAGTAATTACATCCATCTCATCTGTAATGGTGATGTTGCTGTTCACACAGATGACAATAATCATTGATAACAGGTAATCTATCTGTATGGCTTGGCCGTTTCTGTCACATCGGTATAAACTGTCTGTAATGCGCACATTAACTCTGTCCAAAATCAAAATTCTATTTTGCTCATGTTGAATACACATATGGTTACATCTAATGTAAAGGAGTAATTGATATGATGGGATTTGTTTTTGTTAAGTAAAAAAGGGGGCTTTTGTACAAGTTGTCTGTTGTTGTGAGAGTTCATTGTGCGACAAGTCTTGACAGACTGTCAACTATTGTCCAAGTTGCATGCCAGGTTTTATGACATGTAATATTTTTTAAGTCACAGTGACTTTGGTAAGAACAAAATGTGAATTTTCTGTAATCATTATTGTATCAAAAGGGAAAATATCAAATTGCTCGACCGATTTTTTTTAAAACAAAGAACTCCACTTTTCTCAGCCACCTCCCCTTATCTTCTTCTCTATTTCTATTCTTCTGTGCAGTTTTCCTATCTTCTTACAAGATGAACGACTCGATCCTCTCAAATTCATCTCTGATTTCCTGTCATCAGATTCTCTGCTCTTATTCCTTAACCCGTCAACAGAATTCCACCACACAGTGCTTCCTATTTCCTGCAGACACTATTGATTGGCTGACTGGTCACTCAGTGGTAGTGGTCAAACTTGGTCCTGGTCTAGCATACTGTGGAAGAACGAATGACCCCGCGCTTTTCAATCTTCCATTCTTGACCATAATGAACACTACATTATCGAGGTGTAGCTGATGGCTGATACTGGACCATAATGAAAACTGCATTATCGAGGTGTAGCTGGTGTAGAGTTACTGAGGGTGATGATAGACCTGATAGTAAGCCGTCTTTCTTTTGCGTAGATAAATGAGTGGAAAAATGTTGTGTGAAATATTGCCCTGTATAACCTTTCATTCTTAAATTGGAAGAAAAGAGCTTCTTTTTCAGAAAAAAAAGTAAGAAAAAAAAAAAAAGGAATTAACCGCAATGTTCCCATCAATTATCTCTGTTTCTTTCTTGTTTGTCTCGTTTCTTGGTTTCTTGCAGTCTTGATATGTATCACTCTTCGTGCGTGAGTGCGTGCGTGCATGCGTGCGTGCGTGCGTGCGTGTGTGTGTGTGTGTGGTGTGTGTGTGTGTGTGTGTGTGAGTGTGTGTGTGTGGAGAGAGATGAAGAGAGAGACAGAGAGACAGAGAGAGAGAGAGAGAGAGAGACAGACAGACAGACAGATAGACAGACAGAGAGAGAGAGAGACAGACAGTCAGACAGACAGACAGACATACAGAAAGAGAGAGAGAGAGAGAGAGAGAGAGACAGAGAGAGAGACAGAGAGAGAGAGAGACAGAGAGAGAGAGAGAGAGAGAGAGAGAGAGAGACAGAGAGTGAGACAGAGAGAGAGAGAAGGCTTATAGTAAACAACCAGTCGTTTGTTATCTCCTTCATGGAAGTAGAAGGCTGAGAGGTGTAATTTCTCAGTTATCAAAATCATGTACGTTTCCATCGATTAACGTCTTCTACGCAGTTTATACTTCACTGTTCTGCTTTGTATCGTTCTGCGATGCATTACAATATATCGTTATGTTGTACACACACATAGATATTTTTGATTGATCTGATATATTCTCCTCTTTTCAAAATTACAGCAAAAAACAAACAAACAAACAAACAAACAAACAAACAAACAAACAAACAAAAGAACAGAAGAGAAATAACTGAGAAAAACTGAAAGAATTCAATTGTGTGTGTATGGCGGGGTGGGGATGGGAGTGTAAGAAAACAATATTCGAAACAAACAAACAAACAAACAAACAAACAAACAAACAAACAAACAAACAACAAACAAACAAACAAATAAACACCCACCCCTTCAAGAAAACTGGAGCAGAACACCCGTGGGTGTAACGAATGCCGATAAAGAAAAAAGCTCGCCTGGATCATTTTGAATCCCTATCCCCATTTATTACAAGAACCCATTACTTAAAACTTTGCACTTGATGTTCGATGAACAAAAAGGCAAAAAAATTCCCAACAGTTCGCCAATGCATCACGTCGCTTCTGCACAACAGAATGGTGCCTGCCCAAGACAGGGACATAACTCATGGTCTCTTTTGTTCTGCCTTTTGTTTGTCAAAGTCAGAAAAGGTCAAGCTATACAGTTAAATCTCTCCTTTTTTTCTGTTCTGAATAATTGTTTAAGTTACGTTAGCAGTCGCCCTTTCTGTTGGACAGGCCGTTACTTGTTAAGACTTTTAGGGGGAAAATATCTACATTATTCTGGAATCAATAAGGAATGGTGATGCTATTTTAGTCCATACATTTCTCCAATCATGCGATACAAAAACATGACCATGAAAATCAGGAACCAGAAGAACAAGAAAACCAATGTAAGCGTGTATTCAACAAAACAAGACAAGACAAGCGCAAATTTTTGGCCAACCGGCCTTTGTCAAGCGCGAATGCACGGTCACAAACAGACCACAAACACCAAACAACGGATAAGAAAAAGAA
>JAPXFY010000012.1:46710843-46733343 GCA_030674185.1 Monoplex corrugatus | reverse complement strand
AAGGACAAACTCCCAATATTGGAGGCCAAGAAGCAGGATCTGTTGTTACTGTGTGCACCTGGTGTCATCCCAAGAGACTATCATAACTTCTACCGTGTCCTTCCAGTATCTTCATCAGCAAATGACATATTGCCAGATCTGATATCAAAGAGACAATATGTTGAAATGATTTGCCAAACAGCCTGAAAGGTCCACTATCAGTCGAAACGTTTGGACTAATGTCCATGATAAATGTGTTATGTATATCATTTGTGCTTTATTTTACTTATCCCATTTATGCTTACAAATGTATACACATCTGTTAAGTGGGTTGCTGCAGACACTGTTATTTAATAACTTCAACAGTGAATATGTATTTGAATACATGTATGATTAAACTGTCCACTTTGATATAATTATATCAACATGTGTTAGTAAAATTTATAATTTTGTAAATAAAATGGCCTAATGCATGGTTAATGTGTCCATTTTGATATGATCATAGCATATATAAGATTCGAAATTTCATATGTGAAGTGACTGAATTGAAATAACATTACTGTCATGCTATTCAACATTCGATTTTGTTTTTGCTTTTTCTTTTTCACTCACATACATGCACACATAAGCGTGCACACATACATGCAAACACACAAACACACGCACGTGTACATTTAATTATACATGTACGTTCACTTAAATGTAGTAATGGTGAAATTTTCTACGTTAAGTTTTATCTCTGGTGGTATGCTTTCGTTTTTTTCTTTGAATTTTAAAATTCTCTCGTAGTATTTTACTTCCTTGTTTTCTGTTGTTTTTATGTAATGTAGAATGGCAACGGCAATTGTTTAAGATGGCCTGTGTGCTAATATCTGTACCATTGGAAAATGAAGATTCAGTTCATTTTCAGTTCATTTCATTTCATTTCATTTCATTTCATTTCATTTCATTGCATTGCATTTCATCTCTGTCTGTCTGTCTGTGTCTCTGTCTGTCTGTCTGTCTGTCTGTGTCTCTGTCTGTCTTTCTGTCTGTCTGTCTCTGTCTCTGTCTCTCTCTCTCACACCTCAAACACACACACATCCACATGTGCACGTGATCTGATGCACATTATACATGTATATGTGTGTTTGTGTGTTTGTGTGTGTGTGTGTGTGTGTGTGTGCGTGTGTGTGTGTGTGCGTGCGTGTGTGTGTGTGTGCGTGCGTGGTGTGTGTGTGTGTGTGTGTGTGTGTGTGTGTGTGTGTGTGTGTGAGAGAGAGAGAGAGAGAGAGAGAGAGAGAGAGAATGATATGCTATAGAATATACAATGCATTATTTTACGCATTACGGAAAAGGGTTGCGAACATACAACCTTGGCATTGTCTTTCTGTTTGATAATATCTCAAATGTGGTGGCCTGTAAGTACATTTGTTGTGAGCTTAAAAAAGCTAGACACACAAGTAATTCTCTGCCATAACATACTTCCTGATCACTTACACGTTTCCACTCAGTTACATTCCTCAGGATGCTAGCAGCCAGAGAGTACAAAGAAGTTATGACACACACACACAGACACCAGCTGTGTCTCTCTCCTTTACCTGTCCTCTCCCATTACATAGTACTAACCACACACTAGCATGTCACAGCAGACATTTTGTTTACTTGTCACCCGCCCTCCCTTCCTGCCACAGGGTACTAAGTGCGCCTAACGCTTATCAGCATCCTGCAGGCGCTATGGACACCACCAGCCCCGGCCTGCTTATTGGTTCTGTTGAGTAATAGCACTTTCCACCACACAACTGAGGGCAGAAAGAAGGGGTTGTGAATGACAGCCAGAGAGCACCAGCTAATTAACACCAACATAAAATAATGTGTTTTTGAATAAAAACGGGAACAGCCCTGGATTTCATTTCATTTTTTTTCTATTAGATATATGGAAAGTAAACACATACTCATGGTATCAGCTTCGTGCAACTTAGTTAAATATTTCTTCTTTCGTTACCTAACTTTCAAATGCCATTTTTTCTCAAAACTTACCGCCTGAACGATATTACCTTCTAGCAGGGACCCCTCAATATATACATATATATGTAAAGTGTGTGTGTGTGTGTGTGTGTGTGTGTGTGTGTGTGTGTGTGTGTGTGTGTGTGTGTGTGTGTGTTTGTTTGTTTGTATGTGTGTGTGTGTGTGTTTTCACGTGTGCGCGCGCGCGTGTGTGTGTGTGTGTGCCCACGCGCATGTATGTCTGTTTGTCTGTGTATCTGCATTTGTGTGCATGTAAACGAAAAGAACAAATGAGAACAGTTACCAACTCTCACTTCTGAATCGAAGACATTTGTGCTTTCTTCCTTATTATTCCCTTTACGACCAAGACCATACATCAGAGTGTCCTGCAAACCACGGGATATGGCTGTGAGCCAAAAAAAGGGGTCATGTTTCCCCAGTGTTGATATTTGTTTGTTTCTGCTCCACACGATTCTCTCAGAGTTGTGTTGTCCTGCATCTGAGTTTTTATGTCTTGTCAAACAAGACACACCGAGACTCACTGGATGGGACCCAGGTGATCCAGAGTTTTGGAAAAAAAACGGTGAGCCGTCCATGTCTGAATGTCACTTTTATTGTGATCTTATTCTTTTTGTCTTTTTATTTGTTGGTTTGTTTTGTTTTCTTTAAAAATAATGGGCTTGTCACTTTTGGCCTGTATACAAAGACACACACACACATACACACAGAGCATACAGACAGGCATACATATTCACACACACATACTCACTCAAATGCACGCACTCATACAGACACACATTATTGTCTATATCATTCTTTTTCTATACATCTTTATATATTACTGTTTATGCGGATATATATGTCACACTGTGTATATACATCTCTCTCTCTCTCTCTCTTCTTATATATATATATGGAGATGGAGAGAGAGAGAGAGAGAGAGAGAGAAGAGAGAGAGAGAGAGAGAGAGAGGAGAGAGAGAGAGAGAGAGAGAGAGAGAGAGAGAGAGAGAGAGAGAGAGAGAGAGAGAGAGAGAGAGAGAGAAACGGTTTATATTTTCGTCTGTTTCTGTATACTACTATTTACCTTGGAAAATGTGCTTTCTATTAAATTAAGGCAACCAAGCAGAACTTTACTTGTTGCCACGTGTTATCTTACGAGCATTGAAAATACACTGTGTGCATGGTACGGGAGCTTACAAGTAAACTGGCATTTAGACCACCATACAAGGTCAAGCTAGTGGAATGGGTAGACAAATTTTAGTCCAGTCTTGACACAGACAAAGTTCCACTGCACATGTAGAAAAAGTTTGGTCCGATCTGGAGTGAGAAGGGTTGATGCACACGATAGACATATCTCAGTCCAAACTAAAGAGAAAAGGTTTATCTCACACTATAGACTGTACGCCATACATGCTTTCTTTCTTCGCCTGACTAACTGCTGTGTTGTGATTCAGACCTATAACTATTTATTTATTTACTTGATATGTTTATTAGTTGTGTTGTGATTCAGACCTTTAATTATTTATTTATTCATTTTCTATGCATGTTCCTTTTTTGAAGGTAAGATATACACATACACTTGTCATTTACATGTAACCAAGATTATTCCAGCGGTAGGCTGATAAAATACCAGTACAAAATATAGACTAGGTAGAACATAGTCTAGGTAGGGCCTCAGGACCTGGCCAGCTCATGGGTTTATGTGCAGGCTTAAGGCTTGTGCCATGATCACCATACACATGGCACCAGTGGCGTTGGTGCATATGGAATTCGTTCCGAGCGCGGAGACATCATCTTGAGAAACTGAAACTGAAACTAGCTGCTTCTACCAAAATCATGCAAGGTTCCTTAACCCGTTGACTCTCACACCCTATACACCAACTCCAAAAATTTTACCCTTTGACTCCCTCACCCTATCCACCAGCTTCCTGATGGACGCTGGTGGATAGGGTGAGAGAGTCAAAGGGTTAAGTTTTTGCTTTGCTAGCATGGTTGACAAAGCAGGATGCTGATGGACAGGGTGCGGGGAATCAAAGGATTAAACATAGAATCTGACAATTTTAAGTGAGGGCATATTACAGTAGAGCATATTTGGAACAACCTGTTTGCAATGAAACCAACCCCCCCCCCCCCCAAAAAAAAAAAAAAGTGGTGATCTCCACACTCAGTTCAAGCCCATTGATATTCGTTCTTTTTCAGTCTAGCAGTATTCTCTAGCCCATGATCAACATTGCATGTCAGCGATTTCTCATTCTCAGGCGCCTCAAGCTTTGGAATGAAGACTGGTGAATGGTGATGAAGAACCATGAGAATCACGAGAGACTCTGTAAACATACACGTACATTGTAATGATGACGATTCTAATGATGATGATACGACGTTTTAAGCAACTCACTTAATTCAAAATCATATATTCTATTCCTCCCGTCTTCTTTATCTTGTTCGTCTCTGTCTGTCTGTCTGTCTGTCTGTCTGTCTGTCTCTCTCTCTCTCTGTTTCCACTAATATAACTCAGTTGTAGAAACAGATTCTGCATATATATTATAGTATTATTGCTCTATGCACATTGGAAATAGCTGGAAGAATCGGCCAAGCCAAAACAGCATTCAAGAAGATGACAAGCATTCTTACCAACAAATGCCTATCGATTAACATCAGAAAGAGAGTCCTTGAATGTTAGATAGAACCAATACTGTTGTACGGATGCGAGGCGTGGACAGTCAGCAAGCAAAGCCAGAGCAGGATCGAGGCAGCCGAGATGTGGTTTTCTTAGAAGAATGTTGAGAGTTCCATGGACAGCAAAGAAAACAAACGAGACAGTCTTGATGGAGGCAGACACAAGTAGATCACTCATAAGGAAGATTAGGAAAAAACAGGCAACATTTATGGGCCGTTTTATGAGGAAGGGGGATTTGGAGCACCTGGTCACAACGGAAAAGCTGGAGGGAAAGAGAGCACCAGGCAGACCCAGGGAGAGAATGCTGGACGGACTTGCAGAGTGGCTGGGGATGAGGAGGGTGGGGGAGATGCAGGGGGCAACGAGAGATAGAGATGGTTGGAAGTCCATGGTCGCCAACGCCATGCGGCAGGGCACCTGATGATGATGACGATGATAGCTCTATCACGACCCTTTATCTCTATCTGTCTGCCTGTCTGTCTCTATCTTTTTGTCTCTGTCTCTCTCTGGCTATCTCTGTCTATCTGTCTCTGTCTTTCTCTCTCTCTTTCAGTCTCTCTTTCTCTCTCTTTCTCTTTCTCTTTCTCCCTCTTTTATTCTCCTTCTCTGTCTCCCCTCTCTCTTTTTCTCTCTTTCTCTCACTCTCACTTTTTCCTTCTGTCTTTTTTCTCTCTCCCCCTCTCTCTCTTTTTCTCTCTTCTCTCTCTCTTTTTCTCCCTCTCTGTTCTCTCTCTCTTCTCTCTCTCTCTTCTATATCTCATCTCTCTCTTTCTCCTCTCGTTCTCTTTCTCCCTCTCTCCCTGTCTCTCTCTCTCTCTCCCCCTCTTCTCTCTCTCTCTCTCTCTCTCTCTCTCTCTCTCTCTCGTGTACAACTCCAACTTTTGTGGAAGAAAGAGCGTACCTCCCTCTTCCCATTCTGTCTCTCGTTGTCTGGTTGCCTCAGGGAGTTCACGGTTTTTATAGGATCTTGCACTAAAGCATGGAATCTTGCTCGCCCCCAAGAGAAGAGTACTTTGACGTTGACGTTATATGACGTCAGCCGAGTACCGTCCACTTTGATGCAGTTAGTTGCCCTTTTATCATCGTTCTTTTTCTTACTGTTCTTAGTTTCTAATAGCTATTTTCTCTCTTCTTCGTCTTGGGTTTTTTTTCTTCAGAGGAAGCTCTTTCCGCTTGTGACTTGTAATGATGGTGTGTGTGTGTGTGTGTGTGTGTGTGTGTGTGTGTGTGTGGTGTGTGTGTGTGTGTGTGTGTGTGTGTGTGTGTGTGTGTGTGTGTGTGTGTGTGTGTGTGTGTGTGTGTGTGTGTGTGTATGTTTGTGCTCGTGTCGCTGCGTAGGTGTGGTGTGTGTGTGTATTTGTGAATGTGTGTGTGTGTGCGTGTGTATGCGTGCGGTGCGCGTGCGTGTTTGTTTGCGTGTGAGTGTGTGTGTGTGTGTGTGATTGTGTGTGTGTGATTGTGTGTGATTGTGTGTGTGTGTGGTGTGTGTGTGTGTGTGTGTGTGTGTGGTGTGTGTGTGTGTGTGATTGTGTGTGTGTGTGTGTGTTGCGTGTGTCAGTACGTGTGTGTGCATTTCTCTCTATACATGCATGTTTGTGCACGCACAAAGTTGTGTGTGCCTGTCTTTCAGCAACTGAACATGCGTTAGAATTGAGTTCTACGCAGTTTATGAATGACTTTTCTATTCAGTTTGAAAAAAAAAAGGATCAAATTTGATGCTCTATCAAGACGCTAGTTGACAACAAGAAATACCCGAGGGTGGTGGATGGGACATGTGTTTAGCAACTGTAGATTAAAAAAATATACCAGCAGCACGCAAACAGCTGTACGTTAACATTACGTGGAAAAGGAGACGAACACTCTTATATAGTGTATATAATGCAGTAAAGATTATGTTATAAACTAGTAATATATTTGTTTTCAGGATCATCGCACTCATGGAGGTTACCTTTGTGCTCACCTTTCTTTTTCGTCCCATTTTCTACGCCACCTTGATGGCCACAGAAGCCGGGGCAGTTTTTTTTTTACAATGCGATGATGATGATGATGTCGATAAGGATGATAATCATGATGCTATGGTGTTCCATCTAGGATTGAGAATACGTGACAGGGCTATACTCTACGCTCACTATCTTAATATATCCTGGTGTCAACCTGGCCCGGGAGATACAGAAGATTTGAACAACACCCTCAATCAAGTCATCCGTCAAGTGGATGAGACACGACTGTGTGATCCCATTCTTCCCAGTGAGCCGAGCCCATAGCACACCCAGCGCTGGGTAGGAGCCGGTTAGAGCCGAGAAATCCCACAATGATTTTTGAAGGGAATGATGAGGATTCGAACTCACAACCTTCCAGTCGGTAGTCCGTTGCGCTAATCACTACACCACGGCGACTGGTAACTAGTGATACAATTTAGAATAACACATACTTGAAAAGCGTATTATGCAACAAAAAGTGATTAGTAACATGGCTTGACTCTCTCTCATGCACCTCTCTGCACTTTAAAGTTTAAAATAGTCTTAATGTGATGGGATGAAAGAACAAAACTTTTAGAGAGAAGGGCAAAGAGCGACGAGAACTGCGGTTGCAAAGGATGTCTAGTCAGCTTCCTGTGTATTTTTACCTTTTGAATTTTTTTCCATTTCGAAAGTCTTAAAGAATGATTTGGCCAAACTGTACAATAGTACAAGAACTAAAGCAAATAAGTCAACCTTTATAGGAAAGGAGTGGCAATCTGCTCAGTCAAGACCTTAGAGACAAGGGTTTTAGAGGGGGAAGGGTAGGAAAAATAGATAGTAGTGGCACCCTTGATAAGGTCCTCCATTGGTCTGTACAGGTCATCCATGATAATGTCCTCCATTGGTCTGTACAGGTCATCCATGATAATGTCCTCCATTGGTCTGTACAGGTCATCCATGATAATGTCCTCCACTGGTCTGTACACATCATCCATGATAATGTCCTCCATTGGTCTGTACAAGTCATCCATGATACGATCCTTCAATGGTATGTACAGGTCATCCATGATAATGTCCTCCATAGGTCTGTACAGGTCATCCATGATAATGTCCTCCATTGGTCTGTACAGGTCATCCATGATAATGTCCTCCATAGGTCTGTACAAGTCATCCATGATACGATCCTCCATTGGTCTGTACAGGTCATCCATGATAATGTCCTCCATAGGTCTGTACAGGTCATCCATGATACGATCCTCCATAGGTCTGTACAGGTCATCCATGATAATGTCCTCCATAGGTCTGTACAAGTCATCCATGATACGATCCTCCATTGGTCTGTACAGGTCATCCATGATAATGTCCTCCATAGGTCTGTACAGGTCATCCATGATAATGTCCTCCATTGGTCTGTACAGGTCATCCATGATAATGTCCTCCATAGGTCTGTACAGGTCATCCATGATAATGTCCTCCATTGGTCTGTACAGGTCATCCATGATAATGTCCTCCATTGGTCTGTACAGGTCATCCATGATAATGTCCTCCATAGGTCTGTACAGGTCATCCATGATAATGTCCTCCATAGGTCTGTACAGGTCATCCATGATAATGTCCTCCATAGGTCTGTACAGGTCATCCATGATAATGTCCTCCATAGGTCTGTACAGGTCATCCATGATAATGTCCTCCATAGGTCTGTACAGGTCATCCATGATAATGTCCTCCATAGGTCTGTACAGGTCATCCATGATACGATCCTTCAATGGTATGTACAGGTCATCCATGATAATGTCCTCCATAGGTGTGTACAGGTCATCCATGATAATGTCCTCCATTGGTCTGTACAGGTCATCCATGATAATGTCCTCCATAGGTCTGTACAGGTCATCCATGATAATGTCCTCTATAGGTCTGTACAGGTCATCCATGATAATGTCCTCCATTGGTCTGTACAGGTATCTGTATCCTATGGAGTAAGGTCTCCTCCATAGGTCTGTACAGGTCATCCATGATAATGTCCTCCATAGGTCTGTACAGGTCATCCATGATAATTCCTCCATTGGTCTGTACAGGTCATCCATGATAATGTCCTCCATTGGTCTGTACAGGTCATCCATGATAATATCCTCCATGGTCTGTACAGGTCATCCATGATACGATCCTTCAATGGTATGTACAGGTCATCCATGAAGTTAATGGTCTCATCACCAATTGTTCTGTTTAAGGTCATCCATGATAATGTCCTCCATAGGTCTGTACAGGTCATCCATGATACGATCCTTCAATGGTATGTACAGGTCTCCATGATAATGTTCTCCATTGGTCTGTACAGGTCATCCATGATACGATCCTTCAATGGTATGTACAGGTCATCCATGATAATGTCCTCCATAGGTCTGTACAGGTCATCCATGATACGATCCTCCATTGGTCTGTACAGGTCATCCATGAAAATGTCCTCCATAGGTCTGTACAGGTCATCCATGATACGATCCTTCAATTGTATGTACAGGTCATCCATGATAATGTCCTCCATTGGTCTGTACAGATCATCCATGATACGATTTCCTCCATTGGTCTGTACAGGTCATCCATGATAATGTCCTCCATAGGTCTGTACAGGTCATCCATGATACGATCCTTCAATGGTATGTACAGGTCATCCATGATAATGTCCTCCATTGGTCTGTACAGGTCATCCATGATAATGTCCTCCATAGGTCTGTACAGGTCATCCATGATACGATCCTTCAATGGTATGTACAGGTCATCCATGATAATGTCCTCTATTGGTCTGTACAGGTCATCCATGATAATGTCCTCCATTGGTCTGTACAGGTCATCCATGATAATGTCCTCCATAGGTCTGTACAGGTTATCCATGATAATGTCCTCCATTGGTCTGTGCAGGTTATCCATGATAATGTCCTCCATAGGTCTGTACAGGTTATCCATGATAATGTCCTCCATAGGTCTGTACAGGTCATCCATGATAAGGTCCTCCATTGGTCTGAACAGGTCATCCATGATAATGTCCTCCATTGGTTTGTACAAGTCATCCATGATAATGTCCTCCATTGGTCTGTACAAGTCATCCATGATAATGTCCTCCATAGGTCTGTACAGGTCATCCATGATAATGTCCTCCATAGATCTGTACAGGTCATCCATGATAATGTCCTCGATTGGTCTGTACAGGTCATCCATGATAATGTGCTCCATTGGTCTGTACAGGTCATCCATGATACGATCCTTCAATGGTCTGTACAGGTCATCCATGATAATGTCCTCCATTGGTCTGTAAAGGTTATCCATGATAAGGTCCTCCATAGGTCTGTACAGGTCATCCATGATACGATCCTTCAATGGTATGTACGGGTCATCCATGATAATGTCCTCCATTGGTCTGTAATGGTCATCGATGATAATGTCCTCCATTGGTCTGTACAGGTTATCCATGATGCGATCCTCCATTGGTCTGTACAGGTTATCCATGATAAGGTCCTGCATTGGTCTGTACAGGTTATCCATGATACGATCCTCCTTTGGTCTGTACAGGTCATCCATGATAAGGTCCTCCATTGGTCTGTACAGGTCATCCTTGATACGATCCTCCATTGGTCTGTACAGGTCATCCATGATAAGGTCCTCCATTGGTCTGTACAGGTCATCCACAAGAAGTGTGCTAGCGATGGTTACTTTTGCTCTGTGAAGAGATATTAAGAATGGTTCTAATAACACCTTCACATCCACCTATCCCTTACCCACCTGTGGGTCAAATGGGAACTATGTATGATTTTTTGATGATATTTCTTCAAGTATACGTGTTCCTTGCTGCTATTTGGAGGACGCTTCAAAACAGATCACCGGAAGCAAAAGCATTGTTTAATATTTCGATGTAAAGAAAAGTGTAACAATCCTGGGTAGAGTTGCAGTATAAAAGTTTGTGATATTACCCAGACTAATTCATCTATGGATTTTGCTTCCAGATCCCCCAGAAAAAAATTTGAATAATCCTTAGAAAATGTGATTTTTTGTTTTTCTGGAAAATGTGATGCAAACGTGATAGAATCAACAGACAGACAATTCGGACAAACATATGAAACGTATGTTTAAACATTTCCAGATATTCAGAAATGCAGTACAGCCTAAAAACTGTCCTGGTTGCGAAAGTTTAAAACTACAAAACGCAAAAATACCAACAAAAAAAAAAAAAAAGAAAAAAAAAAAGAAAAATCAAGTGAACTTTACCTCACCTTTTTTTAAAACCCGAAATAGAGAGACATGGCTACATACGTTATATACGTTACATAAAGCTAAAGCTAATAACTTATTCTGGAAATACTTTTCAAAGCGAACAATGAATTGCGTAGTTATACTAAATTAAAATCGGGGACAGATTTACTTTTAGAACCAATTCATTTCAATGAAAAAGAAATCAAATTTTGGAAAGAATATCATGAGATTTACTGTTGGGTTGAAAAGGATATTAATAGTATTGCACATTAATTACATGATGATGGATCATTTATAACGCATGGTAACTATGATAGAAAATAAACACAAATGTGCTTTTTTTTTTTTATTTACAATGGATGCAAAATAAAGACTCATGTGATTTTTCTTATTCATGATGGATGCAAAGTGTCAATTAAGAGGTAATAAAAGAAAAACTGAACATACCAAATAGGTGTGCACATGATATTCTTACTGTATTGAAAAAAAATTACCCCATACCAAAAGCAGCACAGGTATACTGTGACGTTTTAACAGCAGATGATTATAATTAGTAATTGTTCTTCTAAATGGTTAGAGCAATTAAGAACAAATTTCAAATAGAAAAAGTATTTCTGAAAATTCATGAAATACAAGAATGCAAATCGAAATGGTTTCAAAAACGCATTGTGCAAAATGTTTTTGGAACTAACGTCTTTCTAAAACGATGGAATTTGTAAACAACTTTTGCTGTGACTTCTGCTTGGAAACGAAAGCCACCATTGCTGATATGTTTTGGAAAAAAAATTACCTGTCAAAAGATTTTGAGACAGGAGAAAAAAATATTTGAAGTCAAAATGCGTTACGCGTGCAAATATCAAATTATCTGACGACGTAATCTTATTTGGCGTTAATAAAATACAAGCGCAGACTCAACATCTCATTTGAAACCCATTTTAAGGAAAATGCATATCTATACCAGCAAACTTTAAAAAAAAATCTGCCAAACACTCTTTTGTTTACAAGATACCCTACAGCAAGATATCAGATAAAGAACATAATGCAAAACTTATACAGTTTTAGAGAAAAAATGGCTGCCATATCTGTCCCCAGTTGCACATAAAATGTAAGCATAAGACTTATTGTTTGTTTATGTGCATATTTTCTGTATGACCTGCCTGTGTATGTTTATATATCTAGCTTATACATTGTTGAGAATGGCGGTACTTCATTCACATAGACCTGTTGTTGAAGATGTGATGTCGTACATGTGTTTTGAAAATTATGGTTACAAATGAATGAGAATGTATTCATAATGTTACTGGAGATAACTGCAACAATTTATTACAACAACAACAACAATGATAAGCACAATAACTTGTCCGGCCTGTCAGTTCTTATCTGTGAGGAAGACTGAATGAAGAGAAGACATCTTTTATTCTCCTTATGGTATAATATTTTCCTACATATAATATCCTCCTTAGACAAGCCACAGCCCCCTAGAATCACAAGACCTGAACAGAAGCAACACTCCTTGACATCAAGCATCCTCAGACAGAGCAGATAAATATTGCCTTGTTTAAAGACACATCCCTTCTTATTCTTTTCAATTCACGCCAATAGCTGGCGTTTGCTGTGGGTAATCCCATGGGTGAATGAAACATTTCCAATTCTCAGAAATACAGAGAGGGCTTTATCTCACTGAACAAGACCTCAACAATATTCCCAAGTGCAACAAGCTCCCATATCCAACTATCCGAATGTGAAGGAAAAAAAGACCTCAAGAATGAGGTGAGTAAGATTTAAGACGAATAAAAAGCAGCTATGGTCAGGATAAAATTAGGGAAAGAAACGGTGTTTTGTTTGTAACAGCTTTGTACTCAATTTCTTGCCTTTTCTGTATAATCGATTTATGATTCACAGCTGAGCACAATTATATTGGATTTTTTCTCCATACTATGAAGGTTCTGTTTTGAAAAAGGCGTAACATTTTAGAAAGTACTTCTGAAAATGAACGACAGGTTCAATATTTATCAGGAACGTTCATCAAAACTGAAATGTCATTTTCGACCACAATCAGCTCCTACCCAGAGATAAGTGTGCTACGAATCTCGTATGAGTTAGTTTACTGGGAAGACTGTGACCACATAGTCGAGTCTTGCCACTATTTGGATACTTCACTGAGGCTGTTGCTCCAATTTCCTGACCAACGCCATAGGTGCCGCATCTCTCTCGACTGGTTGACATCAGAATACACCAGGAATGTTATGACAATAAGCGCAAATAAGGGCTGTGTGGTGCAGTCCTAGACTGAACTCCATAACGTCATCCCCATCGTCATCTTACTTACGTTTGCTTTTTCTGTCCTCTTGTGCCGTTTAGCGTCGAGGAAAGATGCAATTTTCGGACGTGGGCATGATGGGTAGCTGTCTGCCATAGTTAGGTTGATTCTTACAATTGTTTCTTTCAGGCCTTTTATCCACCTTTTCTTAGGACGCCTCCTTCCTTTGGATCCTACCTTTTCAGGTTGTAAGCTTTCTGTGCTAGCTGTTCGCTTGGAAGCCTCATGAGGTGACCGAACCATTTCAGCCTCTGGTTTTCTATATATATATATATATATATATATATATTATATATATATATATATATATACATGTATTCTAGACATGGCACGGTCTCCACGGTGTCTCTAATAACCTCACTTCTGATCTTGTCTCGACTTCTGACATTCATTATCTTTTTGTGTGCCAGACACCTCATCTCGCAAGCTGTTATTTTGCTTATTTGTCTTTAGTTAAGTTTCCATGTCTGGCACTGATAAAAAAAAGTGTTGGTATAGAGCTTATTAGTTGACGCTCTGTATTAATGGGTATGTGTGGATGTGATAGCAGAGGGGCCCGATGATAAGTCACTGCATTTGTTGTTTGGATTCTTCTTTCAATTTTCCTACACATGCTTCCATTCTTTGTAAAGCTAAAGATGTTTCCTAAATGTTTGAATTCTTCAATTTGCTTCAGTTCCTTGTTGTTGACCTGTAATTCCATCTTGCCTGGGCTTCTGCTTCCCTTCATAAAATCTGTTTTGGACACGCTGATTTTCATGTTATAATCTTCACAGCTTGCATTCAAGTTATAGAGGTGTTCCTATGACCTCTCAGCACCTTCATTAATTAGGTCTTTGTCATCAGAAATAGTTATTCATTCAGGTCTTCAAGATTTGGATTTGCGTCCTTTGTGATCCTCCTCCTCCTCATCAAGTGCCCTGCCGCATGGTGTTGGCGATCATGGCCCTCCATATGTATCTGTCCCTTGTTGCCTCAAGCACATCATCCACCTACTCCATCCTTAGCCACCCTGCAAATCCGTCCAATATTTTCTCCCTGGATCTACCTGGTGCTCTCTTTCCCCCCACCTTTCCTGTTGTGACCAAGTGCTCTAACTCCCCTTTCCTCATAAAATGGCCTACAAATGTTGCCTGTCTTATTCTAATCTTCCTAATGAATGATATTCTTGCGTCTGCATCCATCAAGACTGTCTCGTTTGTTTTCTTTGCTGTCTACGGAACTCTCAACATTCTTCTTAGAAAACACGTCTCGACTGCCTCAATCTTGTTCTGGGTTTGCTTGTTGACTGTCCACGCCTGACAACCGCATAACACTATCGGTTCTATATAATATTCAGCAACTCTCTTCCTGATGTTAATTGATAGGTATTTGTTGGTAAGAATGCCTTTCATCTTTTTGAATGCTGTTTTGTGATCCTGTTCATGTAAATAATGAAAAATAGAGGGGACAAAACACAACCTTATTGCTCTCCTGTTTTTACATCAAACCTGTTCCCGAGACCATTGTCATGAAAATCCGTTCCAGATCCTATGATCGTTATTGTGGCGTAGGAAATGGGACAGGAAAAAATAATGAATTATCAAGAGGAAATAGACAAATCAATTTTTTTAATCCCCAGATGATGTATTATCATAAATTTTTCATATCTTTACCACAAAGTCAAATTTAGATAAGTTTTGTCTGTCCTCAAGAAAAGCCAACAGGAAGAGTCAGCATGGATGTACATCCCCTTGTTCTATTTCCCATTTTGCTGAACGTGGCACTTGTGTTACTGGAAGTTGGGTATGGTAATTGCCTGAGTTGATATTGTAGGTTTATTGTAGTTATAGAGAAAGAAGTAAGGCTTGCAGGATGTATATTTCTCCGTATCTTTTCTGTCATTTTTTTGAAATGTAAAACTTATTTAAACTTCATGATTTCATATATGTAAAACATTATAAATATAAATTTAAATCTCTCGTTCTACTTCCGTTTATGTATTTTGTTCTCTGAATCTTTAAACCTGGATCAGACATGTCCCATTACCAACACAATCATCAATAAGCACGGGATAAGATGAACAAATGATTGTATTGGTTTTGGGCAATCTCACACATTTCTATGACAAAAAACGAAGCGCAATTTTGTCATCACACTGGGAGAAATTGGTGGTCTTGAACTCCAACTGATTCACTATTATAAGAAATAACATAGTATTATTAAGGTCTTACGGCAATGCCGTTGAAAAAACAAACAAACAAAGAAAAACAACCTCACACTGAACTAATTAGCTCAGGCGTTGGCAAGTGAACCTGTCCGTTATATGCATGTTAACTTAAAAAAAACCTCAATTCTATGAAATATCGAATCTTAAAATTTATGTCACCCACTTATCAAGACTTGTCTCATATACTGGAGAGATATTTTTTGTTCGTTTCTAATTCAGTTGTGAAGAAAGGTTTCAGAGTATTGATTGCTGCACATTTTTCAATACCTTTTAGAGAGGTGGGAAGTGATTAAAGACAGCATTCTTAATTCTAAGAAACGCAGTCGTTGAAGAAGCCCACAAAACTATTCACACGTGTAAAAAAAGCTCTTATGTCACCTACGTATCAATGTGAAAAAAAGGGACAGACTTGGAGACAGACAGACAGACAGACAGACAGACAGACAGATAGATAGATAGATAGATAGATAGACAGACAGATAGATAGATAGATAGAGATAGAGATAGAGAGAGAGGGAGAGAGAGAGAGAGAGAGAGAGAGAGAGAGAGAGAGAGAGAGAGAGAGAAGAGGTGAGCGTGATTAAAGCAGTGTTAAAAGCATCTAAGGTTAGAATTAAGTTAGTGGAAGAAGCAAACTTGATTCATCTTTTGTCTGTCAGCCAGACAAGCTTGCAGGAAGTGTTGGGGCGTGGAGCCATCACCTTACAGTCCCTTTTTCCGAAATCCAAAACAAGTGTGACTGCCCGCGTTCAAGCAAACAGGAACCAGAAAAAAACACGAAAAAGAATAAGAACGTGTATTTAATACAACCAGACAAGACATGCGCAAATTTTCGGCCATGGCCTTTGTCAAGCATAAGATCACAAACGAACAAACACCAAATACAAAAATTAGGAAAATCTTGTCTGTCTTGTCTGGTTGTATCAAATACACGTTCTGAGTCTTTTTTCGTGTTTTTTTTTCTAGCCGCGTTTTCCATTTTTTTTGTCGCTGAACGTGAATGCTGTGTCTCTGACGCTTTGTCTTGTTCTTTGGATGTGTTGATAATGTACGTTCGTTGTGTTTCTTTTTACATATAAAATGATTACAATTTGTCCTTTCTGTCAGTTTCTCCCGATTTTAAAATAAAGGGAAAACACTCATTGATAATTCAGATGTTTTTAGAACAGTTGACTAATTTTACACTAATATGAGGGCTGATCCAAATGTCTTGTCAGCTAGGCTGCCGTTTGTGAACTGTTTATAGTAAATACGTTTAACTTGTATTGAGATAGCATATAACTGTGCACTATTAATATGCACAAAATGTAATGACATCGTATTAGTTTAATTTATGACACCATTGAAAAAAATATGATTATCTTATTGTGCATCCAAAAATGGATCATAGCAAATAGCAGTCAGATGATGTCTTTGGAAGACTCAAACTTGAAGACGGTCCGATCAAAATTCAAACAGATTTGACAGCTGTGTCTGTTGCGTCACATAGGTCAGTTTTCCTCTGGATTGTTAGTATCAAACGAAGAAAAATCGACTTGAAAGACAAGTACCGATGTAGACGTCCAAGTTAGGTCCACAACGAGGTTCGTGAAATAAGTGAAACGATATTATTATTATTACATGAATAAACGCCTTTCCATAAAATGCTCAACGCGTTTTACATAAAATCTTAATTAAAACATGCATTACAAATAGAAGCTGAATAAGACATTTAACTAATTAAAACAAATCAGAGAGCATACAAAGATATTCCAACATATCATGTTCACGTTCACAAACACACACACACACACACACACACACGCACACACACACACACACACACACACACACACACACACACACACACACACACACACACACACACACACACACACACACACACTCACACCCATACACACACACAAAAATTAAAATTAAAATATATAATCAGAAGAATAAACTTAAAAAACACCAATAATAGACACAGTCATGCCAAGGACTAGAAAAGGTTAAAAACAGTCATTTTGTACTTCAGCACCAATGCCGTGGAAGTTACTCTGCAACCAGATACTTTTGAAAAAGATGGGTTTTAAGTTCCTTTCTGAAGGTTAAGTAACTATGTTGTTTTCTCAGGTTGAGTGGCAGATTGTTCCATACTGAAGGACCAAAAACAGAGAAAGCGCGTTTGCCAACTGTGGAGAGAGAAAAACGTGGTTCGACTAGTTGAAAAGAATCTCCGGAACGAAGGGTTCGAGTCGGTACATAATGTTGGATCAGTTCAGAAAGATATGGTGGTGCAGTGACTGTATCACTTAGACAGCGGAAACAGAGGCAAGCAATCTTGAAGTCTATTCTGGCTTTGATGGGGAGCCAGTGAAGGGATTTCAGCAGTGGATTTGCACTGTCAGATTGTTTCTTGTGCAGGATAAGGCGGGCTGCATTATTCTGAATGACCTGAAGCTTTCTAAGTTTGTCATCAGGTAAGCCAGCTAAGAGAGAATTACAGTAATCTAATCTTGACAAAATAAAACAAACTGCAAGCTTCTTCACGGCATCGGTGGTGAGGTAAGGACGAATCTTTGCAATCCTACGGAGCTGAAAGTTTAGGCTACGGCAAAGATTGTTGATATACGCGTCCATTGTTAATGATTCGTCAAGAAACACTCCAAGATTTCTAACAGATGGTGCAAAAGAAAGACTGCAGCCACAGATTGTCATTGTGCATGTTGGTGTTTGTTGTAGTTTATGTTTAGTACCGATTTTTATCAGTTCAGTTTTATCTTCATTCATTTTAAGCTTGTTTGTCATCATCCAGTCACCGACAGCCTCAATACCAGATTGTAAATTGCCAAGCAATGCTGGAAACTCAGCTGGGATGTTGGAATCATACAATTGTGAATCGTCGGCGAAGAAGTGATAGCGAAGACCTGATCGACTTATCACCTGACTCAGAGGCTTGGTGTACATTACGAACAAGACAGGCCCTAACACTGAGCCTTGTGGGACTCCAAACCTGAGCACTGATGGAGAGGAATGATACTTTCCTAAAACAACAGATTGAGTACGGTCCTTAAGGTAGGACCGAAACCAGTCCAAAACGATTGCAGAGCAACCATATGTGGTATGCAGTCTGTTGATAAGTATGTTATGGTCTATTGTATCAAAGGCAGCAGACAAATCCAGCAAAGACAGAAGAGACACATGTCCACGATCAGAAGCATGAAGAAGATCGTTAACGACACGAACAAGTGCCGTTTCTGTACTATGACATTTACGATATGCAGATTGAAATGGCTCAAGTAGGTCGTGGGACTGAAGGTGATGTAACAACTGTTCCAAGACAATACGTTCTAAAACCTTTGATAAAAATGGCAAGTTAGAAACTGGGCGAAAGTTTTTCAAGCACTCAGGATCAAGTGTTGACTTTTTAAGAAGTGGTTTCACTAGGGCATGTTTAAAACTATCTGGGACAGTGCCTGTACACAATGACCTGTTCATGATATCAGTTATCAGGGGAACAAGTTCATCAATACATCCAAAAAACAGTGATGCAGGAATGGGATCTAGCTCGCATGATTTCTTGGGCATTTTCATCAGTATTTCTCTCACATTTTCTTGAGACACGCTCTGAAAAACAGAGAGTGCAGATCCAGAGAACCGATCAGCGTCAGCGGTCGTCGAACTGCCAGTTGGAAAACTGTCTCGAATTTGCTCAATTTTGCCAGAAAAGTATTCATTGAATTTGTCCGGTAGTTGTTCAACCGGGACAGATGTTGGCAACACAAGGCCCTGTTCTTTTCCCATGAGCTCCCCGCTGACTCCGAAAAGCTCCCCGGAGCTACACGCATTGACTATCTTATTACACATGTACTGTTTTTTAGCATTACGAATCATGCTAGTTACCAGATTACGCTGGTGAGCATAAATTTGCTTGTGCACAGTCAGGCCAGATTTGCGCCATAACCGTTCCGCCTCGCGGCGCTGGAGCTTTGCTTGCTTTATCTCCAGGTTCATCCAAGGGGCGGATGTGCGATCGGTCAAGTTACGTGTAACTAAGGGGGCGTGCTTGTCCAATAAGTCACGCAAACATGTGTTGTAAACATTGACAGGATCATTAGTACATGAATCATATGCAAACCCTGACAACACATCTGATCTAAAATCAACAGAGTTAATGGCTTTGAGTTTACGTGATGATACACTCTTTGTTGCTCTACATGGTTTCCTAAGGCATAGCTCAAAGGACACAACAAAATGGTCAGAGACTAACATGTCATCGACATTGATGTTCATAAACAAGGGTCTACTGTTTGTAACAATCCAGTCTAGGAGATGAAAACAGTGGCTGTACATGGATGCTTCATCATCTGAAAGATGGACAAAGAAAAAAAAGAAAGAAAGAAAGAAAGAAAATAACAAAGAAAGAGATAGAAAGAAAGAAACAAACAAACAAAGAAAGAAAGAAAAAAGAAAGAAAGTAAGAAAGAAAGCAGAGGGTTCAGAATTGTAAGCAAAAACATCTGCTTGAGCCTGAGGGGCCCAAACAACGATAGCAATGACTTGATCACAGGTGACGAAACGTGGATCATCTTCTATGGCATCGCAAGCAAAGGGTCCAGTCATCTGTGGGTACTGAGGCCTGACATTCTGAACCAGAAGAGACTTTTCCCCATTTGAGCTCCCAAAACTCTCAAGCTGTCAAAAGCTTGCCTAAAAGTCTACTCGTATTGCTAGATATCATCATCCTCATCCTCATCATCATCAATCATCATCATCATCAATCATCATCATCATCAATCATCATTATCATCATCATCATCAATCATCATCATGTGCCCTGCCGTATGGCGTTGGCGATCATGGTCCTCCATACGAATGTATCCTTTGTCGTTGCAAGTGCATTTCCCACCCTCTCTGTCATCAGTCACCCTGCAAGTCCCTCAGCCTAAATCTTCCCATTACAGGATTGTGGTCACTGTTGCAGTCTGCGCCTGGTAGTGGTTTTGCTATCAGTAAAGAATTTCTAAATCTTTTATTCATCAAGATGTAATCAGTTTGAATATTTTTGTACAAGATATCATGCAGGAAGTATTTTGCTCAATGTTGTGTAGTCCATCCATGAACAGCGTCCGAAAAAAGAAACAGTTCTTCATAACAATGTGGAGCTACACAAAACAGTTCTTCATAACAATATAGAGCTATACAAAACAGTTCTTCATAACAATGTGGAGCTATACAAAACAGTTCTTCATAACAATGTGGAGCTACACAAAACAGTTCTTCATAACAATGTGGAGCTATACAAAACAGTTCTTCATAACAATGTGGAGCTACACAAAACAGTTCTTCATAACAATGTGGAGCTATACAAAACAGTTCTTCATAACAATGTGGAGCTATACAAAACAGTTCTTCATAACAATGTGGAGCTATACAAAACAGTTCTTCATAACAATGTGGAGCTATACAAAACAGTTCTTCATAACAATGTGGAGCTATACAAAACAGTTCTTCATAACAATATGGAGCTATACAAAACAGTTCTTCATAACAATGTGGAGCTATACAAAACAGTTCTTCATAACAATGTGGAGCTATACAAAACAGTTCTTCATAACAATATGGAGCTATACAAAACAGTTCTTCATAACAATGTGGAGCTACACAAAACAGTTCTTCATAACAATGTGGAGCTATACAAAACAGTTCTTCATAACAATGTGGAGCTATACAAAACAGTTCTTCATAACAATGTGGAACTATACAAAACAGTTCTTCATAACAATGTGGAGCTATACAAAACAGTTCTTCATAACAATATGGAGCTATACAAAACAGTTCTTCATAACAATGTGGAGCTACACAAAACAGTTCTTCATAACAATGTGGAGCTATACAAAACAGTTCTTCATAACAATGTGGAGCTATACAAAACAGTTCTTCATAACAATGTGGAGCTATACAAAACAGTTCTTCATAACAATGTGGAGCTATACAAAACAGTTCTTCATAACAATATGGAGCTATACAAAACAGTTCTTCATAACAATATGGAGCTACACAAAACAGTTCTTCATAACAATGTGGAGCTACACAAAACAGTTCTTCATAACAATTTGGAGCTATGCAAAACAGTTCTTCATAACAATATGGAGCTATACAAAACAGTTCTTCATAACAATATGGAGCTACACAAAACAGTTCTTCATAACAATATGGAGCTATACAAAACAGTTCTTCATAACAATATGGAGCTACACAAAACAGTTCTTCATAACAATATGGAGCTATACAAAAAAGTTCTTCATAACAATATGGAGCTGTACAAAACAGTTCTTCATAACAATATGGAGCTACACAAAACAGTTCTTCATAACAATGTGGAGCTATACAAAACAGTTATTCATAACAATGTGGAGCTACACAAAACAGTTCTTCATAACAATATGGAGCTATACAAAACAGTTCTTCATAACAATATGGAGCTACACAAAACAGTTCTTCATAACAATGTGGAGCTATACAAAACAGTTCTTCATAACAATATGGAGCTGTACAAAACAGTTCTTCATAACAATGTGGAGCTATGCAAAACAGTTCTTCATAACAATGTGGAGCTATACAAAACAGTTTTTCATAACAATGTGGAGCTGTACAAAACAGTTCTTCATAACAATATGGAGCTATACAAAGCAGTTCTTCATAACAATGTAAATGCCCGTAAAACCAAGGTCACTGTGACCTATCTACTAGAGCAGTCCATTCAAGTTTTCCCTCACCCATCCCACAGTCCTGACATCGCCCCAAACAGCTTCTGGTTGCTTCCCCTTTTGGATCAGGACCTGGCTGGCAAGAAGTTTTCGCTAATCGTGACACTGTGAGAAAGAAGTGAAATAACAGTTGTTGCTATGCATCAGTCAAATTATCAATAGATGTTTGAATATTTGGTTCAGCATGCTGAAACTGTGTCCAGGTAGAGGAGGAGAAAAACACTGAAGGGTTGAAAATTTCATGCACTTAGCGCTTTCCATTTTCGCTTTGTGAAGTACGTGACAAGACTTTTCTGGTGAGACGAGTTTATACAGAATAGCTAGTGGTGTTGTGATTCAGATCATTAATTATTTGTTTATTTACTTTATATGTAT
>JAPXFY010000012.1:46695843-46705843 GCA_030674185.1 Monoplex corrugatus | reverse complement strand
AAAGTAATCAGTTAAAGCAGTGACTGTATGAAGGAGACAGGAATCTTTCACAGACCCAAGCCGGCCCCCAGTCTGTTTGTCTTGTAGATGTCTGTCTGACATTGCCTTGCATGACAACTGAGACATATTCCATGCAGACAATATTGGTCAGCTGTTCTTTCATCCGTGGGTCAGAAAGTTGGACTTTTGTCTCTTAACGATCTGCATCCTGGAACCAGAAAAAAGAAAAAGCAACAACATGAAAATTGAGTCAGAACGCGTGTTTAATAGGACCAGACAAGACAGGCGCAATATTGTGACTGTCTTGTCTGGTTGTATTAAATACGCGTTCTGGTTCTATTTTCACGTGTTTTTTGTATCCTGGTTCCTGTTTGCTTGAACGCGGGCAGTCGTGCTTGTTTTTGATCTGCGTCCTGCAACATTTCATAAAGTTTAATTCAGCTGCGTAATATTTCTTTTAGAATGTTAAACTACGGCCATCTTTGATGTGTGCGTGTGTGTGTGTGTGTGTGTGTGTGTGTGTGTGTGTGTGTGTGTGTGTGTGTGTGTGTGAGTGTGTGTGTGTGTGTGTGTGTGTGTGTGTGTATGCGTGTGCGTGTGCGTGTGTGTGTGTGTGTGTGTGTGTACGTGTGTGTGTGTGTGTGTGTTCGTGTGTGTGTGTAAGTGGAAATTGGCTTTGCACACAGATGACACAAAATGTATTATCATTAGGATTATCGTCATTAGCATAATAACAAGTACTTCCTCTACTACTACTACAAATTTTTTTCTTCTTCGGTCTCTCCTCCTTCTTCTATGTCTTCTTTTTTTCATTTTTTTTTCTTCTCTGTTCCTTTGCCTGTTCTCGTCAACTTTTCCGTCCTCTTCTTCTCTTCCTGCTGTGTAAGCTTTCTTTCCAAAGCTGCCGTGTCTATACAGACCATATAGGCGTGGTAGCCTCGGCAGCACTATTTTGGAGTTTCAATTTTGGTTTCAGTTTCTCAAGACAGCATCTCTGCTCTTAGACTGCATACCATATGCACTGATGCCAAAATTACTATGCAGGCCTGGAGAAGATTAACTGATTTAATTTTAAAATTTTCTTCTAGCCAGCCAGGCTAGTTGATTTTAAAATCTACTAGCTCGCAGATATTTTCACTAGTCCGACATGTTGCCCCTAAAAAAAAAGTAAAATTATTTAAAATTAATACTGATGACCAAAAAACATTCAGCAGAATAAGCCATAGTTACAACAGAAGTGGTGAAACTTACTTCTGGAGACTTTACATCGGGTAGGGAGGTGAACAGTGGGAGATCTAATGATAATTATATGTTGTATTATATTCCCTACTTTCCGTACTTAATTAGAAGCTTCTAACCGTCTGACCAAAACTGTCACTGGCGAACGATCGCTGATCGGTAATCATTACGTTGTAAAGTATCACACCGACTCCCTTCTCCGACAGGTTTTATGGGAAGCAAGAGTTGTCTTTCCCCAAATAACCTCGTTTTCACGCGAATGTCGGCGAGACTCAGTCATTGCGGACGAAATCACTCGACTGCTCGGAAAGTTTGAAAAACCGAAATAAAATGTCAATGCAAGGGGGCTGGATTTTCACTCGCCCCACGGACTAATACATGCAGGTTTTGATTTCGACTCCCCCGCCACATATTTTACTCGCCCCGGGCGACCGGGCGAGTCAATTTCGCCAGCCCTGCTATGCGATGGGGGCTGCCCAGTTTGTCACAGGCCCAGTTTGTCACAGTGGGTAGACTACTTGCTACCTCCATGCTACCCTACCCTATCTTCGGCCTGCACCAAGTGTAGGCTTGGGCGGGTTCGAAACCGGGTTCGAATTGGTGGTGTACAGATAGTCCCTCTAAAATGTCAGTTCAGCTTGTGTTGTTCAAAATTTCTTCCTTTTTGTATGCAAATCAAAGCAAATTACTCTGTAAAAATTTCAACAATGAATGTTCTTTGGTTAAAAACAATTGAAAAATAAAATTCTATTCATACAATCAATCAATCATTCATTTACTGTTTTTGAGAGTGTCAGTGATAACTTCCATCATGCAGGGCACAGTCGAGGGTGGGCGCAAGCGAGGACGACAAAGAAAGAGCTGGTTCGACAACATCAAAGAGTGGACGGACATGACCCAGACCCTGCCAGACCTCTTGGTGCAGGCCGAAGATAGAGTGACAAACTGGGCCTGTGACAAACTGGGCCTGTGACAAACTGGCATGCTTCCCTATGCGATAGACCGTGTGCCTGGAACACATTTCCACTCTCCCTTCGCCTAACACCTACCCTTTCTGCTGTTAAATCCAGTTTAAAAACCCACTTTTTTTAAAAATCAACAATGAATTCTACAACTTCTTCTTTTCCGTAGTTTGGTGTTGGTCTTTTTTTGTATACGTAATACTTTTTTGACTGCACGCGTATGTCTGGTGCGCTTTGATTTGAAATGTCAAGATTTGGCACCGTATAAATACTGTAATTACCAGATGGCGAGACGATCTAGAAAAGTTCGACAAACAATGGACCAGAACAGCAGTTAATCGGCAACAGTGGTGTGCGATGAGGAAGGCTTATGTCCAACAACGGACCGAAACAAGCTGAAGTGAAGTGAATTGAAGTGAAATATTCTTCTTCTTATTATTGTTGTTGCTATTGTTGTTACATTATCGTTATCATTATTATTATTATTATCATTATTATTCATATATTATCATTATTATTCATATATTATCATTATCATTATTAGTATTATCACTTTTATTATCATTATGATAATGATGATGATGATTCAAAATGCTTACAGTGTATTTTTGAAATATGATTTCACTCCAAAAGTCTTACTGCCATGCTTATAAAACTAATTTTATAATATTATTCGCCCTGTAGTGAGAAAATGTTTTTCGTGTGTTAATGGTACAATGAACAAGGAGTATGCCGGGCAGATGTTTTTCTTCAAAATTTTAGGTGACAGTTTAAAGGCTGTCATGGATGATATCAATAGATAGGAACTTATCCTAAATCTTTAGACATGAAAGCAAGAACCATGCATAATATACCCCTCCAGAGAAAGAGACAGAGAGAGAGAGAGAGAGAGAGAGAGAGAGAGAGAGACAAACAGAGACAGAGACAGAGACAGGGAGACAGAGGGAGAGACAGAAAGAGACAGAAACAGATACAGGGAGTCAGAGAAAGAGAGAGAGAGAGAGAGAGAGAGAGACAGAGAGAGAGACAGAGAGACGGAGAAATAGAGACAGAGACAGAGAGACAGAGAGACAGAGAGAGGAGAGACAGACAGCGAGAGAGAGAGAGAGAGAGAGAGAGAGAGAGAGAGAGAGAGAGAGGAAACAGAGACGGAGACAGAGAGAAACAGGCGACTACAATACACACAGACAGACAGAAAGACGGACAGACAGATCTTAAGAAAAAAAATTACACTCCCTGGGCTAGATGCCCACTTTAGGTGGGAATATATGATTATAGAGAAGAAGGACACTTGTAGCGTCTCGATCCGTGTGGAGCGTGCTTAAGGTGACAGTCTTTCACGAGAACTGCATTATTCTGTATTGAGACAAGAGGTCCTTCACGACTCGTGTGAACGACCCTTAATATAATGCTGCTACTTCAGACTTTGAGCGCTTTGTGAGAAAGTCGTGATCGATACTGAGAATGATATATGTCTACGTTTGATTGTCCGTTCCTTTGTGATTCTGCCTGTATATCTGTCTAATGCAAAGCAGAACAACATAAAAATAGGATTAGAATGCGTATTCAATGCAACAAAACAAGACAGACGCAAATGTTTGGCCAACTAGCCTTTGTCAAGCGTATGCAAAAGGCCTAAAAGATTAAATGCACAACGCTTAGCACGAAAACACAGCAGACAACTTCCCAAACGTAGCGGCCGGCAGGAGAAAATGGCTGTTCTGTTTTGTTCTGTTCTGTAGGTTTTGAAGTCCTACCACTCTCAGAGTATACGAGGACTAGCGAAAAAATTGCTCAAAGAAGCCTTTAAAATTTTTAATAGCATTATGAGATACCGATGCATTTTTCGGTTCTCCTTCGGGTACTCCCTTGACATATAATTGAACACGAAAATGGCTGTACAGTCTCTTTGTTTATTTATGTATCCCACCTAAAGTAGTCATCTAGCCCGGGGGGGGGGGGGGGGGGGGTTCAATTACGGTAGTTATATATACAGCGCATCGAAAGAGGGGTCAGGCACGGTAGTGTTCTGTCACCAGATTTGTTTTCACTTTACAGCGAAACCGTCATAAGAAACGTAGAAGAATGCCCAGGGATAAAGTTTGGATAAAAAATGATAAACAACGTTCGTTACGCAGATGACACCGTCCTTATTGCAGAAAATGAAAAAGACCGTATACATGAAAATATATCAAATCACATCACTGCCTCTTGTAATTATATACATGCCTGAATATTTCTTTTATTCTGGTATTTCGAGCAATGTTTTCTATACGTTTATGCACTTTGTTTACCTACACTGTTGCAGAGGGTATGTTACTGCCCAGTCTCCATTGTCTGTACTTCGTCTGTGGTGGGCCTGCATTCAGGGTGTTTTTTTATGTTTCTATACGCCATCGCACACTGACATGGCTATCAGGATATTTAATGTACTTATATGAAATTACGCGTGCGTATACACAAAATGCACGATCAATACTAGTCATCATCATCATCATATACCCTGCCGCATGGCGTTGGCGACCATGGCCCTCCACACGATTCTATCCCCTGTCGCTGCAAGTACATCTCCCACCCTCTCTGTCCTCAGCCACTGTGCAAGTCCCTCCAATATTTTCTCCCTGGGTCTACCTGATGTTCTCTTTCCCTCCAGTTTTCCTGTTGTGACCAGGTGCTCTAATTCCCCTTTCCCCATAAAATATCCTATGAATGTTGCTTGTATTTTCGTAATCATCTTTATTAATGATCTTATTGTATCTGCCTCCTTCAAGACTGTCTCATTTGTTTTCTTCAATTACTGGTGGGTCTGTGTATATTTTGAGTTGGGATATCGGAAAATTCTCCACCCTGTACCAACCACGTGGTAACCAAGTTGGTTCAAACCCAGACCTTTCAACTGGGGATCCAGTGTCTTAACCACTCGACTGTCGCGCTTGTCACACACAGACACACACACGCACATAGACACACAGACATACACAGACACACACACAGACACACACACACACAGACACACAAACACACACACGCGCACACACACACACACACACACACACACACACACACACACACATACACACACACCGATACCAAGATGATACCAAATGTACTGCTAAACATCCCACTGGACCACGTCAACAAGGCAGGTAGGAGGATCCTGATGCCTTGTCAGTCCAAGATCTCCAATTCCTGTGAGCCACGTCAACAAGGCAGGTAGGAGGATTCTGATGTCTTGTCAGTCCAAGATCTCCAATTCCTGTGAGCCACGTCAACAAGGCAGGTAGGAGGATCCTGATGCCTTGTCAGTCCAAGATCTCCAATTCCTGTGAGCCACGTCAACAAGGCAGGTAGGAGGATCCTGATGTCTTGTCAGTCCAAGATCTCCAATTCCTGTGAGCCACGTCAGCAAGGCAGGTAGGGGGATCCTGATGTCTTGTCAGTCCAAGATCTCCAATTCCTGTGAGCCACGTCAACAAGGCAGGTAGGGGGATCCTGATGTCTTGTCAGTCCAAGATCTCCAATTCCTGTGAGCCACGTCAACAAGGCAGGTAGGAGGATTCTGATGTCTTGTCAGTCCAAGATCTCCAATTCCTGTGAGCCACGTCAACAAGGCAGGTAGGGGGATCCTGATGTCTTGTCAGTCCAAGATCTCCAATTCCTGTGAGCCACGTCAACAAGGCAGGTAGGGGGATCCTGATGTCTTGTCAGTCCAAGATCTCCAATTCCTGTGAGCCACGTCAACAAGGCAGGTAGGGGGATCCTGATGTCTTGTCAGTCCAAGATCTCCAATTCCTGTGAGCCACGTCAACAAGGCAGGTAGGAGAATCCTGATGTCTTGTCAGTCCAAGATCTCCAATTCCTGTGAGCCACGTCAACAAGGCAGGTAGGAGAATCCTGATGTCTTGTCAGTCCAAGATCTCCAATTCCTGTGAGCCACGTCAACAAGGCAGGTAGGAGAATCCTGATGTCTGCACAGCCCAGGATTTCCATTCTCATCGCCGAGGTCTGTTTCAGTTTCAGTTTCAGTTTCCCAAGATGACGTCTCTGCGCTAGGAACGAATTCCATATGCACTAACATCACAGATGCCATGTGTATGGTGACCATGGCCCAAGCCTTACGCATTGCACATGAACCCATGAGCTGGTCAGGTCCTGAGGCCCTACCTAGACTATGTTTTACCTAGTCTATATTTCATACTGGTATTTTATCAGTCTTCCGCTGGAATAATCTTGGAGGCCTGTGCCCTGGAAAGGTCACTTCGGTGCTGCTGCAAAGCGGTAAAATCAATGCAAGAGTCCTTAAAGCGGGCACACCCAGTGTTAAACCAGACAGACGGAACATACAACCCATCCTCTTTTGTTCATTTCTTTGCTTTGCCAAGGACAATCTCCTATTGTCACGACGCTTAGGCCTGGTTACGTCTTCAGTTAACATTCTATAATTGCACTCCTTTGTTACAGCGCAGAGGGAATCAAGTATTTTTGTATCGCTTAGAGATGTATCGCTTTCAATACGTAAGCCAACTGCACGCTTATATCTCTTCACTTCTCCTTAATTCACAGCGCAAATGAAGTTAGATATGTTTTGTTTTTTTAACCATTTGTAGATGTATCGGTTTCAGTATGTTCGTCGACTTTACGTATGTAACTTTTTACTGCTTGCAGGACACACCAGTATATTGTTAAGTTTGTTAAAATGTCGATGACAGCTTAACATTTTCTGTTACTTAAGCATACTCTACGATCGATAGTCTTCTCGTCTGAAATGCGCTTACACGTTTCTGGTATGATGTTTTTTTCTTAAGCACAAAGCGCAAGCCTACAAGTTCATAAATAAATAATGGTTTGTCTAATTTCATTGAATAATGTAATCCTAGTACGGCTTTTTTTTTTATTACTGATCTGTCACTCCACCCATTCCCGAAGATACCACAGTGTGAATGAAGATCTCAACAAAGGGTTAATTATACATCTTTAAAAGGAAGCAAGGAAATCGATCAGATGACTTATTTCTGAAACAAGATCAGTTTTCACTACGTCATCATTGATTCAGGAACCTTTCATACCGATTCTGATTTACAAGCAAAAATTTATATAAACTTGACGACCTGTTCACGAGTATTAACCCTTTGATTCCTGCACTCTACCCACCAATTGCAAAAAACTAACCTTTTGACTCCCTACCCTATCCACCAGCTTCTTGAAGGAAGCTGGTGGATAGAGTGAGGGAGTCAAAGGATTAAGTTTTTGCCTTGTCAGCATGGTTGACGATGCAAGATGCTGGTGGATAGGGTGAGGGAATCAAAGGATTAAGCTTTTGCCTTGTCAGCATGGTTGACGATGCAAGATGCTGGTGGATAGGGTAAGGGAATCAAAGGATTAAGCTTTTGCCTTGTCAGCATGGTTGACGATGCAAGATGCTGGTGGATAGGGTAAGTGAATCAAAGGATTAAGTTTTTGCCTAGGTTTTTGTTTTGCATCAACTTTAGATTCTGTATCGTCCATCAGGTTTTTTTCCCTCATACACCTCAGCTTGCGATTTTGATGTTTGATCACCCCAGAGTGTGTTGTCTTGTTTGTGTGAGTGTGTTTCTGATATCCCCTCGTCTTGGTTACTGTTGATTGTGTGGGTATAATGTCCCCCATCTCTGTCGTGCGTGCGTTTTGAATTCATTTGTGATCTTGTCCATTCCCATCTCAATTATTGAAGACTGTGTGGGTGTACTTCTGATATCCCTAATCTCTACAGCGTGCACTTTTGAATACGTTTATGATATTGCCTGTGTCTGTAGTTTGGGCGTTTGTGAGTGCCTTTCTGATGTTCCCAGTCTCTGTGACACGTGTTCCTACGGGTGTCTTTCTGATGTTCTATCTTCTGTGCGGCATGGGCTTGTGGGGATGTGTTTGTGATGACTCTCTGCGCCCTTTGTGGAAGGGCCACCCAAAGACAGAAGGCCCACCAGGGAATCAGCAGTCTTTGCTTTGATACCCAGATTAAGCGTGGATAGCTCTCCCAGCTGCATTCAATCTTGAGTAAAGTTCTGAACAGTAGTCCCTAAGATGAAAGCGGTAAGCAGAAGTCCCACTCGCAGTGTGCGTTTGTTGCAGTTGATATAACTTGGATGAAAAAAGGGAATCGTCCCTGGTTACGTTCTGAAAACTGTCCAGAGATGAAAAGTACAGACGGACAAGAAGACTGAATGTGTGGCACTGTCGCGGGACAGCCTTCACCACACATAGCAGACCCATTTCTAGACAGGAAAATGTGTTGTGACTATACAGTACAGTACAATACAGTACAGTGCAGTGCAGTGCAGTACAACACGCTATTATATAATGCGATACACTACAACATGATAAGCTACGATGCGATACGATATGATTCGATACGACACGATACAATCCAATAAAACGTGATATAACGTAATACGATGTGATGCGATAGATGTGATGCGATATACTACGTAGTAACAAAACAAATCGATACGATAAGGCACAACATGATACAATACAACACAATGTATACAATACGATACGATATGATACAATACACAATACGATACGATACGATATTGTACAATACAATACAATACATTAAAATATGATACGATATGATATCATTCGATGGAATATAGTACAGTACAACATGATATGATACAATAGGGCACGATACAATGCAATGTAATACAACATGATACGATACAATGCGGTACGATATAATACATCATAACACTGCGATACGATACAACAGAATACACTGTAACACAACACAATACAGCACGATACGATGTGATACGATACAATATTTGACAATGTAGTATGATACGATACGATACGATTCGATATAATACGATGTGAAACAAAGCGATACGATACGATGCGATAAGATGTAATCCAGTTCAACGCAATGCAATCCAATGCAATATCCACAGCAAGTTGTTTCAGTATATAGAAGGCATTTTATCCACTGTATCTCTGCTTTAACCCTTTGACTCCCGCACCCTGTCCACCAGCATCCTGCAGTATCAAACATGAAAGCAAAGAAAAAACTTAACCTTTTGACTCCCTCACCCTGCTCACCAACTTCCTGCAAGAAGCTGGTGGATAGGATGAGGGAGTCAAAGAGTTTTAAGTTTTTGCAGTTGGTGGAATGGGTGTGGGAGTCAACGGGTTAAACTAAACCATTTCTCACTTTAACCCCTTGATTCCTGCACCCTGTCCACCAACATCCTGCATTGTCAACCATGCAAGCAAAACAAAACCTTAACCCTTTGACTCCCTCACCCTACCCACCAACTTCCTGCTCGAAGCTGGTGGATAGGTGAGGAAGTCTAAGTTTTTGCAGTTGGTGGAAAGGATGCGGGAGTCAACGGGTTAAACTGAACCATTCTCTCTCTTTAACCCCCTGACCCCCGCACCTTATCCAACAACTGCAAAAACTTAACCCTTTGACTCCTTCGCCCTATCCACCAGCTTCATGCAGGAAGCTGGAGGGATAGGATGAGGGTATGAAAAGGTTAAGTTTTTCGCTTTGCTAGCATGGTTGACAATGCAGGATGCTGGTGGGCAGGGTGGGGGAGTCAAAAGGTTAAAGCGACGCAGAGGGGAAGGAGCTGAGGGAGGGGGTAGCGAGATGGGAAGGTTAGGGGTGGGGGGGGGGGGGGGGTGAGGGGAGGGAAAAGAAGAAGGAGGGAAAGAGGAGACAACCCGGACGTGTTGGTGTCCAAGTAGGATGAAGTTACGCTGTGAATCGAGCCCACACCAGCGCCGGCAGTAAAACTTAAGCTCCAGCGGTTTCA
>JAPXFY010000012.1:46685843-46690843 GCA_030674185.1 Monoplex corrugatus | reverse complement strand
ACATGATAATGGGAATGGGTACTTAGGGACTTGAGGGCACTCTGAATGATTGGCGTGTGTGTTGTATTGTAGCTTTGTGAAGGTTATTGACATGGACTCAGGTACTTAAAACCACTGAACCAAACAGGGGGCAAACAAACAGATAAAAGACAAACACAGGGAATGGTTTTCATCTGGTCAGCTCAGACAAACATGTTTAGCATCAGCTTTTATTTGCAGATTAAAGAACTGTGTAGAAGGATGCATGGAATCAGGTCCCAAAGCTGTTATTATCGTCATCATCATCATCGTCGTCGTCGTCATCGTCGTCGTCGTCATCGTCGTCGTCGTCATCGTCGTCGTCATCATCATCATCATCATCATCATTATTATTATGTGCCCTGCGGCATGGCGTTAGCGATTATGGCCCTCCATACGAATCTATCTTTTGTTAGGTACAAGCACATTTCCCACCCTCTCTGTCTTCATCCACTCCGTAAAAGTCCGTTCAGTATTTTCTCCCCGGGTCTACCTTGTGCTCTTTTTCCCTCCAGCTTTCCTGTTATGATTAGGTACTTAAAATTCTCTTGCCTCGTAAAATATTTATACATGTTGCTTGTCTTTTCATAATCTTCTTCATTAAGCTGTTCATACTTAAAAAAACAAAAACACAACAACAACACACACACACACACACACCACACACACACACACACACACACACACACACACACACACACACACACACACACAACACACAACACACACACACACACACACACACACACACACACACACACACACAAAACCCAACAACAACAACTAAAGGCCATTGACATTTGAAAAGATATGTTAATCAGAAACTTTTCTCTCTGTATTTGTCATATGAATGTCTATAAATGTTGCTTGTCTTTTCTTAGTCTTCTTTATTGAGCTGTACATACTTCAAAAAAACTAAAGGCCACTGACATTTGAAAAGACATATTAATCAGAAACTTTTCTCCCTAAAACTGTTATATGATTTTCCATGTTGAATCTTTTCTATAGCGGATTACAGGACAACTGCAATTTTCCCGTATTCAAATACGTAACCTTTAGTACTTGTAGAGTACGAGGAAATCTAACGAACTGTTATAGTGGGGTCAATACTGCTGGTGCATATTCGTTTTAAAATCCGATTTTTGTATAATCGTTATCACAAACAGCCCTTCTTCAGCTTCTCTGTCTCTGTCTCTGTCTGTCTGTCCGTCTCTCTCTCTCTGTCTCTCTGTCTGTATGTCAGCGTCTCTCTCTCTCTCTCTTTCTCTCTCTCTCTCTCTTTCTCAGTTTTTTTTTCCGTCTGTCGACGTGTATTTTTCAGCATTTACTTTATTGATTTTATAATCTTTTTAGTGGAGTCTCTTCCAGGAAAGGCAGCCTGATGCAAAATATATCATCTGTCATTCCCGATATCAAAGGTATACTGAATTTTCTCCCTTTTCTCTCCATCTCTTGATTCCCAACCCTCTCCACACACACGCACACACACACACACACACAGACACAGACACACACACATACACACAGACACAGACACAGACAAAGACACACACACACACACACACACACACACAGACACACACACACACACACAGACAACACACACATTATATATATATGTATACACATACACACGCACAGACAACACACATTTTATATATATATATATATATATATATATATATATATATATATATATAATACATAGTACATATATATATATACATAAATCAAACCTGTTTTCTGTAAGAAACAGAATTGTCTTTAATAAATGGACATTCGCACACATATAGCTATGCGCTCAAATGCACAATTCTGTAAAAGTACTTTTCTAGCTAAAAAATAAAGCTCCCTCATCACACCAACAAAGCATTTATTCACCAGAGGTTGGCATTTTCAAACTCCAGCTCTTGGCATTTTGGTGCTCTTCTTTTGAATTCCCTTACACAATCATTCCAAATAAATTCCTTCAAGAAAAAAATAACACATGTACATTGTTTTCCTTGATATAATGCAATAATGAAATTATCATCCTCTTCATCGAAGTCAGCTTGTTATGCACGTACATCAGCATACATACCTACACACCTTATGGGAACTCTGCAGCGTGGAAAACGAACATAACGAACATGTCTGTAAGTAGCGTCCGGCTTGTCCAGGGAGCCATTTATTGCCCATAAACGACCATGGGATTTGGGGAATTGGCACCGGGGGAATAGGGAGCTTTCTTGTTGATTGGCATAGTTCGTCCCTGGGTTCCATTGTGGGAGTTGTGAAGGTCATTGACATTATGTTCTTCACCACATAGGTTTGATAGTCAGTCAAAGGACACGTACACATACACATACATACACGCACGCACGCGGGCGGGCGGGCGGGCGCGCGCGCGCGCGCACACACACACACACACATACACTCGCACACACACACACACACACACACACACACACACACACACACACACACACACACACACACACACACATCACACATATGTACACATACATGACACAAACACAAACAATGCACACACACAAGAGCGAACATAACTTACACACACACACACACACACATGCAAATAATACCACACACAAACATACACATGTATACTCGCACACGTGCACACATACATCCCCGCGCGCGCACACACACACACAAAATGTGCACACATATTCTATTTTGTGATCTTTTCATCATGCTTTGACGGTGATTTTTTTTTACAAAAATTGTACTAGAATTTTTAAAGAAAATAATTCATGCAATAGATAGAAAAAAATGTAAATTTTGTCAAATTTAAAGAAAGAAAAGACAAAATGTAGGAATGAAAAAGAGAAGAAAGAACAACTCATAGGTCATCTTTCAGAATGGTGCGTCAGAAAAGGAACAAAGAAGGCAGATACACCATTTTGGTCAATAACCCTCAGAACCAAAGAGAGCAAGAATACAAGCCCTCAGACTCATGTATCACAAAAAGACTGCTAGCTATTGACATGTACTAGAGAACCATGTTATACGGTTGTGAGGCGTGGACAGTCAACAAGCAAAGCCAGAACAAGACTGAGGCAACCGAAAATGTGGTTTCTAAGAAGTAATGTTGAAAGTTCCATGGACAGCAAAGAAAACAAACGATACAGTGTTGATGGTGGCAGACACAAGAAGATCTTTGGTAAGGAAGATTAGGAAAAGACAGGCAACATTTATAGGCCATTTTATGAGGAAAGGGGATTTAGAGCACCTGCTCACAACAGGAAAGGTGGAGGAAAAGACAGAACCAGGTAGACCCAGAGGAAAAAAAATACTGGACGGACTTGCCGAATAGCTGAGGACAAAGAGGGTGGAAGATGTGCTTGCGGCAACAAGGGATAGATGCATGTACATATGGAGGGCCATGATCGCCAACGCCATGTGGCAGGGCACTTGATGATGATGATGATGAGAGGATCATTCAGCTTTAGCACACGATCTCTTTTCGTGTACTTGTTACTGGTAGATGCATATCTCCACGAGCCTTCTCTATTTCTGGTCTACTCTCCTGGAACAAACTTCCTCGCTCAGTCCGTCAGCAGCCTACTTTTGTCTCCTTCAAGTCCGCTCTCAAAACTCACCTTTTCTCCTCTGCATGAAATCCTGACCTCACTCATCCCCCTCTGTAGCCTGTCTCCGCTCGGAGTGGAATCACATTGTAATATATATTTGTATATAATATGCTCTCTATAATTTTCCATTGCTTTTATTCTTTTTCCCCATTTATAGCCATGTGTGAGTGTGTGTGTGCGTGTGTGCGCGCGTGCGTATGTGTATGTTCAGCGCTTAGATTTTATTTCTATCAAGATTTTGCGCTATATAAATATTGTAATTATTATTAATTATTATCTCCCATACGATCAGTCTCTCGATGATAAACAAAGTAACCGATGACTGGGTCCGAATGGGTCATGCAACGCATGGACAGGCCCCCGCCCCCCTTTGCTTGCAGAAATGACTGTCAGTTGGCGTCGGGAACTTGGGAGGTGATTGTCCCGAGAGTGGCGAGGCATTGGTGCTGCGGGTCCCATCCGCACCCTCGTGGTGTTTCTTGTTAACGTAATTACATTTTGTCTCATAATCCTGAGGTTATAGGGAAATAGGGTAGTAGAGACCTACATTTTTTTGTTGGGGTCAGCATTACGAAGTCAACTGTCTCCCTCACTTTCTTACTTTTCATAAGTTTGAAGAAGTGTACCCGTTCGTAGTTGGGGATTTTGGATGCCTCGCTCACATACAAAGTCCGGTGGGTTTGATGTTGTGTGTGTGTGTGTGTGTGTGTGTGTGTGTGTGTGTGTGTGTGTGTGTGTGTGTGTGTGTGTGGTTGTGTGTGTGTGCGTGTGTATGTGTGTATGTGTGTGTGTGTGTGTGTGTGTTCGTTTATTCCTTTATTTAACGTCTTTTCACTATGAGTGATATTAGATGGTGTGTGTGTGTGTGTGTGTGTGTGTGTGTGTGTGAGTGTGTGTGTGTGCGTGTGTGTGTGTGTGTCTGTGTGTATGTGTCTATGTATGTGTGCGAGTGTGCGCGTGTGTGTATGTGTATTGTGTGTGTGTGTGTGTGTGCGTGTGTGTGTGTGATGAGTGTGTGTATGTATGTATGTATGTATGTATGAATGTATGTGTGTGTGTGTTTGTGTGTGTGTGTGTGTGTGTGTGTGGTGTGTGTGTGTGTGTGTGTGTGTGTTGTGTGTGTGTGTGTGTGTTGTGTGTGTTTTCAGCTCAAAAAGTGATAAATGCAAATTACCAAGAGTTTGTTCTATCTTCAAAAAAGGGAAATTGTATGGCTAACTCATCTTTTTTTCTCTCTCACTCTTTTCTGTACTTTCCACCAGTGTTCATTCTCCTCTTCCTCCCATAACTCAGATTTACCCCCTGTCTCCTTCATGTGGCCATTGCTGTCATTACCTTAATAATCTTGTCTTTCTTTTACCTTCTAAAGATAATGGTTCAATGGAC
>JAPXFY010000012.1:46658343-46663343 GCA_030674185.1 Monoplex corrugatus | reverse complement strand
CATCTGCTGGCATCTTGTTAGTCATTAGAAGCCATTACAGGCTCCTGAAAGTATACACACTTGTGAATAGAGAAAGAGAGAGAGAGAGAGGAGAGAGAGAGAGAGAGAGAGAGAGAGAAGAGAGAGAGAGAGAGAAAGCCAGTCAGGAAGCAGGAAGTTGGTTTATAGGATGAAGGAGTCAAAGGGTTAAGTCTTTGCAGTTGGTGGATAGGGTGCAGGAGTTTAAGGTTAAAAAGCCCAGCCGACTGTGAGGAGCCATATCAGGGCTATAACAGTTTCAAAACATACAAAATACTTCAACAGGAAAAAAAAGGAAACAAAATTTAGTACACACATCGATGCATTCGAACACATAATCTAAGGACATGCCCCTGGCGGTGACCACTCTATCCTATTCATTGCGTTGGAAGATTAAAAAAACATATCTGAATACAACTGAAAACATAACTAAGGACACTAAAACATATATAAAAAACGAGCCTACATGATCTAAAATTGCTTCTGATATCACATTTCCCTAGAGCCAAAAACGAACAAAATACATGTACCCAATTATCAATCCTAAGACACAACACGTAAGACTTTATCGAACACACACAGACAGATGAATGGATCAACAAGGCAGAAAACGTTAGGAAGAAATGACAGAAAGCAAAGGAAGAAGGCAGAAAGAAAGAGAGTGACAGAAAAGAGGAAATTTCTAGCACAAATTTCCAGACGGTGGGGATACTATTTATACTGAAAGAGCCCCGGGCATCTCATGGGGGACTTTGGGAAGCTCTTTTACCAAAAATGGAAGAATAGAGAATCTGCCCAGAATCCCAAAGGTAGATATTGAGAGTTGCCAACTTTCACCCTTTCTAAAACACCCGGTCACTCCTTTAGAAAAAACACACACGCAAAAAACAAACAAACAAACACACAAAAAAACAAACAAACAAACACACACAAAAACAAACAAACAAACAAACAACAAACAAAGAAACAAACAAACAAACAAACAAACAAACAAACCCGCCAAGCTTATCGATACCATCATTATATCCACACTAATTTCAAAGTAGCAGACCTGGACATTAAGCGAAACACTTCAAAAATGATCGCAACTTGTGAGATGAGACCAAAAAAAAAAAGCAGCAGCAGGCAAGACCAAAAGAGACATAACCAGAAACGACGAGATGTGACATGCGATAGAACAACACCCGTCAACCATTACACACACCACACCAGCACACACCACACCATCACACACCACACCATCACACACCACACCACCACACACCACACCATCACACACCACACACCACACCATCACACACCACACCACCACACACTACACCACCACACACCACACCACACCACCACACACCACACCACCACACACCACACCACCACACAAAACACCACCACACCACCACACACCACACCACCACACACTACACCATCACACACCACACACCACACCATCACACACCACACCATCACACACCAACCACCACCACACACCACACCACCACACACCCACACCACCACACACCACACCATCACACACCACACCATCACACGCCACACCATCACACACCACACCATCACACACCACACCACCACACACCACACCATCACACACCACACCATCACACACCACACCATCACACACACCACACCATCACACACCACACCACCACACACCACACCATCACACACCACACCACCACACACCAACCATCACACCACCACACAAAACACACCACACACACCACACACCACACCACCACACACCACAAACCACACCACCACACACCACATCATCACACACCACACCACCACACACCACACAGTCACACACCACACCACCACACACCACACCACCACACACCACACCATACACCACACCACCACACATCACACCACCACCACACACCACACACCACACACCACACCACACACACCACACACCACACACACCCACACCACCACACCACACACACACACCACACACACACACCACACACCACACACACCACACACCACACCACACACACCACACACACACACCACACCACCACACACCACACCACCACACACACACACCACACCACACACACCACACACACACACCATCACACCACACCACCACACACCACACCACCACACAACAGCGCATCCACTCGTATGGTCGTCTGGCCCGGGTGCCAGTCAACCAGCCAGCCCTGTGAGCTTACAACAACCAGATGCTGAGACTCCAGACTCCAGTGCCAGAGAAAGACCGCAGTGGTGCTAAACAGACGGAGTGGCTGCCACACTTCACCATCTACAACATGACTCTTGTTGGACAGGATTTTTGTCCGTTTAGGTACAGAATGGCAGCTCCATTTCCGTCCCCCCCCCCCCCCCCCGTAACATCTAGTACAAGGGGACGTACAAAAAAAGTAAGGGTATTGATTTTGTTCACCAGTCCTTTCTTGTTACAAGTTTCTCTTTCTCTCTTCTCTCTCCCCACATCACACAAAATGTGCTCAACGAACAACTCAGTGAGAACAAAAAGGTTTCCATGGCAACAGACACTACTAGTTGGATTTCAACTCTATTACACAATTTCCCGCCTAACAGAGAAAAAAAAAAAAAAAAAAAAAAAAAAAAAACTAGGAGGGTTTCTATTCCCGCGTCCTCCCAAAACACCGTCCACAAAACAAACCATCGGTATTATGGCCGTTTCACTGTGCTTGAAACCTTTCGCTTGCCTGACAGAATTATGTATGAAGTAAATGTATAGAGACACGCTCCTAGGGTTTAATCGATTACTTTGAAGTGCAAAAATGGTAGTGGCGAGATAGAGGAGGGAGAGAGGAGAGAGAGAGAGAGAGAGAGAGAGAGAGAGAGAGAAGAGAGAAGAGAGAGAGAGAGAGACAGAGAGAGAGTGAGAGGAGTGAGAGAGAGAGAAGGAGGAAAGAGAGAGAGGGGGAGAAAGAAAGAAAGAAAGAAAGAGAGAGAGAGAGAGAGAGAGAGAGGAGGAGTGAGAGAGAGAGAAGGAGGAAAGAGAGAGAGGGGGAGAAAGAAAGAAAGAAAGAAAAAAAAAAAGAGAGAAGAGAGAGAGAGAGAGAGAGAGAGAGAGAGAGAGAGAGAGAGAGAGAGAGAGAGAAGTTTTGTATGTGTCAGTTTCATACTTCACTTTTGTTTAAAAAGAAATCTCAAGAGATAAAAAGACTAATTTGAAGGCTGGGTGAATTACAGGAAAAGTTTTTAAAATAGATTTTCCGCAAGAAAAAAACACACACAAAAAACACGGGGATAACACATTGTAGACGTAAATAAACATAATGGAAACAGAATGAACACATTGAAAAGTGCAGTAGGAATATAGTGCGGACTTTATGTGAATAAGAAAACACACCGAAAACCTTCAGCCTATTTTGTGCATTTTCAAAGATACAATAAGAATAAGTCTATCATTCGGCAATACAATATAGTTATAGACATAATGGACAAGAGGACTGAAGAAAATAGTATGGCAATATTTCTCAGAGAAGCATCCTTTCCTTTGTTCTCGTCCCCAACCAAAAGTATTGTGTTCAGTGATGACATTTGAAGGGTTATAGGATCGTACAAAGAACAGTTTTGTACCACAGGTGCAGAGTGATAATTGCACACACACTTCAGTCCCAGTCTTTGCGACTCTAAGCATTGTAAAGTCCGCTAAGGTGGTTGCTTGTTTCAAATGTTTTTATTTTTAGATAATGAAACCGATTCACATGGGTATAAGATTTATTACGTTGGTGAATTAAAGAATGAAGTAAACTGGTCACTTTTGGCAGTCTTGCATTTTATCACTAGACTAGAGTGAAGTTGGTGAATGCACTAATTTTGATGACTTCAGCAAACGTTAGAGGTAAAACGATTTCTCGTGTGACGTTTTGTTATCCATTCCCGCTTATTGATTATCAAATGCCGTCTGAATGATGAAAATGTTTCTGAGAGTAACTGATCGTGGATGATTTTCAATTGGAAGTAGATTTCAATAGTGATAATGCGTTGCATATAACCCCGACCGCTCACACAACATACCCCTCCCCCACCCGCCAATCCACCTGTCAAAGAAAGTGATGAGATGTGAATTTGGTATGACATCCTTTTGCAAAGATTGTTTTCATCGAGGACTTCCTGACTTAATGTTCTTCGTTCCGAATGGAGCATAAATGATAACGCGCCTGCAAATGTTCTCCAGCAGTCACGGTCCTGACCGAGCCATTTGCCTTCATTCCAGGTCTTGTCCGCTGCCTTCATCTCCTCCTCCACAGTGGTTCTCCGAGGTCTGTCAATTAACATCAGGAAGAGAGTTCTTGAATGTTATATAGAACCGATACTGATGTGCGGTTTGAGATGTGGACAGTCAACACGCAAAGTCAGAACGAAACTGAGGCAACTGAAACGTGGTTTCTGAGACGAATATTGGAGAGTTACATGAACAGCAAGGAAAACAAACGAGACAGTCTTGAAGGAGGCAGACACAAGATGATCATTAATAAAGAAGATCAGGAAAAGACAAGCAACATTCGGCGGATAGGGTGCGGGAGTCAAAGGGTTAAGAAACACACACACCTGTTAGATTGTCAGTAAAGATAGTGTTCTTTCTTGGCCCACTTCTCGTGTTTTTTAGCGGAAGGATTTGATAATACAAAGAAGAATCACCCGTTTGTTTTACAACGAATAAAGTGTGACATGGTGCAAAATGATCGTCTAAGTTAATACAGTCAAGTATGAACAAAAGAAGTGCTCATTTAAATAATCTAAGCAAAAGAAATGTACTTTTAATTATGCCGCCGCTGTCGGCTATTTGCATTAGCGAGACACGATGAATATGTTTATGAAACGTAGTTTTCAGTATAGAAATTGTTTTATATCATACATTGTAAAAAGATTTCGTGTGAGACGGACATTTAACTTCATTTAACCCTTTGACTCTTGCACACTGTCCACAAGCATTGTTAACCATGCCAGTAAAG
>JAPXFY010000012.1:46648343-46653343 GCA_030674185.1 Monoplex corrugatus | reverse complement strand
TATTTCAAAGCATTTTCAGTACATAGAAAATTGGCAAATTTATGTTTTCCAAGTTGAATACATTTTCCAAAGACCATTCAATGTGAGAATCAAAATCGAGTTTGGTGTTTCTCATAAAACAAAGTAGGCTACAATTATTTGAATAAAATGCTGTCAGTTTCTTTGTAGATATTTGATACTTCTTATAAAGTAAAGTAAAACTATTTCAAAAAAAAGTAAACAGAAGGCTACCTAACCGCTTTTTTCACGAGAATCCTGATGTTCACTGACATTAAGTGCAGACGGTAAGTGATGGGTGACAGTCAGAAACACACAACGGCAATGGAATTGAGATCGAGAAGCAGTCAACGAGTAATGCTTTTTCAGAGATGTGATAGTCATTCCATCATACTGGATTGTGTGTGTGTGTGTGTGTGTGTGTGTGTGTGTGTGTGTGTGTGTGTGGTGTGTGTGTGTGTGTGTGTGTGTGTGTGTGTGTATTGTATCTAAACGTCAAGTCATTTTAGTCTCGTCATCAATTCACGTATGCAGCTATGCGAAGAGAGAAAGAATCCGGTTTTGATTTCGTATCTGTTTATCTTTTGGCCAGCTCTTACCATACAGTTGCAGACACACTTTCATATCAATGAGAAAAAAAAAGGAAAATCATGCATGCACGCACACGGTCGTGCACACTTTTATTTGTGATATAGTCAGTAAGAAAAAAAAGGAGTGGGAATGGAAAAAAGACATAGGATTGATTGATTGACTGATAGATTGATTGATTGATTGATGATCAATTGATCGATCGATTGATTGATTGATTGATTGGTCTTAATGTCCAATGGTAAAGACAATGACACAATGCAACAGTGTTCCATGTCTTATTTACTTCACTGCTTATCATGCCATTGGCAAGTAGGACAGCAACGCAGGTTCTGCATTCTGTCTGTTCTGTGTGTTTCAGCGTCGTGAGGTCTTCTTTCTTTGTCCGTCGCCAAGTGCTCTTGGGTCTTCCTCTCTAACGTCTTCTTTCTGGTGTCCGGTGAAGGGCAGTCTGGGCGATGCCATCCTGCTCTTTTTAAAGAATAATGTCCAGTTCATCTTCATCTTCTGTTCATGATAGTTCCCATACTCTCTTGATTGCGGTGACAAGTATATGTTAGTTGCAAGATGGTGTTGGGCTAGAAGACTCATGTAATTCTTCGGAGGTTCTTTGTGTGGAAGGCTGATAATTTGGTACGGTCGCGCTTTCTATCATCTTCCAGCATTCTGAGCCGTGAAGTAGTGTGGAATTGGCAAAGTTTGGGCACAGTCTTAGTTTGGTGTTGGTGCCGTTACTGGGGGACCCTCTGGCCTTACTGAATATTCTGAATGTTTCCAGACTTGCAGAGACGGCTCTTGTTGTCACGTCTGTCTCTCCGTCGTGTCTGACAGCGCTGTTTAATAATAATAATAATAATTACAATATTTATATAGCGCAAAATCTTGATAAAATCAAATCTAAGCGCTGAAGCAGACACACACGCAAGCACGCACGCACGCACGCACGCACACACACGCATGCACGCACACACACACACACACACACACACACACACACACACACACAACACCACCCACCGCATGGCTATAAATGGGGAGAAAGAATAAAAGCAATAAAAGCAAGAATAAAAGCAATGGAAAATTATAGAGAGCATAGCATATACAATTATATATTATAACCATGTGATTCCCCTCCGAGCGGAGACAGGCTGCAGAGGGGGGGGGGGGGGTTTGAGTGAGGTTAGGATTTTATGCGGAGGAGAAAAGGTGAGTTTTGAGAGCGGACTTGAAAGAGAAAAAGTAGGTTGCTGACGGACTGAGAGAGGAAGTTTGTTCCAGGAGAGTGGACCAGAAACAGAGAAGGCTCGTGGACCATAGGTATTGAGCTTAGTGCGTGGAAAGCGAAAAGTCAGAGGATCGGAGGCAGAGCGGAGGGTACGTGAGGGAACATAGATCTCAAGTAGGCTTGACAGGTAATCGGAGGCTGCGTTATTGAGGCTTTTGTAGCACATGGTGTCTAGTTTGTACTGTATGCGCTTTGATACAGGGAGCCAGTGAAGTTGTGCCAGGAGAGGAGATATGTGGTCAGCTTTTTTCTTTTTGAGTACAAGGCGTACAGCATTGTTTTGAATGCGCTGTAGGATGTGAATGGTGGAGGCAGGAAGACCAGACAGGAGTGAATTGCAATAGTCAATGCGAGACATTATGAAGGAGGAGAACGAGTTTTGCAGTTGTTTCGACAGAGAGATACTTCCTGATCAGCCTTATACGATGGAGATGATAGTAGCAAGATCTGGCAGTTTGAGAAACAAAGTTGTTCATGGAGAGGTAGAGTCAATGCAGACACCAAGGTTTTTAGCTGAATCAGAAATTGGGACTGATGTGTTACATAATGGGAGAGAAAGAGGAGGCAGCTGGAAAGTTTCTGACGGGTGCCAATGAGGATAGCTTCTGTCTTGTCGTCATTAGCTGAAGTTTGTTGAACGTCATCCAGTTCTTAATGTCTGAGTAACACTCAGTGGTGCGAGTCAACAGGCGCTTATATTATCAGGTGAGTTACTGTCTTGAAGTTGGGTGTCATCAGCATAGAAGTGGTGTTTTATAGAGTGGGAGTTGATGATGGTGGACAGGGGGGAGGTGTAAAGAGTGAAAAGAACAGGGCCAAGGACAGATCCTTGTGGAACACCACAGGTCAGGTATGCAGGTTGAGAGTAAGTGCCATTGATGAGAACGGTTTGTTTTCTGTTTGATAGGTATGAAGTGAACCAAGACAGAGCAATGTCAGAGATGCCAAAAGTATGATGAAGTCTAGAAAGGAGAATACCATGATCAATGGTATCAAAGGCTGCAGACAGATCAAGGAGTGTGAGGAGAGAGACTTTGCAGTATCAGTTGCAAGGAGGAGATTGTTGAGAATGTGTAGTAGGGCAGTTTCAGTGCTATGGCACTGGTGGTAGGCTGACTGGAAAGGATTGAGGAGATTGTTGGCAGACAGGTGAGAGTTCAGCTGGTTGAGGACGACTTTTTCAAGGAGTTTTGACAAAAAGAGAGATTAGAGATAGGCCGGTAATTTTTCAGTTCATTTGGGTCTAAATTGTGTTTCTTGAGGAGAGGGTGAACAATAGCAGACTTGAAAGAATCTGGGACAGTTCCAGTTTGAAGAGAAGTGTTGATGATGTCAGTGATGAATGGGAGGAGAGTAGGGAGACAGTCGGCGTAGAGAGAACCTGGAAGAGGATCCAGTTCGCAGGTTTTGAACGACATGGATCTGATTGTGTTGAAAATTTCTTCTTGTGAGACTGGGGTAAAAGTAGTAAGAGGTGTGCCAGAGAAGGAAGGGTCAGGTGGGCATGGTTGACAGGGTGTCCTGTCAAGCCTGTCACGAAGAGTTTGTATTTTGGTGGTGAAATACTTGGAGAATACAGATGGGAGTTCTTCATTTGTATGTTTTGTTGGGAGAGGTAAATCTTTTCGTGTGCCAAGGAGATGATTCATGGTTGTAAAGAGTTCTTTTGAAGAAGAGGCATTCAGGATTTTGGTTTGGAAATAGCTTGTTTTTGCTGATGCAATGAGTGTGGATACTTTTGTTTTAGAGGCTTGGAAAAGTTGCCTGTGTACAGTGAGTTTGGAGTTTGCGCCAGCGGCGCTCTGCTCTGCGGCGGGCACGTTTTGCACAGGCGATCTCATGAGTGAGCCAGGGTGTAGGGGGGCGGTCAGGTAAAAGACGGGTTGTGGCTGGAGCATGAGTGTCCAGAAGATGGTGGAGAGTAGTATAGAATTCATCGGCAAGGTTATATGACTTTTCAGAAAGGAGACGGGAGGCATCAGATGAAAATGTGGAGAGGTCGATAGATTTGAGATTGCGTCGAGGCACTGTGCGCATGGTACGGGAAGGAGGAGAAATGTCGAGAGAACAGAGAATTGCAGAGTGGTCAGATGGAAGGGCTGAAGTTAGACGGGTAGAAAGAACTAAGCAGTTGTCAGTAGCGGAATTGTGGTGATCACGAGAAATGATCCAGCAAGAATGTGACCTTTTTGATGGGTTGGTTCAAAATGTGTTGAGTCATATTGTGATTGGACAGAGAGTTGATGATATGTCTTGTGTCATAACGGTGAGTGTTGTCATAGTGGACATTGATGTCACCTAGAATGATGAGATTTCCAGGTAAGAGGCAGTAGTGGTCAAGCAATAGGTCAAAGTCAGAGAGAAACGTGGATGTGGTGAGTTTGTTGGCAGAGCTAGGTGGGGGTCGATAGACACAGGAGAAGGTGATGGGGTGAGGGGTGGATTGGAAGGATACTTCAACGTGCTCGAAAGAAGGATGGGAGAAAGGCAGAGACTGCGAGAAAGATAGGCGGAATGGAGTGAGTCGTTGTAGAGGATGGCAATACCGCCACCTCGGGATGAGGATGGAAAGAAGCAAGCCTGTAACCACTCGGAGTGAGGCTAGCATGTATAGGTTCGTGACCAAGGGGTTAAGCCATGTCTCTGTGATAAAAGCAATGTCAACATGCTCATCTGCGATAAAATCAGCAATGACTTCGGCTTTGCCATCAGTGCATGTTGACTGAGCATTAAAAAGGCATAGTTTCAGCCTATCACAGTCATATGGTGGCGGCCGAGGTGGCGACGAAGGCGGCACCGACGGGACAGAAGGCGAAAGCGGCACCGGCGGGACAGAAGGCGAAGGCGGCACCATCAGGACAGAAGGCGAAGGCGAAGACGGCAGAGGAGGAGACGAAGCTTGCAGCAGCGAGGTCGAGGGCAGGGGCAGCGGAGGAGAAGAAGCAGGAGACGAAAAGTGGCGTCGGGCAGGAGGCAGGTTGTGCCAAAGATGGTGGAGACGTCCACCACGACAGGATCGCGCAGTGCGGGGCTTAGGACACAGCCCCAGTGTTCGTATTCGCTGGTAGACGCCTCCACCGAGGTAGCATTTGCTGTGTTTAAAAAGTGTCAGTCCAATTTGTTTTATAAA
>JAPXFY010000012.1:46640843-46643343 GCA_030674185.1 Monoplex corrugatus | reverse complement strand
GGCGGATAGCAAACGGAATGGTCTGATCACAATGAATCTCTCTTGTACAAACTGTAAACAAATAATACAACAAATGGCCAATTTAATGCACATATTTTTTTAAAGAACAGTTGCTTTAACAAGGCTGTAAAACTCTCCGAATGCAGTTACCGGCAACTGCTACGTATATTGTAACATACCTACACAGTGTCCTCTGCTTTGTTGAGCTGTTTAAAGTGGTCGAGACACAGTTTCACCTGACATTCAACAAACTGTTGCAATATAATAATGGTGAGAGATCTTACACAAGCGCTGTCTCTTAACGCCCACCGGCTGAAACGTTTCTTTTGCGTGTGTGACATCTTTTACGTTTACACATTTCATCCACGAACTCACATTAAACTTTCATTCTGTCTTTAAGCGATACGATACATTGGTGTAGTTTAAAACATCGAGAAACTTTCAGCATTTCACGTGTTGGGTAGAAGATATTATTATATTTCTCTCATTTTTATATCTATCTTTCGAAAAAAGAGAGATCGTTTTATATTAATTAAACCGGAGAGAGGAATGTATGTGTGTGTGTCTGTGACAAAATTACATGTATGTTAGCAATATTTTCTCATCTGTTACTGAATGGATCTTTCATCAAAGTTTGGTCAAAGGTGAGTATTTTTGAGATTTCGCAAATTCCTAACTTCGAAAGTCTTGGTTACTAAGGCCAAGCACTACTTTTAGAAGGTGTGCTATCAACGCTTTCTTAGGAACTTCTGACTCAAAATGACTTTAAAAGATATAAGCTTTAAAGATAAAGAGATACAGAAACGGAGAGAGAGAGAGAGAGAGAGAGAGAGAGAGAGAGTGAGAGTGAGAGAGAGAGAGAGAGACAGACAGACAGACAGACTGACAGACAAGCAGACGCAGAGAGAGGGAGAGAGAGACCGAGACAGATACAGAGACATTGACAGACAGGCAATCAGACAGATAGACAGACAGAGAAACAGAAAGATAGAGAGAGAGAAAGAAAGAGAGAGAGAGAGAGACAGACAGACAGAGAGAGAGAGAGAGACAGGCAGACAGACAGACAGATAGACAGAGGCAGAGACAGAGACATAGACTCAGAGAGACAGAAACAGAGACAGACACATAGACGAGAGGCAGAGACAAAGCATTAAGTCGGGTAAGGAGAAGGTAACTGGTGATGATTCAGTACAGATCAGATATTTGAGACGACCTGTACTGAAGGTGCTTCGTAAGTTGCTGTCAGGTAACATGCAGACATGAGCATGCCCCTGGGAATGACAGGCACCTGCAGTGCTCCGTCACGGCCAGTTCGTGCGAAGAGCCCCATCGTACTGACAGCCGAAGGGTGGAGGACAGTTGCCTTTGTTGTCTCAGTCTTCCTTTTGATCCCCCCTGCACTTCTCACCTCTGATAGAACGTTATCCTCCATTCTGTAGAAAACAAGCATATACACACATACACCCACGAACATACATCCACCCACATCCATACCCACACCCACACCCACACCCACCCACCCACTCACGCACGCACGTATAATAATAATAATTACAATATTTATATAGCGCAAAATCTTGATAAAATCAAATCTAAGCGCTGAAGCAGACACACACGCAGGCACGCACGCTCGCACACACACGCACGCACACATACAGCACACACACACACACACACACACACACACACACACACACACACACACACACCCCCACACACACGCATGGCTATAAATGGGGAGAAAGAATAAAAGCAATAAAAGCAAGAATAAAAGCAATGGAAAATTATAGAGAGCATAGCATACAATTATATATTATAACCATGTGATTCCCTCCGAGCGGAGACAGGCTGCAGAGGGGAGGGTTGAGTGAGGTTAGGATTTTATGCAGGAGAGAAAAGGTGAGTTTTGAGAGCGGACTTGAAGGAGACAAAAGTAGGTTGCTGACGGACTGAGAGAGGAAGTTTGTTCCAGGAGAGTGGACCAGAAACAGAGAAGGCTCGTGGACCATAGGTATTGAGCTTAGTGCGTGGAAAGCGAAGAGTCAGAGGATCAGAGGCAGAGCGGAGGGTACGTGAGGGAACATAGATCTCAAGTAGGCTTGACAGGTAATCGGGGGCTGCGTTATTGAGGCTTTTGTAGCACATGGTGTCTAGTTTGTACTGTATGCGCTTTGATACAGGGAGCCAGTGAAGTTGTGCCAGTACACACACACACACACACACACACACACACACACACACACATACGCGCACGTACATACATACACATACGCGCACGTACATGTACACACATTACCACACGCATACACATGTTTACACGTTCGCACACGCTCGCGGGCATAGACACACGCACGATTACGCTCACACACAGACATACGCCTCCTGCCTCCACACTCACACAGACAGACAGACAGACAGACAGATACCCACACACACGCACGCACGCACACACACACACACACACACTCACACACACACACACACTCTCTCTCTCTCTCAC
>JAPXFY010000012.1:46628343-46635843 GCA_030674185.1 Monoplex corrugatus | reverse complement strand
AGATTATTTTTCTTTCCCCACATCACGCAAGTGTCCACTAGAAACAGCGACTACAATAATTTCCATGTCAGCAGACACCGCTGGGTTAGATGTCAGCTCTGTGACACAATTTCTCGCCTAACAGATAAAACTAAGAGGAACTTTATCCCCACCCTTCCCAAACTCTGTGCACAAAATCGTTGATGTTATGGCCGTTTTACTGTGTATGACACCAGTTCCCTGCCTTGACAGTTGTGGTCAGAATTACGTGCTGAAGTAAATATATATAGAGAGACGGGTATCTGGCTGTAATTGATCTTGATTAGGGTTCTAAAGTCGTGGTGGAGGGAGGCAGGGAGAAACAGAGAAAAAGAGTGGGTGAAAAAAAAAAGAGAGAAATGAGAGAGAGAAACAGAGAGAGAGAGAGAAGAAAGAGGGAGGGAGAGAAAAAAAGAGAGAGAAAGATACATAGATGGATAAATAGATAAAGAGAGAGAGAGAGAGAGAGAGAGAGAGAGAGAGAGAGAGAGAGAGAAATAGAAAAAAAACGCATTTACTTATCTATTTTCGAGGATAATGAACAAGCACATTAGAGAGAGAGAGAGAGAGAGAGAGAGAGAGAGAGAGAGAGAGAGAAAGAGAGAAAGAGAGAAGGAGTTAGAGCGAGAGAGAGAGAAAGAGAGAGAGAGAGAGAGGGAGACAGAGACAGAGAGAGAAACTTTGTTTACATTGGTATCCATTTTTTCCGCCAGTTCTACTTTTCCTTTACAAGATTATTTTTCTCTCCCCACATCACGCAAGTGTCCACTAGAAACAGCGACTACAATAATTTCCATGGCAACAGACACCGCTGGGTTAGATGTCAGCTCTGCGACACAATTTCTCGCCTAACAGATAAAACTAAGAGGAACTTTATCCCCACGCTTCCCATACTCTGTGCACAAAATCGTTGATGTTATGGCCGTGTTACTGTGTATGACACCAGTTCCCTGCCTTGACAGTTATGGTCAGAATTACGTGCTGAATTAAATATATATAGAGAGACAGGCACCTGGCTGTAATTGATCTTGATTAGGGTTCTAATGTCGTGGTGGAGGGAGGCAGGGAGAAACAGAGAAAAAGAGTGGATGAAAGAGAGAGAGAGAGAGAGAGAGAGAGAGGAGAGGGAGATAGAGAAAGATTTAAAGAGAGAAAAAGAGAAAGACAAGAGAGAGACAGAGAGACAGACAGAGAGAGAAGGAGAGAAACAGGGAGAGAAGGAGAGGGAGGAGGAAAGAGAAAGAGAGAGAAAGAGAAAGACAGAGAGAGAGAAGGAGGGAGAGAAAGAGGGGGAAGAGAAAGAGAGAGACAGATAGAGAGAGAGAGAGAGAGACAGACAGACAGAGAAAGAGAGAGAGAGAGAGAGAGAGAGAGGGAGAGAGAGAAAAAGGTAGAGAAAAAGAGATACAGGCACCTGGCTGTATTCAGTCTTGTTCAGGGTGCAAAAGTTGTGGACTTCTTTTTTTTTTTTATTCGTCTTTTCTCTTTGTTCTTTTCTTTCTATCTTGTGTCGTTCCTGCCTATCCTTTTCGTCAGTCTGTCTTTGTTTTTCTCTTAATGCTTTTGTGAATATCTATCTTTCTCTGGTTTGGTTCTTTTACGAATAAAACATGTTCAAGGAAAACGAAAGGCAAAAGAAATATCTTTTTTCATAACAGAAGGTCTAATCAGGATAACCGGTATGGTGGGAATGGAGATTGTGTATACTAAAGATCCGTGATCTTCACGCACATGTTATATGGTTTCTCCACTCTGAAGATGTGGGTGGACCAGTGCAATGACCATGTCTTAAATTACCTTTATGTAAATCCTACCCTCTGCCCACCCCTTGGCAATTTTTTCCCAGCCTGATTCTTGTTTCAGACTGTTCAGTCGGTGTTTTATGATACAGTGAATGTAGCGAATGTAGTTTTAACCTTTCTCAATGGACAGTATTGATTATTTTTATTTTCAGCCTGCATGTGTGGGAGGATGTACGTCTATGCGTGTGTGTGTGTGTTGTGTGTGTGTGTGTGTGTGTGTGTGTGTGTGTGTGTGTGTGTGTGTGTGTGTGTTTTGTGTGTGTGTGTGTGTGTGTGTGTGTATATATATATATATATGTATATATTTGATATATATGTGTGTGGTGTGTGTGTGTGTGTCTATCAGTCTGTCTATCTGCCTTGAGCGTCGGGTTCGTTTTGGTCATGTAGTCAGCGCATGCACGCAAGTATTTTGAGAGACAAGCAAGTGATTTATTCCCTTGTTCTTTCCGTGTGATAACTTTCTTCCGTGTAGGAATAATAAAAGAAAAAAAGGCAAGCCAAATAAAAGCTTTGAACATGCATTATGTAAGGCAATAGACATCAATGAAATACCCTCTCTCTCTCTCTCACTCTCTCTCTCCCTCTCTTTCCCACTCTCTCATTCTCTCCCTCTCTCTCCCTCTCTCACTTCCTCTCTCTCTTACTCTTTCTCCCTCTCTTTGTCTAATTCTATCTCACTTTCTGTCTCTCTATCACTCTCTCTCTCTCTCTTCATAAAATCTGTTGTGTGCTGGCATCTTTTATTGACATTAAGTGATGGAATGACTGTCAGGAACACAAAGGCCACAATACTGGGGTCAGTGAGCAAACAATGATTAATGGTTATATGTGTTTTTGTGCTTTCAGTAATCCAGTCTTGTTAGTTTTGACATCTGTTCATGTTCTCAAATATTTATAAACAAAGAGAGTTTTTTTTACAATCGTTATTTCGCTTCTCTCAATCCAACACTTACATTTAGAAGATAAAAGAGACAGGGAGAGAGAGAGAGAGAGAGAGAGAGAGAGAGAGAGAGAGAGAGAGAGAGAGAGAGAGAGAGAGAGAATCAGAACTCAGAATCAGAATCAGAACTCAGAACTCAGAAAATGTTTATTGTACATCGGCCTTAGGCCACAATACATGCATGGGAAGGGGGAGGGGAGGAGATCAGGTTTTCTTATACATTCATACAAGTTATACTATCAAACTGCAGTGAACTCTGTCACATTGTCCCCTTCTATCGTTTACCGTCACATAAGCTGGGATACATTCATCTTTGCATTTACAGTGGTCCTTTCATTTGTATTCTAGTCCATATTTCTTAACTGGCCAGCTAAGAATATTTGTGATTAACCGCATCTATATCATTCATCCAACTGTCAATTTTACAATAACTGGCTATCAGACAAACAAACCATTCAATTAGTGCACAGATCTGACGTTTCTTGTACCCTTCAGGGATCACACAGTTGATCAATATATTCAACCACAGCTACTTGACATAAACAATCAATCCATCAATCGATCAACCAACCAACCAATCAATCAATCAATTAACCAATCAATCAACTGATTTACCAGTTGATCAATCAAATAATCCGCCATTCAGCCCGTGAATCAACTGACAAATCAGCTTTCAATTGACTGGGTCAGATGCATCATCCAACTGTACAATCGATATCACTTCAGTAACAATCACTTCACGTAATCACTCCCTCACTCAATCAATCAATCGATCAATCATTTAACCAGTTAATCAGTCATCCAGTGACTTAATCGACCAGATAACCTAGAATTTAACAGTTCAATATATCAATTTGCAATCGTTACTTCAAATAACGCGAATCAATCATCCATACATTCCATAATTCAATCACTGATCGCTCAATAGCTAAAACCATCAATCTATAAATCGATCAGTCGGTGAGCCACCCATCGCCATCAATTAACAAATTATATAATCATTCCGTTGTCAGCTAATCATGCGTTCAGTTTATCAATTTATTCACCAGTGAATCTAAACCAATCAATGTAATTAATGTACAATGAAGTGAACCAAGAAATATATGACATAAGAGCAATTCGACCCCAAAACAGTCGGTTAATTGGCAAAAACAGACATTCATAATGCCAATCAATTAATCAGACTAATCGCAGATCAGTCACTCATTTACCAAAACAATTGACATTGAGACAATACCAAATGACCATTCAACGCATATTTAGCACTTCGTGCATCTTTTAGTTCAGAGATAACTCAATCTTCGGCGGTCAGCAATGGTTCAGGCCATAGACTGAATTGAAGGTTATGTATAAACGCACATACACACATACACATCTATATACACGCACACATACATAATCAATCATACATATATACACACATAGATATATACATATGTATCCACACATATACATAATGTAGATACTATCACCTATATATGCACATAAGTACACCAACGTCAATGTGAATACACAGGCACACATGCACATGTGTCTCTATATGAGCACCCCTTTCATATTCAAATAAACATTTTTTTTCTTTACAATTGAAATTAAGTATTGTCTGAAATTCTAGTGCTAGTATTTACATAACTATTTACTTTTCTTCTCCTTTTAACAATTTTTTTCTCCTATTCATGGCGTGGAAAACGTATCTGGATACGCTGTGACTTCGGTGGCTATTTGTTGATTGGAGCAGTATGCACATAGGCATGCTGACTAAATCCTTTAAAAATTTCGCCCTGAGATCAGCTAAGTGGAACATCTAAATAATAAGTGTTCTTCGTTTTCAGATTCTGTCCTGCAAAATGGACACACCTTTTCTTGATCAGATTCACTGTATCTGTTTATATTATTGTTTAGTGGTAAAACGTTCAACCTTATTTGTGAAAGGGCAACTCTGAAACAGTATATATCAATAGAGTCAATGTACTTCTCTTTTTCAAAGATAGTCTTAAATGATCTGTAGCTTTCATACCTATCTCTGTCTCTGAGTGACCCAGACCATTCTTGAATATACAAGTCTACAAGTCTCTGTTTAAATACACGCAAAAAGGCTTTTACTCATCACAACACCTTGTTGCAGCCACACGATATTAAATCCCGTTTCACACAAAATTTCCCTTATTTTTGAAGCCCAGCATTCTTTCCCAGCCCTGTCAAGTTCCACTAACATTTGGTAAGCCTTATAAGGTAACCTATTTGGATTCATTTCCAGTAATTTAAACCAATATCTAAGACAGGTAGTTGAGGAGTTGACATAAAGAGGATATCTTCCCAAATCCCCATATACCATCTTGTTAGGTGTCCTGACTGGAACACCCAACAGTCTTTTGCACGATACCAAATGTACTCTCTCTATATGCTCGAATCTGTTAAGTCCCCATATCTCAGAAGAATACAACAAAATAGGTTGAATTTTTGCATCAAACAACTTGAAGAAAGTTTCTATAGTCATGTCTTTATATTTTTGAAAAGTCCTGTTTAATAGCAAAGTTGCTTTTTTACCTTTTGTCACCAAATGTTCTGTGCCGGCCTTGGTGCTAATCATTGTCGTGAAATTGAACCCCAGATAACAATATTTACTAACTACTTCCAATTTTGTCCCTTTGTAAAACCATTGTTCATGTCGTCCTAAGAAGCCCCCTCTTCTGAAAACCATAACTTTAGTTTTTTCAAGATTAACTTCCAGTTTCATGCTGGCACAGTATGTCTGCAAGACTCTTAACTGGTTTTGCAAACCATTTGGTGTTGTTGACAGAAGGGCTACATCATCTGCAAAAAGAAGAATGAATATTTCCATTAAACCTGGCATCAGCTGAATGCCATGTCGCCCCTTTTCATCCATACAATTGGCTAATTGATTTATTAATACCGAATATAAAGTAGGGCTTAAGACACATCCTTGTCTCACGCCTATGGGGTTATCGAATATTTCAGATAATTCCCGGTTTGCCCGAATACATGAGCATAATGATTCATACATTGCTTTTAGCGAAACCAAAAACTTCCCTTTTACTCCTTGATTTTGAATACACTTTAAGAGTTTGTCATGCTGAACCGAATCATATAGTTTTCTACCTTTCTTGCACATAGTTTTCTGAACCATAGCGTACAGACTGAAAATTTGATCCACTGTAGAATATTTTTTCCTAAAACCTGCCTGACTTTCTGATATTAAATTATTGTTTGAGAGAGAGAGAGAGAGAGAGAGAGAGAGAGAGAGGAGAGAGAGAGCAGAGACAAAAAGAGAGAGAGACAGAGAGAGGGAGAGAGAGAGAGAGAGAGAGGCAGACAGACAGACAGACAAAGATAGAGACAGAGAGACAGAGAGAGAAAGACAGAAAAAGAGAGAGAAGGAAATATAGATAGTCACACAGTGAGAAATGAAGGAGAGAGAGAGGGAGAGAGAGAGAGAGAGAGAGAGAGAGAGAGAAAGAGAGGGGGAGAGAAAGAAAGAAATACAGACAGAGACAAGCAGATAAACTGAAAACAAGGAAACATGAGTAAAAACACTGGGAAGAAAGAAAGAAAGAGAGAGAGAGACAGAGAGAGACAGAGAGAGACAGAGACAGAGACAGACAGAAAGACAGAGAGACTGAGAGAGAGAGAGAGAGAGAGAGAGAGAACAGACAGACAGACAGAAGACAGACAGAAAGACAGAGAGAGAAAATACAGAGAGAGGGGTGGGTTGGGTTGACAGAGATAGAGACAGACAGAGAGAGTGAAGGAAACTTTGTTTTCACAAAATGAGGCAGTCTGTTTCTAACGGACATTTGCTTTTTTATGAGGGGGGGGGGGGGGGGGGGAATCTAGACTATCCTAACCCAATAACTGGTCAATCAAACGTTTTATTTGACGAAGAGCAAACGTCTTTAAATTGAAACATTCCCAGCACAGTAATTGGTGATTACAAGTCTGCATTTCAAAATCATCATCATCATTATGTGCCCTACCGCCTGGCGTTGGCGATCACGGCCCTCCATACGAATCTGTCCCTTGTCGCTGCAAATACATCTCCCACGTTCTCTGTCCTCAACCATTCTGCAAGTCCGTCCAATTTTTTCTCCCTGGGTCTACCTGTGTTCTCTTTCCCTCCAGCTTTCCTGTTGTGACTAGTTGCTCTAATTTCTCTTACCTCATAAAATGTCCTATAAATGTTGCTTGTCATTTCCTAATCCTTTTCTCACACTGGACGGAGCAGTAGGGAAGTTTCAGTCTTTTCCTCCTAATTTTTTGTATCTGCTGTTTGTTTGTTTGTGATCTTACGTTGACAAAGACCAGTTGGCCGAAAATTTACTCCTGTCTTGTCTTGTTGTATTGAATACGCGTTCTTATTCTTTTTACGTGTTTTTTTTCTGGTTCCTGTTTGCTTGAACGCGGGCAGACACACTTGTTTTGGATTTCTAATCTTTTTCATTAGTATTCATTTTGTGTCTGCCTCCTTCAAGACTGTTTCGTTTCAACGTACCTGGAGTAATCGTATCGCTTTCACTTTAGATCAGTCAGACTAAGCCGGCTTTGTGTTCCCTTTAACAAGATATCACATCACGTATCACGACAGAGAGCGCACACAATTGTGTCTGTCAACGTGTACCCACTAAAACATTTCTTTTGTTCGTGCGACGAGGTTTTAATGTGCACAGCACTTATCTAAGTGCATGTGAGTTTGCTGACTATAGATTTTCATTTCCTCAC
>JAPXFY010000012.1:46618343-46623343 GCA_030674185.1 Monoplex corrugatus | reverse complement strand
AGGTTGCTGGTATACAGGGTGTGGAGTCAAAGGGTTAAAAATTCATATCTGTCTTTTATCACCTCAGAAACAATACTCTGGTACCTTACTGAAATAAGTGAAAAATCTATACATCAAAAACGACATAAGGGTTATGGAAAAAAACCATCGATTTAATTTTATGCTATTTTATATTCATGTTTGATAATTTAGCTCTTCAAAATCGTGCAGTATGATACTTTTCTGACTTAGGTTCAAATGGGTAGCGTGAAAAAGAATGCATTTAGACACACATTACCAGTTAGGATTGTCCTGACCATTTGATGACTTACAGACTGTACCTTCGTCAAGTCTGTTTTTTTTCTCTGTACTGCGGTGTTTCTCAGTTGATCCAATTCAGTTCGATACTGTTACTTTCTCGCAGTAGTATCAACGCATATCAGATATCACAAAATTGCCTGATAAGAATAAATGTGCAACGCCCTTTGAGCAGAAAAAAAAGCAAACACTTTTCAATTTCCTCGCCTACATATTCTTCTTGCACGTGTGCATATCATGAACAGTTCCAGGCACAGACAGACAGACAGACAGACAGACAGACAAACAGACAGACAAACAGACAAACAGACAGACAAACAGACAGACTGAAGGCAGACAGAGTGACAGACAGAAGACAGACACACACAGAGGCACACACACACAGAGCACACACACACACAAACACACACACAAACACACACACACAAACACACACACAAACACACACACACACATACACACAAACACACGCACAGAGAGAGAGAGAGAGAGAGAGAGAGAGAGAGAGAGAGAGAGAGAGAGTGCGAGAGTGGTATATTCATATATACATATACATCCAATCATCTTTCCCATCCGAATATGTACATATAGATATGTGGACACGAATCGTTATATATATAAAGATCATACAGAAGGCGGGAGAGGGAGAAAAAGAGAAGACACGTACGTTCACACACACACACACACACACACACACACACACACACACACACACACACACACAGACGCACAAAAAAACACACACACATACACACACACACACGCACACACACCACACACACAGACGCACAACACACACACACACACACACACAGGCAAGCAAACAGATAGATAGACTGACACAAACAAACAAACAAACAAACAAACAAACAAATATGTCTAAAACTGGCAAAGACTGGCTTTCTCACAAAGAGAACCAAGTAGGCGAGCATTCACAATCAGCCCTAAAGGTTAACGCCCAAAGAAGAGGCGTATTATATTTTGTTCCATGCATAGTCGAATTCAGTGCTCTTCATTGCCCTAACTATCGAATGAAGGTTTGAGTGAAAGGTTAAGAGGATCATTGTGTGGGCTCATTTTTACTAATCTCCTTTTCTTCATTGAAAAGGGAAATGTTGCATGTCGACCGGATGTGAGTATGTGTGTGTGTGAGCTTGTGAATGTGTGTGTGAGAGAGAGAGAGAGAGAGAGAGGAGAGAGAAAGAGAGAGAGAGAGAAAGAGAGAAAGAGAGAGAGAGAGAGAGAGAGAGAGAGAGAGAGAGAGAGTATGTATGTATGCATGTATGTTTATCTGTTTGTAACACAAAAAATATGTAAAGCTATTTTCTCAGTAATGTCGGTCAAAGCATGTATTGTTGAGAAGTCATGAATACGTGACTTTGGAAGTCATGGCGCCAAGGTCACTGTCACACAGACAAAAATAAATAAAGAAATAAAGAAAATAAAATAAAATAAATAAATAAACAAACAAAAAAATAAAAAAAATAAATTCCTAAAAGTAGCACTTTTTTTCAGGCAGGTGTGTGACCAGCACATTCCTAGCAACATCTAACAATATTTCAGTTGTTTTTCATTATCGTGACAGTCAACATTGTTCTATCTTCAAATCAAGATTTTGTTTTGTTATCTGCTGATTCTTCAAAGCCACGGTGGCATTGAGAAGTACAGAATATGGATGTTTTGTTTTATTATTTTGGTATAGAAAGAGAAATTGTTGGACGGGTTTGACAAACTGTATTTGCCAATCCATTTGTATAGAAAAGGAGATTGTTAGACTAACTTGATAATCATGTTTGCATTTCATTTGTATAGAAAGGGTGATTATTACATTAGTCTGGCTTGCTAGTCGTGTTTGCCATTCCATTTATATAGAAATGGAGATTGTTAGACCAGCTTGATCATCGTGTTTGCCATTCCATTTATATAGAAATGGAGATTGTTAGATCAGCTTGATCATCATGTTTTCCATTTCGTGTGTATAAAAAGAGAGGTTGTTAGACCATCTTGATCATCGTGTTTGCCATTCCATTTGTATAGAAATGGAGATTGTTTGACTAACTTGATCATCGTGTTTGCCATTCCATTTGTATAGAAATTGAGATTGTTAGACTAACTTGATCATCGTGTTTGCCATTCCATTTGTATAGAAATGGAGATTGTTAGACTAACTTGATCATCGTGTTTGCCATTCTATTTATATAGAAATGGAGATTGTTAGACCAGCTTGATCATCGTGTTTGCCATTCCATTTATATAGAAATGGAGATTGTTAGACCAGCTTGATCATCGTGTTTGCCATTCCATTTATATAGAAATGGAGATTGTTAGATCAGCTTGATCATCGTGTTTGCCATTCCATTTATATAGAAATGGAGATTGTTAGATCAGCTTGATCATCGTGTTTGCCATTCCATTTATATAGAAATGGAAGATTGTTAGATCAGCTTGATCATCGTGTTTGCCATTCCATTTATATAGAAATGGAAGATTGTTAGATCAGCTTGATCATCGTGTTTGCCATTCCATTTATATAGAAATGGAGATTGTTAGACCAGCTTGATCATCGTGTTTGCCATTCCATTTATATAGAAATGGAAAGATTGTTAGATCAGCTTGATCATCGTGTTTGCCATTCCATTTATATAGAAATGGAAGATTGTTAGATCAGCTTGATCATCGTGTTTGCCATTCCATTTATATAGAAATGGAAGATTGTTAGATCAGCTTGATCATCGTGTTTGCCATTCCATTTATATAGAAATGGAAGATTGTTAGATCAGCTTGATCATCGTGTTTGCCATTCCATTTATATAGAAATGGAAGATTGTTAGATCAGCTTGATCATCGTGTTTGCTATTCCATTTATATAGAAATGGAAGATTGTTAGATCAGCTTGATCATCGTGTTTGCCATTCCATTTGTATAGAAATGGAGATTGTTAGATCAGCTTGATCATCGTGTTTGCTATTCCATTTATATAGAAAGGAGATTGTTAGATCAGCTTGATCATCGTGTTTGCCATTCCATTTGTATTGAAAGGGAGATTGTTAGATCAGCTTGATCATCGTGTTTGCCATTCCATTTATATAGAAATGGAGATTGTTAGATCAGCTTGATCATCGTGTTTGTCATTCCATTTATATAGAAATGGAGATTGTTAGATCAGCTTGATCATCGTGTTTGCCATTCCATTTGTATTGAAAGGGAGATTGTTAGATCAGCTTGATCATCGTGTTTGCCATTCCATTTATATAGAAATGGAGATTGTTAGATCAGCTTGATCATCGTGTTTGTCATTCCATTTATATAGAAATGGAGATTGTTAGACCAGCTTGATCATCGTGTTTGCCATTCCATTTATATAGAAATGGAGATTGTTAGATCAGCTTGATCATCGTGTTTGCCATTCCATTTATATAGAAATGGAGATTGTTAGATCAGCTTGTTCATCGTGTTTGCCATTCCATTTATATAGAAATGGAGATTGTTAGATCAGCTTGATCATCGTGTTTGTCATTCCATTTATATAGAAATGGAGATTGTTAGACCAGCTTGATCATCGTGTTTGCCATTCCATTTATATAGAAATGGAGATTGTTAGATCAGCTTGATCATCGTGTTTGCCATTCCATTTATATAGAAATGGAGATTGTTAGATCAGCTTGTTCATCGTGTTTGCCATTCCATTTATATAGAAATGGAGATTGTTAGATCAGCTTGATCATCGTGTTTGCCATTCCATTTATATAGAAATGGAGATTGTTAGACCAGCTTGATCATCGTGTTTGCCATTCCATTTATATAGAAATGGAGATTGTTAGACCAGCTTGATCATCGTGTTTGCCATTCCATTTATATAGAAATGGAGATTGTTAGACCAGCTTGATCATCGTGTTTGCCATTCCAATTATATAGAAATGGAAGATTGTTAGACCAGCTTGATCATCGTGTTTGCCATTCCATTTATATAGAAATGGAGATTGTTAGACCAGCTTGATCATCGTGTTTGCCATTCCATTTATATAGAAAGGGAGATTGTTAAACAAGCTTGATACTCATGTTTGCCGTTCCATTTTTATAGAAAGTTAGACCGGTTTGCCAATCGTATTTTCCATTCCATTTTCATAGTAAGGAGATTACTAGACTGACTTGATAATCGTATCTGCCATTCCATTTGTATAAAAAGGGAGACTGTATGATCAGCTTGGCAATCGTGTGTGTCATCCTATCCTCATCCTGCCCTTAATCCTACGTATTGTTCAAACAAACAGTATCCTGTCTGAATGGTACTGTGATACTGGTCGATTTGAGAGATATACTGGTTTTGTTTCTAAGCTACGTCCGCTTTTGCAATGAAAAAAGCGTGTGATATATCACGAAAAAAAACCCACTTTATTTTTCTTTTTTTTTATATAATGAAGATTATCAGTATGTCTTGATTGTCTTATTTTTCTATCCACGCCTGCTGTCAGATTTAATCATTTAAATCCATACAGCTTGACATTAACACGTGTTTTAACTCTGGTAATGTTCTGTCTTTTGTGTGGCACATTTCCCGTTATCTTTTTTTAAATTTTACTAACAACACCACCAGCAGCAGCAGCAGCAGCAGCAGCAGCAACAACAACAACAACAATAACAACAAACAAGAAAACATGTCCGAAGAAAAAGTATTGAATAGCACAAAGAGCGAAGTTCTTTTT
>JAPXFY010000012.1:46583343-46608343 GCA_030674185.1 Monoplex corrugatus | reverse complement strand
AAGTGTAAGATCACAAACAAACACCAGACACAAAAATAAGGAGAAAAATACTGAAAGTAGAAAATCACTTCTGCTTTAGGCAAACATGGGGCTGACGGGGTCTTTCGATAGAACCTTGGTCACGAGATTTCGAGCTCAATCTCACAGAATCCTTTTCTCACACTGGACGTAGCAGCTGGGAAGTTTCAGTCTTTTTCTTCTGATTTTTTGTATCTGGTGTTTGTTTGTGATCTTACGCTTGACAAAGGCCAGTTAGCCGAAAATTTGCGCCTGTCTTGTCTGGTTGTATCAAATACGCGTTTTTTAAAAAAAATATTTTTTCGTGTTTTTTTTTCTGGTTCCTGTTAACGTTTGCTTTGTTTTCTCCCATCTTAATGTTCCAATCATTCTGGTCGTGTCATTGTCTTACAGGCCCCATTCCGTTTTCACTGCAAAATCTTTCCAGCACATAGGGTTTTGAGCAGGCGCAACAAGTACACCAAATAATGGCTGGCAGATTTAGGTGGTGTGCAATGGAATTGTCCGAAGGCAGTGAATCGTTCTTAAGCAAACTTTAAACTTCTGAACTGCAAACTTGCTTTTGGCACAGCTTTTCTCGGTCAAGTTGGCAATGCTATCAACCCGTCTGTTTGCTCTGTTGTTCCTTCCCCTACACTCTTCTCTTGAAGACGGTCTCGTAGAGGTCTTTTGATCTTGTTTCGTGTCCACGCCATCTTGACTTCCATCTCTTTACCGTTGTACTTCCTGGCCTTGGTAGAGTATCCTATGCTGGGAGATGGTTCTGTGGACAGCCTCAGACTTTAGAAAATAATGCAGATTGGTTGCTTACTAATACTGACAATTTGTATCAGTGTATATACTCAATATCACTTAAACCATGTATCTGTAAATGTATTGCACTTATTTGGTACTTGCCAGAATGAAACGCAAACATTTGATAGAGCTCATAGATTCAAGATCTGATAAGAGTCAGTTTAGTCCTTCTCTCACAATGGACGAAGCAGCAGGGAAGTTTCAGTCTTTTTCTCCTAATTTTTGTATTTGGTGTTTGTTTGTTTGTGATCTTACCCTTGACAAAGGCCAGTTGGCCGAAAATGTGCGCCTGTCCTGTCTGGTTGTATCAAATACGCATTCTTATTCTTTTTTCGTGTTTTTTGTTCTGGTTCAAGATCTGATGTCTTGAATTCAGCCCCAAATCAGTACATAAAAAACTGGCATGTACTTATTGTTGGCTATCAAATTTTAACACATTATAAATCATTCTGTAGTTTGTAAGTATTTCATAAGTACACCTCCCCGTCCCCATTTCAACCTTGCTAACCTAACACTTAATGGTTTGTGCAGGCTCAAGGTGTCTGTCGGATAATAGCTGACGTATATCGAGGGTTACCCCTTACCAGGATGGTGTTTCATAAAAGAAAAGAAACAAAAGTCAGATATATTAATTACCCCTAACTAGGATGGTGTTTCATGAAAGAAAATATACAAAAATCAGATATATTACCCCTAACCAGGATGGTGTTTCATAAAAGAAAAGGTACAGAAATCAGATATACCATTTCATGCTGGCAAGCAATTCACAAATAAAGTAACAACTGTCTGAGTTGGATAAACCGCTGCTAAACAAACTTCAAACTCTATCTGGCTGTTGCACAGCGTGTAGATCTGTTATTGTTATTTTTGTTTAAAGCCTAGCCGACCGAGTAGAGTCATATCAGGGTTATAAAGATTTCAAAACATACACAATACTTCAGCAAGAAAAAAAAAACGAAAAAAAAAATTCGAGTACACACATCAATGCAATCGTGCACACAATCCAAGGGTCCGCCCAAGGCGCTGACCACTTCGTCCAGTTTATCACACAGGGGATTAAAAAAACCATGACTACAAAGTTAAACATAACTAAGGACACTAAAACATATCAAAAATGAGTCTGAATTATCTATAACTGATTCTGCACAGCACAGTTCCCTTGAGCCAAAAATACATTTAATACATATACACAGTTATCAATCCTAAAAGAAAGTATGTAAGACTTTATCGAATACATACGGGTGAATGAAGCAGCAAAGCAGAAAATGAAAATGAGAAAAGAATGAAAGCAAAGGCGCAAGGCAGAAGCAAAGAGAATAAGAAAGAGGGAATTTCTAGCACACAATTTCTAGAAGGTGGGGATACTATTCATACTGAAAAAGCCCCCGCGTCCCCACCGGGGAGGCGGGTAAAGTAAATACACAAGAAAGAAGAACGTTAGTATAACTTGACAGCCTGCAGATGCTCTTTTCTCCATCGTAAATCATTCTGTACTAGACAGACTCCAGTGCTTGTGCCTGGTAGGTTGTATGTGATAGTGCAGGCCAACAGTACAGAACAAAGCATCAGGTAGAAAAAAGTAGATATCTAAGAAAGAAAAAAAGCGAGAGAAACAGAGAGAAAAAGAAGAAAAAAAAGACAAAGGGCAGGACAACAATACGATACCTAGGTGGTAGGTAGAAAAAGAAATCGAAGATACGAAAGGAAAAAAACAACAACCAAGAAACAATTAAAAAAAGAGAAGAAAAGGAATAAAATAAAAAAAAGAAACAACAAAGAAGAAAAAGAATAACAAAAGAAAGACACACAAAAAAAAAAGAAATAAAAGAAGCAAAAATTAATGACAGGAAAAGGAAAAAAAACGAGAGAAAGAAAGATAAAGAAATAAAGAAAGAAAACAAGAAGAAAGAAAATAGAAAAAAAGGAAGAAAATAAGTAAAATAGAAACAAAGAAAATAAGATTAAGAAAGAAAGAAATTAAAAAGAAAGAAATAAAATAAGAAAGAAAGAAGGAAAGAAAGAAAATAAAAAAAGAAAAGAAAAGACAGGAACTATGCAAAAACCAAAAACGACTTGCTTGTTAATCGACTCAAACAAACTGCGGAGGTGGACAACTTCACAACATAACGAGCAAATAAATAATTTATGTCTGACGAGAACAGTGACAAAACGTACAATGAATTAGTGACAGGAACTTACAAAAATGGTTGGTGAACTAGAGAAAAATAGGGATAGAGAGAGAGAGAGAGAGAGAGTAAGAGAGAGAGAGAGAGACAGAGACGACAGACAGACAGACGTAGACAAGAGATAGGAGTCAACAGACGACAGAGACAAAGGAGAGAGAAGGGAGGAGAGAGGGGAAGAGGGAGAGGAGGGAGGGTAGAGAGAAGACAGACAGACAGACAGACAGATAGCAGACAGATAGACAGACAGAAAAGGGAGAGACAGAGGAAGAAGGGAGAGAGAGAAGGAGAAGAGAGAGGAGAGAGAGAGAGGAGGAGAGGAGAGGAGGAGGAGAGAGAAGAGATAGACAGACAGACAGACAGCAGACAGACAGATAGACAGACAGAGAAAGGTGAGAGAGTTCATGGGATGAGAGAGGGGGTGTAAGCTCAACGATGCGAGAGCGCGCGGACGAGAAGGCAACGAGAAGCAGAGCAACAGACAAGACAGACAACAGTACAGACAACAGCACAAAACACAACAAAAACACACACATGTTCAATGCAAACAGACATACCTCAACGTACACACTACACACAACACACACAACACAACACACATACACACACACACACAACACACACACACAACACACACACACATACAACACACAACACACACACATACACACAAACACACACACTTACACACAACACACACACACACACACACACAAACACACACACACACCACACACACACACACAACCACACAACGACACACCACACCCGCACCACAGCACACACACACACACACACAAACACACACACGCGCGCTCACGCGCACGCTTCTCTCCGTGCTCTCTCTCCTGTCTGTCTCTGTCTCACTCTCTCTCTCTCTCTCTCTCTCTTTATGTGTATCAAAGTCAGGCTGATAACCTGGAGGTCGTGGACCTGGCTACAGTTTTGTTTTTCTTTTCTCTTGTGTTTTGACACAGAGACGAAAGGAAAAAATGAGTATGAGTTTGTCCAAAAGATCTTTATCACTTTCGGACAATTTCCATACGAGCTCGACCCAATGATATGAAAGATCCTTTGAGCTTGCATGAAACTCTACGATACTGGCAAGTTCAAATCATTATGGGCTTTCTGTGACCAAGTAAGTTTTTTATCGATGCGAAGTGTGGGTATAAGTACACTGCGAAGGTTTCATAAATGTGTCATTGGGTGTGGCGTTTAACTATCTTGACTAACACTACAAGCCTGGTAGAAGTATTGATATACTGTGACGAAAAACACAGAGTAGTCTAAACCTTGATATATTGTGACGAAAAATATAGAGTAGTCTAAACCTTGATATATTGTGACGAAAAATATAAAGTAGTCTATACCTTGATCTGCTGTGATGAAAAATATAGAGTAGTCTTTACCTTGATCTGCTGTGATGAAAAATATAGAGTAGTCTATACCTTGATATACTGTGATGAAAAATATAGAGTAGTCTATACCTTGATCTGCTGTGATGAAAAATATAGAGTAGTCTATACCTTGATATACTGTGACGACACATAAAGAGTAGGCTAAACCCAGCAGTTGCGCTGAAGAAGTCGGCCGGATCGCCGACGAAAGCTACGCAGTAAGTAGCTTTTTTGTCACTGAGAGACAGGTTCAGCCAGGTAGTCATTAGTCTATACCTTGAACTGCTGATGAAAAATATAGAGTAGGCTAAACCTTGATATACTGTGACGAAAAAGTATAGAGTAGGCTAAACCTTGATATACTGTGACGACACATAAAGAGTAGGCTAAACCTTGATATACTGTGACGACACATAAAGAGTAGGCTAAACCTTGATATACTATGACGACACATAAAGAGTAGGCTAAACCTTGATATACTGTGACGACACATAAAGAGTAGGCTAAACCTTGATATACTGTGACGAAACATAAAGAGTAGGCTAAACCTTGATATACTGTGACGACACATAAAGAGTAGGCTAAACCTTGATATACTGTGACGACACATAAAGAGTAGGCTAAACCTTGATATACTGTGACGACACATAAAGAGTAGGCTAAACATTGATATACTGTGACGACACATAAAGAGTAGGCTAAACCTTGATATACTGTGATGACACATAAAGAGTAGGCTAAACCTTGATATACTGTGATGACACATAAAGAGTAGGCTAAACCTTGATATACTGTGATGACACATAAAGAGTAGGCTAAACATTGATATACTGTGACGACACATAAAGAGTAGACTAAACCTTGATATACTGTGACGAAAAATACAGAGTAGACTAAACCTTGATATACTGTGACGAAAAATACAGAGTAGACTTAACATTGATATACTGTGACGAAAAATACAGAGTAGGCTTAACATTGACATAATGTGACAAAAATGTAGAATAGGCTAAGCCTTGATGTACTGTTTCCTGTTTGCTTAAACGCAGGCAGTCGCTCATGTTTTGGACTTGACATACTGTGACGAAAAATATAGAATAGGCTAAACCTTGATATATTGCGATGAAAAATATAGAGTAGGCTAAACCTTGATATATTGTGACAAAAATATAGAGTAGGCTAAACATTGATACACTGTGACGAAAAATATAGAATAGGCTAAACCTTGATATACTGTGACAAAAATATAGAGTAGGCTAAACCTTGATATATTGCGATGAAAAATGTAGAGTAGTCTAAACCTTGATATACCATGACAAAAATATAGAGCAGGCTAAACCTTGATATACTGCGATGAAAAATATAGAATAGGCTAAACCTTGATATACTGTGATGAAAAATATAGAATAGTCTAACCTGATACTGTGACGAAAAATACAGAGGAGACTAAACCTTGATATACTATCACGAAAGATATACATGTAGAGGGGACTAATCGTTGATACACAGTGACGAAAGAGTAGGCTAAAACCTTGATATACTGTTTTCTGTTTTTGCTTGAACGCGGGCAATCGCACTTGTTTTGGACTTAATATACTGTGGTGAAAAATATAGAATAGGCTAAGTCTTGATATTCTGTGACGAAAAACACAGAGTAGGCTAAACCTTGATATATTGTGACGAAAAAATAGAGAAGGCAAAACTCTATCATGTGGTCCCAATTCGGAATATTACCACCATCACGCCATTGTTAGCAGTAAGTGCCAAACTCTCTATTTACGTTATGCTTTCGTGATGATCTTACTTTCAGTTTCCGCTGTTGTTTCCATACTTGGAATAATTTGACGTTAAAGTTTTTGGCATCACGCCTTGGCCATATCCTTGGATTGTGCGCACGAATGCATTGATGTGTGTACTCATTTTTTCCCGTTTTTTTCCAGGTGCAGTATTGTATATTTTGAAACTTTTATAGCCCTGATATGGCTCTACACGGTCGGCTGGGCTTTATATGATAATGTTATACGGTTGTGAGGCGTGCACAGTCAACTCGCAAAGCCAGAACAAGATTGAGGCAGCTGAGATGTGGTTTCTAAGAAGAATGTTGAAAGTCCCATGGACAGCAAAGAAAACAAACGAGACAGTCTTGATGGAGGCAGACACAAGAAGATCATTCATAAGGAAGATTAGGAAAAGACAGGCAACATTTATAGGCCATTTTATGAGGAAAGGGGAATTAGAGCACCTGGTCACAACAGGAAAGCTGGACGGAAAGAGAGCACCAGGTAGACCAAGGGATTAAATATTGGACGGACTTGCAAAGTGGCTGAGGACAGAGAGGGTGGAAGATGTGCTTGCAGCAACAAGGGATAGTTACATATGGAGGGCCATGATCGCCAACGCCATGCGGCAGGGCACATGATGATGATGATGATGATGATGATGATGAGGGCTGTCATCGGAGGGATATGGCAGAAGCCTATTCATTTACAATTAGAGTCTGCAAATAAACGATTATCGAATCAAATAAAGGGTATGATAGGTGGTTTGCAAAGCACACTGGGTCAGAACCGGTATGGAAGCGCTGAGTCTCCTCTGGGAGTAGTCTCATGGGGGGTTGATATTGTCGTACACATGAGAGGTACACATGAGAGGCGCTAGAACGAACGAGCGAAATATAGATAGATAAAAAGATAGATGGATAGATAGATAGATAGATAGATAGATGGATAGATAGATAGATAGATAGACAGACAGACAGATAGATAGATAGATAGATAGATAGACAGACAGACAGACAGACAGCTAGATAGATAGATAGATAGATATATAGATAGATAGATAGATAGATAGACAGATAGATAGATAAATACATACATATATACACACATACATACATACATACATACATACATACATACATACATACATGGATGGATAGATAGATAGAAAGATAGATAGATAGATAAATAGATAAATATATATACATAGATAGACAGCTAGACAAACAGACAGATAGATAAATACACACATACATATATACATACATACATACATTCACACATACATACATACATACAAACATACATACATACATACATGCATGGATAGATAGATAGAAAGATAGATGGATAGAATGATAGATAGATAGATAGATAATTACATAGAAAGAGAGAGGGAGATAGAAGGATAGATAGATAGAGAGTCGGACAAACAGAACAATAGATAGATAGACAGACAGACAGACAGAGAGGAAGAAAGAGAGAGAGAGAGAGAGAGAGAGACAGAGAGAGACAGAGAGATGGAGAGAGAGAGACAGAGAGAAAGAGGCAGAGACAGAGAGAGAGAGAGAGAGAGGGAGGCAGATAGGGAGAAAAAAGAGAAGGAGAGAGAATGGGGGAGGGGGTAAATCCGTAGATCTGGAGGACAAGTTCAGAATTTGGAACTTACTCAGTTCACAAGTCACATTATACAATGATAACTGGAGATGGACGACGCGAATGTCAGAATCTGAAGGTTTCAATGAAAACATAAAACATTAAGTTATGTCAAAGTCATCAAGTTGGTTGCAAAATGGTGTTCAGTCTTTAAAACTAAAACGTGTCTTTTATCAGACAAGAGAAACAACTTAACATTAACCCCCCTCTCCCCCCCCCCCACACATACCAATTCACGTGCAAGTTTGCCAATGTAACAACATACGTAAGCGAATTGTTTCCAACGAACTGCCACTGATCTTTTTTTAAACGCAAAGAGAAAAAAACAAACAAACAAACAAACAAAAAAACCAGTCAAATGTTACCTCAATTTGATTGGCAGTGTTAGTTCTGGTGATATGGATTATAACATTTCTCAATATGTCAGTACCTATACATTGTCAACTGTTACAGACACTGGGTATTTCTCAACAAGTGGAAGAAAACGATCACTTGACAATGTATCTCATCTAATCAACATCAACAGTTGAGGCGAGGAGAAGAAAGGGACGACCGCACAATTCCTATTTTAACAAAATCGCTGAAGTCTGTGGTCTTAAGAACCAGGAGTTCGCCCACAGATGTCTTAATCGTGTGACCTGGAGAAAACTTGTGACGTCGAGCGTGGCTCCTACCGCCAATCCCGGCGAGGGAGTGAGATGAGATGAGATACACTGTCAATTGATCGTTTTATTTCACTTGTTGAGAAATACACTGTGTCTGTAAAGAATATCTGTCAGCAGTACATAGTGCTATGGCTGGATCTGGTCTACTTGGTTCTTTTGATTGAGCCATGGATTCTAGATTTTGATATCTTAGAGTTCGCTCCCAGTCCGCAATATACTAAAAACTGGCCTGTTAGCTGCCCGTCTTAATGTTTCTATTTTTCTGGTGCTGTCAACTTAATGTTTCATCATCCCCTTCCTCCCTCCTCCCCTCATTTCAAGACCTTATCGCAGAAATGACTCATGTAGAAACAGGTCCATACATGTACTTAGTCTGAGCCAAAATGTTGACAATGTCTGGCAAGTCAGACGAACTAGCCTGTAGTGAAAGCTTAGGATTAATCAACGTATAACCCCTCAAGTAGAAATAGGCCCTTACGGGTACTTCAGTGTGAAAAATGAAGTGGACAAGGTCTGGCCAGCCAGACAAACTAGCCTCTAAACTGATGGCTTAGGATTAACCAGCATCCGGCAGCACAGCCGTTCTCACACTTATGTAGACTGTAAACGAGACAGTTAACGAATAGAGCAAGCTGTACACGCAGCTGTGTTGGGGATGTGTTCGAGGATCTGGAAGAGAGCAGTCCATTGTTTCAGTGGACAGGGTCTGGCCTGTGCTTGTCCATGTCAACCCCTCCTTCATGCTTTCTCAAGTAGCAGAACCTTCCCGAAAGTCGCCTTAAGATAGGTGGGGTCAGAGCCCCAGCGTGTTCTGATCCACGCTCTATAAATGAAAAAGGAAATTAACACACAGAGATACAGACCCACAAAGAAGACAGACACAGAGAAACAGAACGGTCAGTCAGTCACAGTTGTGTTAGGAGATGGGCCACTCAACTTGGCAGAGGTGCTGAGCCTTTGCCAGAAACATATTGTGAAGGTACGTTGATATTTTATTTCAATGTAGGGTTTAGGGGTGATAGGCAAAGAAGTAGGATTGCTTTAGGACGTAGGCAAATAAGAATAAGAGGATGAATGATTATGCTTTCAGTTGAATATGTTTAATTAAAGAAACTATATTGAATTGTAATGCTATGTGTGGACTACTTTTAAAACTTATTGCTAGTATGCTTAGTGCGTTTCTACTCGTCTCTCTTTCCTTCTCGTTGTTGTGTGTGATCTCTATACAGAATGGCAATTCCACACAACCATCCCCCAAACTCCAGAACATCACCCAAAATTCTACTATCGTGACAGATGGATGAGAAACATTCCCCCGTGATAACCTTGCCAGCGCACTGGGTTTTGCGTAAGTTGAGGAAGTCTGCCTGATTATTGCTGGCGGATTTAGATGGAGCACATGTGGAATTGTCCGTTCGCAAAGAATACCTCTGGAGCAAACACCAAACTCCAGACTTCTTCGAAATTAATTGAAAATCTGTGTACATAGGACACTCACATAAGATCCGCTGTTCTGTCTTTTCTTCTCCCTCCCGGGGTTGCAGCCTCATCGACTGATCATATACGCTTGTGGACATTTACGTGTATTGTCTTTTTTTCCCCTTATACCGGCACGCTGTGTATTGTAATGTTTCCATAACCCACTGAACAGTCACATGACTTTAAGAATCAATCAAGCAATCTCTCTCTCTTTCTCTCTTCTCTGTCTGTCTGTCTGCTGTCTCTCTCTCTCTTTCTCTCTCTCTCTCTTTCTCTTCTCTGTCTGTCTGTATGTCTGCTGTCTCTCTCTCTCTTTCTCTTCTCTGTCTGTCTGTTGTCTCTCTCTCTCTCTTTCTCTTCTCTTTCTGTCTGCTGTCTATCTCTCTCTCTCTCTTTCTCTTCTCTTTCTGTCTGCTGTCTCTCTCTCTCTCTCTTTGTCTTCTCTGTCTGCCTGTTTGCTGTCTCTCTCTCTTCTCTGTCTGTCTGTCTGCTGTCTCTCTCTCTTTCTCTTCTCTGTCTGTCTGTCTGCTGTCTCTCTCTCTCTCTCTCTCTCTCTCTTTCTCTTCTCTGTCTGTCTGTCTGTTTGCTGTCTCTCTCTCTTCTCTATCTGTCTGTCTGCTGTCTCTCTCTCTTTCTCCCTCTCTCTCTCCCTCCCTCTCTCTCTCTCTCTTTATCGATGGCAGTTTGCCATAAATCGTTGGCTTACAAAGGGGAACTCATACGCTTATACCATGATCATTATGGATCTTCTCCATCACATGGCATCTGTGTCGTTGGTATGTTTAGAATTCATTCCAAGCTCGGATACGCCACTGTGAGAAACTGAAACTGAAACTCAGGATCTCTGACGTGGCGTATTTTGACAGTCTGCGTTTGGTGTTCAAATGACGGGAGGTTCGTGCATTTGGAGGCTTCTCAAAATACCAGACAAGAGATCGGAAACAGTTTCTACTGTTTACAAACCAGACAGAGGTCGAGGTAAGAGCTTCTGGTCGAAGGTCAGACTGTCAGTTTGCTTGTCTGAAAGCTATTTTTTTGTTTTCAGCTTGTGTCAAGCAAAATGAGCGCGTTTTCCCGTGATCGAAATCACTCCGCAACGTCAGTTACGATATCATCAGAATACATTGACTCTGACCTTCTTAACAGCAAGGCGAAAACAACATGATAAATGGAAGAAGGAGAAAATGAGAGTAAAAGCGAGAGAAAAAGAGAGAAAGAAAGAGAGAGAGAGAGAGAGAGAGAGAGAGAGAGACAGAGAGACACAGAGAGAGAGAGAGAGACAGAGACAGACAGACAGAGAGAGAGAAAGAGAGAGAGAGAGAGAGAGAGAGAGAGACAGAGAGAGAGAAACGAAGACAGAAAGAGAAAGAGAGAGACAGAGGCTTAAAGGGAAAACCAACCCATAGACAAACAAACATAAAACAGTCAGTTTCTCCAGTAGACAAACAGAAATATGATACTCTCAAAGACACAGAAAGTCAAAACATGGAACAAGGAGGTCTGTGCCATGCCACCGGCACCCCGCTACACGTAGGTAGATGCTACAGCACGTGCGGCACGTCCTCCTCCATTCCAGAAAGTGACAAGGTGACAGGTAATCGATGAGGGACACGCTGTCACTGAGGATAACGGGGGTCTTTCCCACTTGACACTCTCTCTGAGCTGCTCCGGCATGCTGTGAAAATGACAACCAATTTTTTACTGTGTTCTACCCTACACCCCCCCCCCCCCACCTCACAGTCAGCGTTTATAACCCTGTTGTTATTGTCCACAATCAACAACAGCTTTTATCTCTTTGCTTCCTATCCTTAGGTGACAACACATTAACCTTTTGGTTCCTGCTGCCCCTCGTGACAATATTTGTCTTAACCCTTTGGTTTCTGTTTGTAACTGTGAAAAGCTTACAGACTTTAATTCATATCTCTAAAAAGTGACCATTTCAAACCAATCAATTTTGTTCCTTATTTTTGGTAAAATACCTTTATTTTGCTTTGCTCCTCTAAAGGATATCTTTAAACCCGTCCAGATTTTTCCTAGGCCTGAATAACAACAGCTCATCCTCATCATTTGTTGAGTAATGGGGCGATAGATAAAGCAAAGAAGCTAGAATTTGGAGTTCGGGGTTTGAGTCCTTATAAGACCCCCGTGGGGATGCCGGGGACTCTTTCAGTACAAATAGTATCCCCACCTTCTAGAAATTCTGTGCTAGAAATTTTTTCTTTCCTGTCACTCTCTTTGTTTCTTTCTTCCTCTGCTTTCTGTCATTTCTTCTTATCATTTTCTGCCATGCTGCTCTATTCACCTGTATGTGTTTGATAAAGTCTTACATACTTTCTCTTAGTACTGATAATCGGGTACATTTTTAAAGTGCATTTTTGGCTCTAGAGAAGTGAATTATGCGGAAGGAATTTTAGGTAATTTAGGCCCGTTTATATACATATATGTTTTAGTGTCCTTAGTTATGTTTAGATTTGTATCCGGGCATGTTTTTGAAATCCCCTGTGCGATAAACTAGACGGAGTGGTCAACGCCAGGGGCATCTCCTTGGATTATATGCGTTGGTATGTGTACTTACTTTTCTTTTCCTTTTTTTTTGTTGCCCTGTTGAAGTATTGTGGATGTTTTGAAACGGTTATAGCCCTGACACGGCTCTACGCAGTCGGCTTGGCTTTAAACAAAAATAACAATAACAATAACAATAACAATAACAATAACAATAACAATAACAGTAACAGTCCCGATAAGTAAGTAGTCCCGGTAGGACGACACTTTTGTTCATGTCTCCGCCTTGAAAAGAGGTCTGGTCTGGTGAGATGACACGCCATGGCCTTATGTCCAGCACGGAACCAGCGCACAGAAATGAACCTAGGACAGGAAGGGGGTTGCTCTTGGCCAAATTCCATGACAAGTCCACTCTGGTAGCCATACAAAAATTACACGAGTAACCTACTGACAGAATGGAAGCGGGTGGTGTCACAGTACAGTGACACGTTTTCTACAAGAATACCAATCTGCATTCAAACGTAAAAAAAAACGTTGTGACAAAATAAACCCAATCCAAATATCCTTATGTGACAGCAGCTTGCAATTACTTTTGTTGTTGTAGTTGTTGTTGTTGATGATCCAGATCATCTGGGACAACAGTTTTAACCCTTTTTTCCCTCTGTCATTATAACAAATGTTAACCCTTTTGTTCCCGTGCCCAAGTGACAACAACTTTTAACGCTGTCGTTTCTGTTCACAGACTTCAGCTGTTCATCCTTTTTTCCCTCCCTGTTACATCATGGACACGGTGACATTCTGTTTGTCTGTTTGTTTTGATTTCCTTTCTTTGTTAAACATTGCATGGTTATGTTTGTTTTTGTTTTCACCATGAGGCTCGAATAATCTCTCTCTCCTCTCTCTCTCTCTCTCTCTCTCTCTCTCTCTCTCTCTCTCTTTCTCTCTCTCTTTCTCTGTGTCTCTACCTCCCTCTCTCTTCTGTCTCTCCCTTTTTCTCTATTCTATCTCTCTCCGTCTCTCTCCATGTTTCTCTACCCCCCCTCTCTCTCCTCTAGTTTCTTCATTCTTCACTGATTCTCTCTCTCTCTCTCTCTCTCTCTGTCACTCTCTCTTTCTCCACTCTCCTTCTTTCTGTCCTCTCTCTCTGGATCTCTTCTCTCTCTTTTTCTCTCTTCCCCTCTCTTTCTCTTTCTCTCTCTGTCTGTCTGTCTGTCTGCCTGCCTGCCTCTGTCTCTTTCTGTCTGTCTGTCTATCTGTCTGTGTGTCTGTCTGTCTCCCTTTCATTTGGGATGTCTTTGCAATGAGCCAGCAGGATGCTTTGTTTTAAGGTAAATGAATACGCACAGCGTGCCTGCCATTTTTTCAGGAACGTGTAGATATTTGTTTCTTTCTGTATTCATCTGTATGCCTCTTAATTTTATTTTACAGTTCACCAAGTATTTATTGCCCAGCTAATTGGAAAGGCCATCTTAAGGCTCATCTCGCTTCTTTTTCACATTACTTATTTACTGCTCATCAAACCTCTGTAATGTAGCGCAGTAACAAATATCCTGCTCTCTTGTCTGTTCTAGACCAGCCTCAGCACGATGCTTCGGCTGTTTCAGGGTCTTAAGTGTGTGTTCTTTTATGGTTTTGTTTTTGGTCTGCTGTCTGTCTTCCTTTCTTACGTTGTTTTTTTTTCTGTATGTTTACATCGAAGAGTGTCAGAATGGTTCAGACGTTCGCCTGCCAGTAATTAAACTCGAGGTTCCAGGGTTCGCTCCCGTAGAGGCCTCGACGTTTCTCCTCAGTTTGACCGGAAAATCGAACTGAACGTCTAGTCTTTCGGAAGGGGACGAAAAACGAGTCCGGACCCGTGTGCCTTCTGGCTGCGCACGTTAAAAGATCCCTCGGCAGTTGAAAATCGTGAAGAGATAGGTTGATTTCCCAGGTCCCACCCCTTGAAGACCAATTAGCCTTCTTGCCTTTCTGAAGTCTTGGTTAAAAAAAGCGAACATGAATATGAATTTCACGGGAGGGAGAGGGGATGGGCGCTGCCCTCGTGGTGCTGGCCCCGGGAAAAGTTAAGGTCTCTGCCACCTCACTCCCCTACGACCCCAGAGTTATGGAACTATCTAGGTAGGACCTCAGGACCTGGCCAGCTCATGGGTTTATGTGCAGGCTTAAAGCTTGTGCCGTTACCATTCTGAATTTTCTCCATCACATGGCACCTGTGACGTTAGTGCGTTTGGAATTCATTCCGAGTGCAGAGATGTCTTCTTGAGAAACTGAAACTGAAACTGATTTTTATTCTGCATCTGGTGTCCAGTAGAGAGCAAACCACGTGGTGTTATTCTGTTCTCATATTAGTCAGTAATAAATTTAAGCCACGTAGAAGTATTAGAGATGGCCATGGCCCAATGCAAATCACAAGAAGTTACAGTCATAATGGGAGATTTTAATGCAAAAGTGGGAAAGGATAGGGTAGAGGATATAGTTGACCTCATGGCCTTGGTACACAAAATGAAAGGGGAGGGAAACTTGTAGAATGGGCACAGATGAATGAGTTCATAGTAGGAAACACCTGGTTTGAGCAGCCTAATAGAAGAAAATGGACTTGGATGAGTCCAGGAGATAATACCAAAAATCAGATTGACTACATCCTGATTAATAAAAGATTTAGAAATTCTTTACTGTCAGCAAAAACACAACCAGGCGCAGACTGCAACAGTGACCACAATCCTGTAGTGGGAAGATTTAGGTTGAAATTACGGAAAAGGAAACAGACCAAAAGCACCATCAAACTAGATCTTGGACTCTTAAAGACAGATGAAGTGATACGTCAAAAATTTAATGTACATGTTCAAAACAAATTCAGTGCTCTGGAAGACGTTGGTGACAGTGAGGAACAACGGACAAAGTTGAGAAATTCGATAAATGAAGCTTGTGAAGAAAACCCTGTAGTAGATAGAAAAGTAAAAGAACTGGATGACAAAAGAAATTCTAGGCTTGATGGAGGAACGGAGGAAGACAAAGAGAAACAAGGAAATATACAGGAAGATAAACACAGAAATCAGGAATATGTGCAATGAAGCTAAGGAAGCGTGGCTGAAAACAAAATACAAAGAAATAGAAGACCAACTTAAAACGGATCCTCAGGATATGTATAGACGAATTGAAGAAATTGTCCACAGGAAAAATACATGCACATCAACTGGTTGCTTAAAATCGAAAGATGGCACGATTCTCATGGAAAAAGACAAAACGTTAGACAAATGGGGAGAGTACATTCAAGACCTTTTTGAAGATGACAGAAACGCAGAACACATTATAAGAAAGAACTTTGAAGGACCACCCATAATGAAAGATAAAGTTAGAGCAGCATTGAAAAAGATGAAACCAGGAAAAGCCCCAGAACCAGACAACATTACCACAGAGATGATTGAAGCCCTGGAAGAATTCGGTATAGAAAAAATAACAGTCCTCCTAAATGAAATTTATGACACTGGAAAAATCCCCAAAGAATGTTAAAATCAATTTTCATTGCACTTCCAAAGAGGACAGGGGCTATAGAATGCGAACTCCATCGCACAATCAGTTTGATGAGTCATGTAACCAAGATCCTATTAAGAATAATCATGATAAGGACAAGGAATAGAATCAAAAGAGAAATAGCAGAAGAACAGTGTGGATTTGCGGAAGGGAAGGGAATTATTAATGCCATATACATCCTAAGAACTGTCATAGAGAGGTCAGTCGAGGTGAACAAGGATATATATTTATGCTTTGTTGACTATACCAAGGCTTTCGATCGGGTAAGACATGATGAATTGATCAGCCAACTAGAAAGACTCAATATTGATGGAAAAGATCTACGAATAATCAGAAATATGTATTGGGAACAAACAGCTGCCATGAGAATGAAAAACGATATAAGCTCTTTTCAAGACATCAAAAGAGGAGTCAGACAGGGTTGTGTTTTGTCACCAGATCTGTTTTCACTTTACAACGAAAACATCATGAGAAACCTAGAGGAAGACTCTGGATTAAAGGTTGGAGGAAAATTGATAAACAACATTCGATATGCAGATGACACCGCGCTAATTGCAGAAAGTGAAAGGGACCTACGAAACCTTGTGAATATACTTGAAATAGAAAGCAAAGGTAAGGGGTTGGAGCTAAACAGCAGGAATACTGAAGTCATGGTGATTAGTAAAAAACATGAAATCCCCTCATGCAAAATAAAGCAAACGGCACAACCTTGAGACAGGTTGATAAGTTTAAATACCTGGGAACGATCATTTCACCAGATGGCAGATGCACATCAGAAATAGCTAGCAGAATTGGTCAAGCAAAAACAACATTCAAGAAGATGGAAAGCATTCTTACCAACAAATGCCTATCAATTAACATCAGGAAGAGAGTTCTTGAATGTTATATAGAACCAATACTGTTGTACGGTTGCGAGGCATGGACAGTCAACAAACAAAGCCAGAACAAGATTGAGGCAGCCGAGATGTGGTTTCTAAGAGGGATGTTGAGGGTTCCATGGACAGCAAAGAAAACAAACGAGACAGTCTTGATGGAGGCCGACACAAGTAGATCATTCATAAGGAAGATTAGGAAAAGGCAGGCAACATTCATAGGCCATTTTATGAGGAAAGGGGAATTAGAACACCTGGTCACAACGGGAAAGCTGCACCCAGTAGACCCAGGGAGAAGATACCAGACGGACTTGCAAAGTGGCTGAAGACAAGGAGGGTGGAGGAGATGCTTGAGGCAACAAGACATAGAGACAGATGGAAGTCCATAATCGCCAACGCCATGCGGCAAGGCACCTGATGATGATGAGTTTCAAATTAATAAATCAACTCACTCTCAAAATACAAGATCTTCTACATTGTTTTTTATCATTTGCATTTTTACACTTATCAAGAAACTTATCTTTATAATGTAGCGGTCTTAGGTGTTTCTTGATTACAACTGGGTTTTTTTTGATAACGGTGAAAACACAAATAATCAGAAATAGTACAGAAGACCTAAACTACTTAGTGTATGCAGCTATGATAAAACAATCATTCCTTAGAAATAACAACCACTGGAGATGTCTGTTCTCGTCAACAAAGCATCAAACAACGAATATATAGCTAATCAGGTTTATCTGATTATGTACGTGGCAGCATTTGTATTAGGAAAAGGGAGACCTAACTTATGTGAATAACTGCTTTGTAAGTACAAGGTAAAGTTAACAGCGTTTACTTTGTTTTGTACCTGGACAATAGTGGGTGGTGGTGGTGGTAAAGTTAACAGCGTTTACTTTGTGTTTGTACCTGGACAATAGTGGGGTGGTGGTGGTGGTAAAGTTAACAGCGTTTACTTTGTGTTTGTACCTGGACAATAGTGGGTGGTGGTGGTGGTAAAGTTAACAGCGTTTACTTTGTGTTTGTACCTGGACAATTGTGGGGTGGTGGTGATGGTAAAGTTAACAGCGTTTACTTTGTGTTTGTACCTGGACAATTGTGGGGTGGTGGTGGTAAATTTAACAACGTTTACTTTGTGTTTGTACCTGGACAATTGTGGTGTGGTGGTGGTGGTGGTAAAGTTAACAGCGTTTACTTTGTGTTTGTACCTGGACAATTGTGGGATGGTGGTGGTAAAAGTAACAACGTTTACTTTGTGTTTGTACCTGGACAATTGTGGGGTGGGGTGGTGGTAAAGTTATCAGCGATTACTTTGTGTTTATACCTGGACAATTGTGGGGTGGTGGTGGTGGTAAGTTATCAGTGATTACTTTGTGTTTGTACCTGGAAATTATGAGTTATGACAAAGTTAACAGCGTTTACTTTATGTTTGTACCTGGACATTATGGATTGGTGGTGTTTAAAGTTAACATCGTTTACTTTTGTGTTTGTACCTGGACAATTGTGGGGTGGTAGTGATGGTAAAGTTTACAATGTTTACAATGTTTACTTTGTTTGTTCCTGGGCAATAGTGCGGTGATGGTGGTAAAGTTAACATCGTTTACTTTGTGTTTGTACCTGTACAATTGTGGGGTGATGGTGATGGTAAAGTTAACAGACAGCGTTTACTTTGTGTTTGTACCTGGACAATTGTGGGGTGGTGGTGGTAAAGTTAACAACGTTTACTTTGTGTTTATACCTGGACAACTGTGGGGTGGTGGTGGTGGTAAAGTTAACAGCGTTTACTTTGTGTTTGTACCTGGACAATGTGGAGAGATGTTAACACCCTATACATATATATAGTTTTAAGGTAAATGCAGTACCTGTCTTTCGTATTGATTATAACAAGGGACAGTATCTCTCATCTACGAAGTCATTTAACTGGTGCTGTCTCAAATATTCTGCCTACTAACGGGGCTTTACCAGTGACAGATGTTTAAAACATTGTGAGCACAAGAAAATGTATGAGAAAGGATACTCCCAGCTTGTTAGTGGAGCAACCATTTCAAATCCAGCGGGAGACAGGTAATGATGGCAGATGTACTTCAGATACAAAGGTGAGGCACACACACACACACTTAAGGCAGGTTTGCCATAGCGAATAAGCGGTCCTGGAGTAACAGACAATGGTTTTTTCCATCACGATGGAAGAGGGTAAAGCTTGGCAAGGCCACGTCTACAAAATACTCCGTATGTTCCATGACGTTGCCTTTAGGCGGATAAGGGCTTCCCAAAGTCTTGACCTTTACCGAAAACCTAGAGGACTAAAGTCAGTGATACGAAACCCTTTATTATTCTGTTGTTGTTGTTTAAAGCCCAGCCGACTGCGTAGAGCCACATCAGGGCTATAACCGTTTGAACACACACACACACACACACACACACACACACACACACACACACACACACACACACACACACACAACACACACACACACACACACACACACACACACACACACACACACACACACACACACACACACACACACACACACACACACACACACACAAAAAAATTTGTGTCCCAAAAAAGAATCAAACTTTCAGTTCAAAATATCTGTAAAAAAATGCAGTATTCTTCGTTATATCATTTGAGATCAATTGTTACCACATATTTTCGTATTCAAATGAACGCTTTGAAAACTAAATATTGTAAAAACGTTTTATGTATTTGCGGTGAACAATTCACATTGTATCACTGTTTGTTTTACTGCAGAAAGCTTCGTTATTTCTTACCAAAGATGTTTACACAAGGAAACTACTTTGAAAAGCATTTTAAAGAAGTAATATCAGATCAAGTTCTGTTAGTTAAAATTTCAGAATCATTGGTTCACAGTCCTGTTAATGCGTTACTTTAAGGTTATTATTTTAATTATTATTATTTTATTTTGTTTTGTTTTGTTTTTTATGACGATGTTTTCTTTTACATTTAATGTTAGCGTTGTTCTAGTTTCATTTCTCTGCTCATCCATATCCTTTTTCTAAAAACCTTGCCGATTCCTTTTAATTTTTTTTTCCGTCTCTTACTCTGTTCCCCTCTGTCCCCTCTCCCCCCCCCCCCCCCCCCCCCCAAAAAAAAAAAAAATCATCCTCCATGCCATTTTTACCCGTCTAATATCACTTATAGTGAAAAGACGTTAAATCAAGGAACGAACGAACGAAGAGACAGAAAGAGTACTTCAACATTGCTATTGTTATTTTTGTCCAAAACCCAGCCGACCGCGTACAGCCACATCAAGGTTATACACATTTCAAACCATGCACTTCAACAGGAAAAAAAAGGGAAAAGAAAATTAAATACACATATCCACGAATTTGCGCACATAATCTAAGGAGATGCGCCTGGAGTTGACCACTCCGTCCAATTTCTCGCACAGGGGATTAAAAAAACACACACCTGAATACAAATTTAAATATAACTAGGGATACTAAAACATACATAAAAACAGGTTTAAATCACCTAAAATTGCTTCTGCATATCTCATGTATATCGCAGTTATTTCTATGTCTTCCCTCTGAAAAAATATCAATTTCAATATAGCTGTCACAAACTTGAAACTGAATTATGGAATCACCAAGCGAATTTCAACGGAAAATAGAATATGCAAAACTTGTGACATGAACGTACTAAAAGACAAGTTCCATTTTTTAGTCCAAAATGGTCTGAAAGTTGAAAAAGATTTTTGCCCAAAAATATTTTTCTCTGTAAAATCTACGTTTTGGTTTCTTAATCTTTTGAGTGGTAAATGTCTGATTTATTGAATTCAGCAAAGTCTATTAAAATTTGGGGAACGTTCTCAATGTTTGCAATTGTATGATGTTGGTTTACATTGTTTCATTTGCTTTGTTGAGTTACAACATCATCATCATGTGCCCTGCCACATTGCGTTGACGACCATGGCCCTCCATACGAAACTGTGCTTTGTCACTGCAAGTTCTTCTCCCATTCTCTCTGTCTTCATCCACTGTCCAAGTTCGTCCATTTTTTCTCTCCCTTGGTCTACCTGGTGCTCTTTTCCCCTCCAGCTTTCCAGTTGTGAACAGGCGCTTTAATGTCTATTGCCTCATAAAATGTCCTGTAAATGTAGCTGTCTTTTCTGATCTTCTGCATTGATGTTCTTTTTATGTATACATCCTTCAAGACTGTCTCGTTTGTTTTCTTTGCTGTTTATGGAATTCTTATCATTCTCCTTAGAAACCACATTTGAGTTACCTCAATCTTGTTCTGACTTTGCGCATTGACTGTCTACACTTGAAATCCGTACAACAATACTGGTTCTATACAACGCTGAAGAGCTCTCTTCCTGGTATAAATTGATAGGCATTTGGTAAGAATGCTTTTCATTTTCTTGAGTGTTGTTTTAGTTCCGATTGTGTTGAATTATGGTTAAAAATTAATCATGATTTCGATGCCCCCCATACTGCAACAAGAGGCTAAAGAAGTGAATACCTTCAGCTTTGAACTTTGTGTTCAGACGTTTTTAGGTTGATTTGAAAAAAAAAAGTCTCACAAATTAATGTTGGTATACGATACTTTCCATTTTTACAATCTACACTTAGGTTTAAAAAATGTCTCAAAAATTAATGTTGGTATATGATACTTTCCATTTTACAGGCTACTAATTATTGACGACAAGGGGCAAAACGTGCAGCATCCACATTTTATGTTGGCGACTTCACGTAAGATATATCCCATCCAGAATTGCTTAAAATGGCGAGAATACTATTCCAGTTGACATTTAACACGCTCGTGCAATCGGTGGTGGAATAACATTCTGCCTTACAGGAAAGTACCCCATAAAAGACTTTCCAGCTCATGTTGATAATTCCACGAGCACCCACACATCCAAGGAGGTGTTAAGATACCATTGATTTTTCGCCTCATCATGAACACTGTCAGTGCGTAAATCAAACACGTTTTTCTTTAGAATACATCTGCTAAAAGGCGTCAAAATGTAATTTGATATTGAAAGAATAAAATGCTGAAGGAACGGTATGATTTCTCTTAACGCAGAGGTAGGTTTAATTTAATACCTCGAGAGAACTTTGAGTAAAAGGTGTAGGAAGACGGGCTGTGGTCTGTTTTTTTTCACTGATGGATAAAGTAGAGTAATAGAGTATTTTCTTTAGGTAGAGGTAAAAACAAGATTTTATGCTTGTCACGTTTTTTTTTTTAAAGATTTGTCTTTCTTACCTTCTCTCTCTGCTTATCTGGCCATTTGTCAAGCAAAAAGGACACATCTACTACACACCCTCGTTCACATGGTTCCTCCAAGTTCCCTTCCCTTGTTCCCCTCCTCTTGGTTCCGCCCTTTCCTTCCCCCTTCCCAGTTCCTTCCCCTTGGTTCCCCCTTGCAAGTTCCCTCCCTCTTGGTTCCCCCTTCCAAGTTCCCTCCAAGTTCCCCTCCCTCTTGGTTCCCCCCCTCCAAGTCCTCTTCCCTCAAAGTTCCCCTCCCCCTTGGTTCCCTCCTCCGCTTCAATTTCCCTCCAAGTTCCCTCCCCTTGGTTCCCCCTTCTCCTTCCCCCTCCAAGTTCCTCCCCTTAGTTTCCCCGTCCAAGTTCCCTCCCCTTTGTTCCCCCAATCCAAGTTCCCTCCCCTTGGATCCCCCTCCAAGTTCATTCCCCTTGGTTCACTCCTTTCAAGTCCCATCCCCCTTGGTCCCCCCCTCAAAGTTTCCTGCCCTTGGTTCCCCTTCCAAGTTCCCTCCCCTTGGTTGCCTCGTCCAAATTATCTCCCCTTGAATCTCCCCTTCAAATTCCCTCCCCTTGGTCCCCCTCCGGTTTTCCCTCCCCCTTGGTCCTCCCCCTTCTCCTACTCCCTCCTTATTCCCTCTCACTTGGTCCTCCATCTTTCCTTCCCCCCTCCAAGTTCCCTCTCCTTGGTTCCCTTCTCCGAGTTCACTCCCTTTGGTTAGCCCCCTCCAAACTCCCTCCACTTGGTTCCGCCTCCAAGTTCCCTCCCCTTGGTTACCCAACTCCAAGTTCCCTCTCATTGGTTCCCCTCCCCTTGGTTCCCTTCTCAACTTCCCCCTTCCAAGTCCCCTCCCCTTGGTACCCCTTTCCGAATTCCCACCTAGTTCCCTCCCTTTGGCTCAACCCCTTCCAAGTTCCCTCCCCTCAGTTCCCCCTCCAAGTTCCTCCCCTTGGTTACCCTCCAAGTTGCCTCTTTTAGTTCCCCCTCAAAGTTCCCTCCCCTTGGTTCCCCCTCCAAGTTCCCTCCCCTTGGTGCCACCTTCAAGTTTCCTCCCCTTGCTCCCCACCAAGTTCCCCCCCCCCAACTTGTCCCCCTCTATGTTCCCCCCCTTAGTTTCCCCGTCAAAGTTCCCTCCTCTTTGTTCCCCCAATCCAAGTTCCCTCCCCTTGGATCCCCCTCATTGGGAAGACTGGAACCTCACAGTCAAGTCTCATCCACTCCACGGATGCATCATTGAGGATATTGCTCAAATTTTCTGACTAGCACTGCAGGTGTCGTATTTCTCGGGCCTGGTTGACGTCAGGATATATCAGGATAAAAAGCGTAGAGTACATCACTGTCACGCAGTCTCAATCCTAGATGGATCTCCATAGCATCGTGATTATCATCCTTATCGTCACCATCATCATCGCACTGTAAAAATGTGCCAGCTTCTGTGGCCATTAAGAAACGAGAAAAAAAACCCCCAGATGATCACAAAGCTAAGCACCCTGAGTGCGATGATCCTTAAAAAAGAAAACAAAAAACAAACAAGCAAACAAACAAACAAACAAAACAACAACAAAGAAAGAAAGAAAAGAAGCAGGAGAAGGAGACACTGAAAGTTGAAAAAGAAGGAAAGAAAGAAAAAGAAATGGGAGGAAGGGGAACGAAAATAACTCGTAAAAGAAAAAAAAGTTCCATCCCCTTGGTTCCCCCTCTGAGTTCCTTCCCCTTGGTTCCCCCTCCAAGTTCCCTCCCATTGGTCCCCCCTGTCCTACCCCTCCTCTTGGCCCTCCATCCTCTCCTTCCCACTCTAAGTTCTCTCCCCCTTGGTCCCCCCTCTCCTTCCCCTCCATGTTCCCTCCCATTTCGTCCCCCCTCCCCTTCCCCCTCCAACTCCCTCCCCATTTGGTTCCCCCTCCCCTTCCCCCTCCAAGACCCTCTCCATTTGGTTCCCCCTCCCCTTCCCCCTCCAAGTCCCTCCCCATTTGGTTCCCCCTCTCGTTCGCCTCCAAGACCCTCCCCATTTGGTTCCCCCTCTCGTTCCCCCTCCAAGACCTCCCCATTTGGTTCCCCCTCTCGTTCCCCTCCAAGACCCTCCCCATTTGGTTCCCCCTCCCCTTCCCCTCCAAGACCCTCCCCATTTGGTTCCCCCTCCCCTTCCCCCTCCAAGTCCCTCCCCATTTGGTTCCCCTCTCTCCGTCGCAGCTCTCTCTCTAAATCTCTCTCTAACCCATTTCTCTCTTTCTCGCTTCCTCATCCCTCTCTGTCTTCTCTCTCTCTCTCTCTCTCTCTCTCTCTCTCTCCCCGCGCGCGCGCGCGCTCTCTCTCTCTCTTTCTCTTTCCAATCTCTCTCTCACCTTTTCTTTTTCTCTCTCTCTGCCTCTCTCCTCTCTCTCTCTCTTTCTATCTCTCTTCATCATCTTTTCTCTCTTTCTCTTTCTCCCCGCCTCACTTTCTCTCCTTCTCCCTCTGTATCTCTCTCTTTCTGTCTATCTATCTGAGAAAAGAAAAAGTTTTAAAAAATTGAGAAGGATCTACTGAAAGCAGAAGTTAGGTATTACGGTCCCAATTTTTTTTTCTTACTGTATCAAAGAGCGCTTCCACAAATTTATGACGAATCTATTCCTTGCTCAGAGAACAAATCATCATTGTCTTCGTCCAGTTCTGAAGAAAGACCACAGCTATATGTAACGAAAAGAATGAATATTGGGAGCATAAAAACACGTCGGCTGTCTTCATTTCAAAGCGAGACAACAAATCACAAAGTGATGTTGTATTTTTACAATTCATTGCATGGTTTGTAGTGGTATGAAGATCTCGACTTTTCCAACAGAAGTTCGTTTGCACCAATGAGATGGAAGATGTTCTTAGTTCGATAAAACTAAGGCTGTATCGATCTCTCTCGC
>JAPXFY010000012.1:46568343-46573343 GCA_030674185.1 Monoplex corrugatus | reverse complement strand
GGGCACACATCATCTGTAGGGAATTTAATCCTTATGAAGTTCACTTTTTTCGTTCCTCCTTGCCCAGATCCAGCTTGAGCTCCTTTCTGCTGCCTCTGCCATCGCTTTAAGGGCTCTAGTCCTCTTCTTCCCAGAAATGGCGAGTTGTTTCATGAGATCATAAGCGGAGGTGCCCACAAACCCTCTTGCCCCGACCTCTATGGCGAAGATTTTGACTCGCAGACCTGCTTTCTTCAGGGTGCTGGCAAGACTGGCGTATTTTTCGGTCTTGTAGATATGTGCTTCTTCCATTCTGCTTTCGTATGGCACAGTGAGTTCTATCAGAATCACTTGTTTCGAGGAGTTAGAGTGGAGAGCGATGTCTGGTCTCATGCCTGTCTTGCTAATGACATCTGGGTAATTTCTCCACTCTGGGAGGTCTGCTGTACACTCCCAGTCGACTGCTCCATCCAGAAGACCCTTTGGCAATGTGCTGGTTGTCATAGCACTTTCGGGCCAGACCTGTTTCCCTCCTGCTTTGTAGAACGTTGTCATAGCAATTGGTGCGTTTGGGGTCATGGTTTTTTCGCTAACCACATCTGTGATCACTTTCAGAACTTGGTTGTGCCTCCATGTATACCTCCTTGGGCTAGCGCTACTTTGCAAGAGCTTAGGACATGTTCCACTGTTTGTTTCTTCTGACAGAGCGGACATGCTGGGTCGTCTGCTTTCCCCCATTTCACTAAGTTTGCATTCGAGGGGAGCAGGTCATATACAGATCTGAGGAGGAAGCTTATCCTTAGAGGAGCCATGTGCCACATATCGTTCCAGCTGAGACTTCTTTGGAGTGCACTGTCCCATGTTGTCCATTGCCCCTGTTGACCTTGCTGGACTGCCTTCTGCACTCTTTTGACATCTTCTTCTTCCTTCAACTCCTGTATGATCATGTCTCTTTTTTCCTTCCCTTTGGCTTTGGACCACCACTGCATTTTTGTTGCTCCCAGTCCCTGTCTGTTGGTTTGCGTGTGTCCAATTATTTCTTTGATGCTGAGGTTTCTCTTGGCATTGTTTACAGCCTCTTGGACTTTCCACTTTCTGCCAGTTCTCAGCTTTGGATGAACTGATCTCACGATATTGTCTTCCGATTCCTCCAGCATGCTCAACAGTCTTGCTTTTCCAACTTTGTATTCCTCCACTATGGATTTGAGAAGTAGCTTCAGCATTGCTTGACGACAGTAGAATGCAACATCAGTGAGACCAGGTGGGACACCGAGCCATTTTCTTGTGTATTTGTTGATTTTGGCTTCCATTGCTTCGACTGTGCTGGTGCAAATGTCATAGATTAGCAGTGGCCACAGCAGCTTTGGTATCAGCATGAACTGTAGACACCAGACTTTGTATTTGCCTGGCAGTCCGCAGTTATCTATTTTCTTCAGGCCTTCTTCTGCTGTTTGCTTGGTTTCACATCCCCTTTGTGTGTCTTTCAGGGAGTCATCATACCATCTTCCGAGACTTTTTACTGGCTCTTCTGTGACAGTGGGGATGGCTTGGTTGGCTACCATGAATTTGACTGAATCTGCCACTTTTCCTTTTCGCAGTGAGAGACTTCGGGATTTCTTAGGTTTGAACCTCATTCTTGAAGAGGCCACCAGCTCATCCAGCTGCTTTAAGATTTGGTGTGTCTCTTCCTCATCCGTGGACAAGACTGTTGTGTCATCCATGAAAGCTTTCAGAGGAGGCATCTGGTATCCATCTCCCAGATTCACTGGACCTGAACTCTTCATTGCAGCTTTCAAGATGACTTCCATTGCCAACACGAACAGTATGGGAGAGATTGCACAGCCCATTGCAATGCCCACCTCTAGGTCTATCCAGTCCGTGGTGTATTCTTTGGTAGAGAACCGCATTGAGAACCCTTGGAAATACTTCCTCAGCATTGTTCGGATGTTTTCTGGGATGTGATACATTTCAAGAGCCAGCTGGATCATATCGTGTGGAACTGATCCATATGCATTCGCCAGATCAAGCCAAACTACGTCAATGTCTCTCTTCTCTGTTCTTGCTTTTTGGATGGCATCCCAAATCAACGTGGCATGTTCCAAGCATCCAGGCATTCCTGGTATGCCTCCCTTTTGGACTGACATATCCAGATACTTGTTTTCAGTCAGGTATTTTGTCAATCTTGCTGCCATAACAGAGAAGATTTTCCCCTCGACGTTCAGAAGTGATATTGGCCTGAACTGATTGATGCTGCTGGAGTTCTGCTCCTTCGGAATGTACACTCCTTCAGCTCTCATCCATTGGTCGCTGATCTTCTGGTTCCTCCATGCTGATCGAATCATCTTGTGGAGCCACTCGAGCACTTTTGGGCATTTCTTGTAGAGCAGGTATGGTATTCCGTTTGGTCCAGGTGCTGACTTGGCTCTGGCTTTCTTTACTACGTTCTTCACTTCATCCAGTGTTGGTGGTTTGTTATTGAATTTTCCTTCTGGCGCTGCAGGCCAAACCAGATTCTGGATTTCAAGTGGTGCCTCGCGCTGAGAATCGGAATATGTTTCCCTGAGATGCTGCTCTAGGGTTTCCTTGCCCACTGTGAGAGTCCCTGATTTGGGTTGTTCAAACAGCTTTCTTGAAAAGTCAAAGGGATCTTTGAAGAAACGATCTTGAGTCTTCTTCTTTTTGCTCTTTCTTCGCCTTGCTGATTCCACTTTGCTGAGAGCATTGTGTTTGGCCTTCAGATCTTTCCAGAGTTCCAGGAGCCCTTGCTTCTCGAATTCTGAGGCATTTTTCATTCGCTTTTTAAGCTTCCTTTTCTCCCTCCGGATGCTCTCCATCTGTTGCTGTCTTCTGGATTTCTGGGGAGGCGTTTTTGTCTTTGGCTGCTTCACTCCATAAGTGTCCCTGCAGATAGAGTATATGATGTCTCCGTATGTGTCAAGTTTGTGTTCCAGCGTACTGTTCCCTATTAGCGCATTCAGCTTAAGGACAAGTTCCTCATCTAATTTCTCCCATTGTTCTTTTGCACCGGCAGGCGGCAAATTGAGTTTTCCACGTTTGGCGTTAAGAGCTTGTGCAAAATCCGCATCAGAACCGTCAGCGTGGATGTCCTTGGCACTATGGTTTAATTCCTGGCCTTGGTCATCCAACGTCTCACCTGCTATCGCAGTGCGCTGCTGCTGGTTCGTATGTGTCTTCAAACAGCCCATTTTTGTCCTGTGGATCTTCATGCCGCGTTTGGTGGTGAATCTCCTTCCACACGCACACGGAAATTCCAACTGGTCATTAATCATGGTCCGTTGTGCGTTTCCAGTCGTGATGGAGTCAGTGCCGATGGATTCATCATTCTCTCCCCCTTTCGGTGAATCCTGGGAGCATCTTTCATTTGAAAAACTCGTGGCATGTTATCAAAGGCAAGGTGGGAAGCCAACCCACAAAGCCCGCAGATCTAGTCTTTCCCAGTGTCCTTCGGTCTTTCCCGAATGTCCTCCGAACTATTCCCGGAAGTCAATGGACTGACCATGTGCAGGTAGAAAGAAACTCTAGGGAGAGCTAGACAACAGAAGGTCTTCAGAGAAGTAACCCCCTTTAGACAAGTGTTTCGGCCCTGAATTCCTTACACTCTCGGGGGGCCGGGCCACGTCCAGGTCATGACTCCTGGATGCCCTTCTGCTGTTGTCTATTTTTTTTTTTTTTTTTTTTCCCACGCCGGGGATCGAACCTGGGCGATTCTGCGCTTCAGAACTGCGGTACGCGGTTTTACCAATGTGCTAACGGGGCACACATCATCTGTAGGGAATTTAATCCTTATGAAGTTCACTTTTTTCGTTCCTCCTTGCCCAGATCCAGCTTGAGCGTGTGCGTGTGGAAGGAGATTCACCACCAAAGCTATGTGTGTGTGTGTGTGTGTGTGTGTGTGTGTGTGTATGTAAGTCTAAACAATCCAAGATTACTGCAAGTGAAATACAACGCAAATGCAGCAGTAATTTAATTGACCACTGACCGATCAAGGGGAATGCTTGTATTGTGTTTATTGCCAAAGGTGACATCATATTTTGTTTAGATTTTATTACAAGACAGTCTGTTTCAGTCTCTGTCTGACTGTCTGTCTTTATGGCTGTCTATTGTCTGACTGTCTGTCTGTCTCTTTGTCTCTGTCTGGAAAAAACAAAACAAACTTAAACTCTAAGTTAGCGCAATACACTTTTTGGTCATATTATGATTCACATTGACTCCAACAAACAGTCAATTTCATACAGCTACCACACAATGGACGAGATTTATCTTATTCAACAAATAAAAAAATACAGGATAAGCCTTCCAGCTTACATTTAACTCGGTAGCACAACAGGTGGCGTGATAAACCTTACACACATTCCGCCTTTGAGCAAATACCCGCTGAAAGACTGTAATGTTCGTGTGGAGAGCGTCACGGACACCCACTCATTCATTCATGGAGGTGTCAGGATACGACAAGGTTTCACCAGTGGGGATATCCACACCCTCCCACTGCATGCACTATTAAATTTCCTACAGACAAACGCATTGATTAAAGTACTGAAGCACTTGTTCACAGATTCTGTAAATGCACACACACACACACACACACACACACACACACACACACACACACACACACACACACACACACACACACACACACACACACACACACACACAAACACAACACACACACACACACACACACACACACACACACACACACACACACCACACACGAATATCCTCTTCCTGTCATATTTTGTGTGTGTGGTGTGTGTGTGTGTGTGTGGTTGTGTGTGTGTGTTGTGTGTGACGGACATACAGGTTTGTCTGTAGGAAATTAAAAGTTTATAGGGCAGGAGGATGTGGATACCCTTGCTGGTGTTTGAGCTTAGCTTGTTCGTTTATGTATCAGTGTGTAACACTTGTTTTTTTTTCTGTTGATCAGACAAAACAGACAAACCTGCAGAAAGAAGAGAGATTGAGACAGAGAAATCCTAGTGAAAGATTAACAAGCACAA
>JAPXFY010000012.1:46550843-46555843 GCA_030674185.1 Monoplex corrugatus | reverse complement strand
GCTGTGACGGAATGAAAATCTACAGAGAACATCCTGTCATGCAAATGAATGAATGACCTGACACTCGTCGCAGCAACATAAGAAATGTTTTAGTGGGTACACGTTATCAGACAGCGGTTAGGTAAGGTCTGTCACACCACATGTTGCAAGAGTGTGTTGAAGGCGCGCTGATGGCTGTCCTGACCTTTGTAATCGCTGTCTGAAGTGGATCAGATTGCTACAGACATGGTGAAATGCCGAGTGAAAACGATGGGCCGCGGTAGCTAAGTCGGTCAAAGTCGAAATTCAACTTCTCAGGGAGAAGAGTGGCAGAATGGTTCAGACGTTCGCCTGCCAATAATTGAACTCGAGGTTCCAGGGTTCGCTCCCCGTAGAGGCCTCAACTTTTCTCCTCAGTTTGACCGGAAAATTGAACTGAACGTCTAGTCCTTCGGAAGGGGACGAAAAACGAGTCGGACCCGTGTGCCTTCTGGCTGCGAACGCTTAAGATCCCACGGCAGTTGAAAATCGTAAAGAGCTGGGCACTGCCCGGCTGCCTTGGTATAAAAGATTGGAGAAATACGTTGATTTTCCAGGTCCCACCCCTTGAAGACCAATTAGCCTTCTTGCCTTTCTGAAGTCTTGGTAAAAAAAAAAGAATTTGAATATGAATTTGAATTGAGGGAGAGGGGATGGGCACCGCCCTCATGGTGCTGGCCCGGGAAAAAGTTGAGGTCTCTGCCACCTCACTCCCCTACAACCCCAGAGTTATGGAACTATCTAGGTAAGACCTCAGGATCTGGCCAGCTCATGGGTTTATGTGCAGGCTTAAGGCTTGTGCCGTGATCATTCTGGATCTTCTCCATCATATGGCACCTGTGACGTTAGTGCATATGGAATTCATTCCGAGAGCGGAGACGTCATCTTGAGAAATTGAAACTGAAACTGAAACTGAACTTCAAATTGGAAAGTCCTGAGTTCGGTCCCCCTAGATACCTCCCCCTGGTGGACAAAGGGTGGAGATTTCCCCCAATCTCTCGGGTCATTTTGTGTGCGGACCTTCCCTTCAACCATATACTCATGCAGAATATTTGATAGGCACGTTAAAGCTCCTGTAAGTCATGTCAGTGGCTAGTTATTGGAAACCTGAAAACATACTGTATGCACGCCCATCGAAGACAGTGTGCAGAGACTGTGCAGCAACATACTGCCTGCACTGTGTAAGCAAAAACAACGTGGATAAATGCAATCTGGAGAAATCAGAACGCTTTTAAGATTACAAAGACAAGACTGTAAATGGCTGGTTTGATATGTCAATTTGTTGGAAACGAGAAGAGATTGTGAAATTTTGTAGACAATGTTGAATTCACTACAGTCCCGTCTTTCTTCTCTTTTGATACACCCAGACTTCCTTAAGGAAACAAATGCCAGGCTTCTCAAGAACAAACCCCAAACAAGTGTGACTGCCGGCGTTCAAGCAAACAGGAACCAGACAAATACACGAAAAAAGAATAAGAACGCGTATTAAATACAACCAGACAAGACAGGCGTAAATTTTCTGCCAACTGGCTTTGTTAACCATAGACGTAAGACCACAAACGAACAAATATCAAATAATAAAAAATTAAGAGAAAAAGAGTGAAACTTTCGTCCAGTGAGAGCACAAAGAGAAAAAAAAAGGAAAAGAAAGAAAGAAAAAATGGTGTTTGTATTTGGTGTTTGTTTGTTTGTGATCTTACGTCCACGCTTGACAAACCGAAAATTTGTGTCTGTCTTGTCTGGTTGTATTGAATACATGTTCTAATTCTTTTTTACATGTTTTGTTCCCCTGGTTTCTCAAGAACAATCTTTGTATCAAACTGACGCACCAGTGTCAGACATAAACACCAAACAAAACCCTCAGAGAGACGAGACACACCAGAGCAGCAGGCAAGACCGAAGGAGGCAGGATTAGAGATGAAGAGATCTGAGAGATGCTTGGGGCAAAAGTTATATCACGCAACATCAGATCACGTGGTTTGGCCACCCGACCGAGATGTCAAAAGTAAGCCAGCCAATCCTTAGAGCTTACAACACCAGATGTTTGGGTTTCAGAGCAAAAGGAAGACCGCAGCAGCGTGGGATAGATAGAGCGGCAGACCACTCAACTCTGCAACATGACACTAGCCAACACAGGTCCTATTTACATGGTCAATGCTCTGGCCAGATTTTCCCACTACCTGCACATTGGCGGCTTTGACTTCCAGTGACAGTTTCCGGTACAGGTGGACTGAGAAAGGAGTGTGTAAAGATGAATTGATTCTCTCTCTCTCTCTCTCTCTCTCTCTCTCTCTCTCTCTCTTTCTCTCTCTCTCTGTCTCTTTCTCTCTCTGTCTCTGTCTCTGTCTGTCTCTCTCTCTCTCACGCTCTTCTTTTTATGTCTATAGCTTTATCCGTCTCTGTCTCTGATCCTGCCCATACCTCTGCGTAAATGTTTCGGTCTTTGTATCTCTTCTTTTCCATCCTATGTATGTATGTATGTATGTATGTATGTATGTATGTATGTATGTATGTATGTATGTATGTATGTATGTATGTATGTATGTATGTATGTATGTATGTATGTATGTATGTATGTATGTGTGTATGTATGTATGTATGTGTGTATGTATGTATGTATGTATGTATGTGTGTATGTATGTATGTATGTATGTGTGTATGTATGTATATATGTATGTATGTGTGTATGTATGTATGTGTGTATGTATGTATGTATATATATATGTATGTATGTATGCATATATGTATGTATTTATGTATGTATCTCTATCTCTCTGCCTATCTATCTACCTATCTATCTACCTACCTATCTATCTATCTATCTATATTTCTGTCTGTCTGTCTATCTATCTGCTTGTCATATTGGCAGATGTGATGCGTCTAGTGTGTCGGCTTCAGCCTGCACCGCTGACTAGCACTGCTGTGTGAAAAGAAGAGCAGAGGGCGTAAGTCTCTTCCTGTCAGTACACAGCCTCTCCATCAGCAAGCCCTACGCTGTGCCTCCTCGTGGCGACAGGCGGTAACTGAGCACCTCACGGACTCAGACTGAATCTCGTAGGACTCGGAGGAGGTCTGGTCCCCAGACGTGAGGCATGCAGGCCCACCGGCGTGTGGATACGCCCTGCTGTGTCTGACAGAGTTTTGCTGGTCAAATTCGGAGGCAAACCAATTGATATCAACATCATTCAGGTATATGCACCAACATCCGCAAGTTCTCAGGAAGACATCGACAACTTCTACGAAGTATTAGGATGACCAAAGTCCAATGTAAGTCACAAGAAGTTACTGTAATAATGGCAGATTTTAATGCTAAAGTGGGACAGGATAGGGTGGAGGATATAGTTGGACCTCATGGCCTTGGTACGCAAAATGAAAGGGGTGAGAACCTTGTAGAATGGGCACAGATGAATTAGTTTACAGTAGGAAACACCTGGTTTGAGTAGCCTAATAGAAGAAAATGGATGTGGATGAGTCCAGGAGATAATACCAAAAACCAGATTGACTACATCCTGATCAACAAAACATTTAGAAATTCTTTACTGTCAGCAAAAACACTACCAGGCGCAGACTGCAACAGTGACCACAATCCTGTAGCGGGAAGATTTAGACTGAAATTGAGGAAAAGGAAACAGACCAAAAACAACATCAAATTAAACCTTGGACTCTTAAAGACAGATGAAGGGATACGTAAAAAATTTAATGTGCATGTTCAAAACAAATTCAGTGCTCTGGAAGATGTTGGTGACAGTGAGGAACAATGGACAAAGTTGAGGAATTCGATAAATGAAGCTTCTGAAGAAGTCCCTAAAGCAGATAGAAAAGCAAAAAAGGACTGGATGACTAAAGACATTTTGGGCTTGATGGAGGAAAGGAGGATGGCAAAGAGAAATGAGGAGATCTACAGGAAGATAAACAAGGAGATCAGGAATAGGTGCAATGAAGCTAAGGAAGCTTGGCTGAAATCAAAGTGCAAAGAAATGGAAGACCGACACAAAACGGATCCTCAGGGTATGTACAGACGAATTTTGAAGAAATTGTCCACAGAAAAAATACATGCACATCAACTGGTTGCTTGAAATCGAAAGATGGCACGCTTATCATGGAAAAAGACAAAATATTAGACAGATAGGGAGAGTACATTAAAGACCTTTTTGAGGATGACAGAAACGAAGATCACATTATAAAAAAGAACTTTGAAGGACCACCCATAATGAAATATGAAGTTAGAGCAGCACTGAAAAAGATGAAACCGGGAACAGCCCCAGGACCAGACAACATTACTACAGAGATGATTGAAGCCCTGGAGGAATTTGGCATAGAAAAAATAACAGTCCTCCTAAATGAAATTTACGACACTGGAAAAATCCCCAAAGATATGTCAAAATAAATTTTCATTGCACTTCCAAAGAAGACAGGGGCTATAGAATGCGAACTCCATCGCACAATCAGTTTGATGAGCCATGTAACAAAAATCCTGTTAAGAATAGTCACGATGAGGACAAGGAATTGAATCAAAAGAGAAATAGCAGAAGAACAGTGTGGATTTGTGGAAGGGAAAGGAACTATTAATGCCATATACATCCTAAGAACTATCATAGAGAGGTCAAATGAGATGAATAAGGATTTATATTAATGCTTTGTTGACTACACCAAGGCTTTCGATCGGGTAAGACATGATGAATTGATCAACCAACTGGAGAGACTCAATGTTGGTGGAAAAGATCTACGAATAATTAGAAATATGTACTGGGAACAAACAGCTGCAATGAGAATAGAAAACAATGTAAGCTCTTTCCAAAATATCAAAAGAGGAGTCAGACAGGGTTGTGTTTTGTCACCAGATCTGTTTTCACTTTACAGCGAAAACATCATGAGAAACCTAGAAGAAGACCCTGGATTAAAGGTTGGAGGGAAAATGACAAACAACATTCGATATGCAGATGACACCGTGCTAATTGCAGAAAGTGAAAGAGACCTACAAA
>JAPXFY010000012.1:46535843-46545843 GCA_030674185.1 Monoplex corrugatus | reverse complement strand
TGAGGACAGAAAGGATAGGAGAGGTACTTGCAGCGACAAACAATAGACTCGTACAGAGGGCCATGATCGCCAACGTCATGCGGTATGGCACATGATGATGATGGTGGTGGTGGTGATGATGATGATGATGATGATGACGACGACGACGACGACGATGACGATGATGATGATGATGACTCAGAGAAAAGAACTTGTGAAAAATAAACAGCCAGTGTTTTAGAGTTTAAAGTTTGGAGTATGAATTATATTCAAGAGGGGTTCATCATACTAGGACAAATCCATACGCGCACTTCCGAAATCGGCAATTATCTGACAGACTTTCTGAGCCTCTGCGAAATTCTTAGGGCGGCAAAGTCTTGAAATGTGGAGGTTGGGGGCGGTGTTGGGGGTGTCAGGGAGGTGAGTTAGAAGGAACCTATCAAACACCTAGCTGACACCACCAGAACGATAAGAAAAATTAAGATGGGCAGCGTGAGCAGGCCAGGTTTTAATATTGCGGGCTGGGATTGAACTCGAGATATCAGATCCTGAGTCCACGGCTCTATCAAAAGAACCAAGCAACCCGCGATAATGTAAAAGAATCTAACGAAGGATAGCAGACAAGAGGCTAGAAAGTTGAAGAAAGAAAAGAAAGAAATAAAAGAAAAAAACAAAAAGCACAATAAAAAGACAGAAAGAATTCGAATAATAGATTTCATTTTAGGCACATCCGTCCTCATCCTGACCCATGGCTTATCACATTAACGAACGTGCTCTCAGCCAAATTGCCTGAAACATTATTTTTTCACGTTAACAAATGGTCTGACAGCATTTTTCATTTCTCTTTAAGAACAGGTATAATGTTTTTTTTGTCCGTATTTCATTTATCTGTTTATGTATATGTTGTATTGGCCAGAAGCAAAGAAGGCAAGCAGCTGAGGTAGTTAACTTGATTTTATTTCAGTGCCTGTGCCTGTGTTTTTTTTTCTAATATCCATTATCCATTTTATTGTATCTAGGTAAACGAACGCGTGCACGTGTGTGTATGTGTTTGTATATGTATGTGAGTGTATGTGTGTGCGTGTGCGTGAGCGTGTGCGTGTGTGTGTGTGTGTGAGCGTGTGCGTGTGCGTGTGCGTGTGCGTGTGTGTGTGTGTGTGTGTCTGTGTGTGTGTGTGTGCTCGTGTTTGTTTGTGGATGTGTGTGTGAATATGAGTGTGTGTGCATGTATGTGTATGTGTGTACGTGTTTGTGTGTAAGTGTACACACACACACACACACACACACACACACACACACACACACACACACACACACACACACACACACACAGAGATATATATATATACATATGTGTGTGTGGTGTGTGTGTGTGTGTGTGTGTGTGTGTGTGTTTTCAGTGCAGTAGGGAGGTAAAAAGGAAGGTGGGATTTGGAAGCGTGCGTGTATGTGCCTGTCTGTGTCAGAAATACAAAACCAAGTCACGATGAAAGTTTACAAATAGAATCACCCCCATCACAGATACTGACAGAAAAAAGACATTTGTTGTCATATTTCATTCAGTACATGAACCCTTGAGCAGACTGACTCCTAGTATTAACAGACAGTAAAACTGACAATATAGTGAATGACACTCCCACCCATATATCATATAGCAACCCACCTACAGAGCATATAGAAACTGTCACATGCAGAGGTGGGCAGTGGATAATGAACATTTCTCATCACGTTTTTCATATTAGTTTGGTCTACGTGTGGGGAGGCAGTCATCACGTTCGCACTCGTGCACGCATGCACATACGCACATTCTCTAACTCTCTCTCTGTCTTTGCCTCCGTTTCTGTTTCTGTTTCTTTGTCTGTTTGTCTGCATCTCTCTCTGTCTCTGTATCTGTCTCTCTCTCTCTCTCACATGCACACACATACACATACATACACACATACACGCACACTCGCACACAATCACACGCGCAAACACACAGAAACACACACACACACACACCACACACACACACACACACACACACACACACACACACCTTTTTATACCCACAGAGAGAGAGAGAGAGAAAGAGAGAGAGAGAGGGAGAGAGAGAAACATACAGACAGAGACAGACAGATAGACAGACAGACAGAGAAGGAGAGAGAAAGACACAGAGACATGGACATAGCCAGAGAGACAGGAACAGAAAGACACAGAGACATAAAGACAGAGATAGACAAACACAGGGAAAGGCAGAGACAGAGAAAATGAACTACTGTCATTATAAAAGTAAACAGCAATCATGAGAAAACAATATTCTTTCAGGGGAAAAAAAAAGTCAAATTTTACTACATCTATGTTGCACAATGCACAACTATTCATAGCTACATTTCCACATCTATCCTGTAATCGTACACTCGTCAGTCAGCAGCTTGAAGTGGTCAGGCTGGCCTTTCTAATGACATCTAACAAAATCTTCAACGTGTGGCAAGACAGACCTTACACAACCCCCTCTCTCATAACGTACACACGCTAAAACACTTTTGTTGTTGTTCGTGTGAGGAGTTTTACATGTACACCATTCATCCACGTCCATATTTTCATTCCATTACGGAAACGGTGAAGTGCTATAGCGTGCAAATTGAAAGCTGCACGAAATGGCAGCAACGTTGTCATTGCAATAGATTAAAAAGTACGATCGCGAAGTTTAATTAACGTGAGTTTTGTTTTCCTTTCAGCTTTTCTTGTCAGAATACAGGCTGGTTGGTTCTTTTGATAGACCGTGGAATAAAAATCTGATACACCCTCCCCCCCCACACACACATACACCCTCTGCATGCAGACATACTCAATCATATGCACACGCACATACAAAGACACACGCTGTATATATCTCTGTCTCTGTCTGTGTGTGTGTGTGTGTGTCTCTCTCTCTCTCTCACTCTCTCTGTCTCTCTTTCTCGCTATCTCTCTATCTCTCTCTCTCTCTCTCTCTCTCACACACACACACACACACACACACACACTCACACACACACTCTCTCTCTGTCTGTCTGTCTGTCTCTCTATATATAGTAGTAGGCCTCCCTCGGTCATGACTGACCATGGACAAAGTACATCCGTTCTCATGTCTAGATGGGCTGTCTGCTTGGTCCAAGCAGCGTCGCCTGTGACTGTAGAGACCAATGCGCGAGAGGCAGTCTCTGTCGCAGCGGTCGCATGTGTATGCTGATGCTGGTCTGTTGGCTGTCATCCCTTTTCTGCGAACTCGCTTTTCTGCTGCAGCAGCTGACAGTTTGTCCTCAGCAATCCGCAGCTGTTTCTTGAGAGTAGTTCTCCAGCTGTTGCGGTCGTCTGCGAGGTCCTCCCAGGACTCAGTGTTGATCTCAAGCGCCTTCATGTCACGCTTGCAAACATCTTTGTATCTCAGCTGTGGGCGGCCAATGTTTCTCTGCCCTGTGGCAAGCTCACCATAAAGGATGTCTTTTGGGATGCGACCATCTTCCATGCGGCGAACGTGGCCCAACCAGCGCAGCCGACGCTGTCTATATATACATATATATACATATGCACATACGTATACATATATATGTATATATATATGTATATATATATATATATATATACATGTATGTATATATATATATGGAGAGAGAGAGAGAGAGGGACAGAGAGACAGACAGAGAGAGAGACAGAGAGAGAGAGAGACAGAGAGAGAGAGATATTGTGTGCATGTGTCTGTCTTTCTGAATCTATTTCTATGTGTGAGTGTGTGTTTGTTTGTTTGTTGCGTGTGTGTGTGTGTGTGTGTGTGTGTGTGTGTGTGTGTGTGTGTGTGTGTGTGTGTGTGTGTGTGTGTGTGTGTGTGTGTGTTACTGTTTCTCTGTTTGTCTCCATGTAGAAAGAGAGAAAACGTGTGTTAAGTGTCTGTCAGTCTGTCTGTCTGTATCTATCTCTGTGTGAAATTGAGAGTGTGTTCGTTTGTTTGTGTGTGTGTATGTTTGTTTGTTTGTTTGTGTGTGTGTGTGTGTGTTGTGGTGGTGGTGGTGGTGGTGGGTGTGTGTGTGTGTGTATGTGTGTATGTTACTGTTTATCTTTCTGTTTGTCTCCATATGGAAAGAGACAGACAGACATACAGACAGACAAGCAGACAGAGAGTGAGAGAGGAGAGACAGAGAGAAAGAAAGAGACAGAGAACATAAAGATACGAGAATCACATGCAGCGTTATTGTTAATGGAATCTAAAAGACTGTCCTGACATTCAACAACTGATGAAAGAAACAGCATGTGCGTTAGTAGCCTTTGGCATTAATTTAATAGATAGTAACACTGAGGATGAAATGGCAGAAATTAACTTGCCAGCCGGTCTTTTGGCATTAATGTATAGTAACACTGAGGATGAAATGGCAGAAATAATCTTGCTGGCTGGTCATTTGGCATTAACAGATAGTAACACTGAGGATGAAATGGCAGAAATAAACTTGCCCGCCGGTCTTTTGGCATTAATAGATAGTAACACTGAGGATGAAATGGCAGAAATAAACTTGCCAGCCGGTCTTTTGGCATTAATAGATAGATAACACACTGAGGATGAAATGGCAGAAATAAACTTGCCAGCGGTCTTTTGGCATTAAATTAATAGATAGTAACACTGAGGATGAAATGGCAGAAATAAACTTGCCAGCCGGTCTTTTGGCATTAAATTAATAGATAGTAACACTGAGGATGAAAATGCAGAAATAAACTTGCCAGCCGGTCTTTTGGCATAATTAATAGATAGTAACACTGAGGATGAAATGGCAGAAATAACTTGCCAGCGGTCTTTTGGCATTAACAGATAGTAACACTGAGGATGAAATGGCAGAAATAACTTGCCAGCTGGTCTTTTGGCATTAACAGATAGTAACACTGAGGATGAAATGGCAGAAATAAACTTGCCAGCCGGTCTTTTGGCATTAAATAGATAGTAACACGTGATGAAATGGCAGAAATAAACTTGCCAGCCGGTCTTTTGGCATTAATAGATAGTAACACTGAGGATGAAATGGCAGAAATAAACTTGCCAGCGGTCTTTTGGCATTAATATATAGTAACACTGAGGATGAAATGGCAGAAATTAACTTGCCAGCCGGTCTTTTGGCATTAAATAGATGATAGTAACAACTGAGGATGAAATGGCAGAAATAATACTTGCCAGCCGGTCTTTTGGCATTAATATATAGTAACACTGAGGATGAAATGGCAGAAATAATCTTGCTGGCTGGTCTTTTGGCATTAACAGATAGTAACACTGAGGATGAAATGGCAGAAATAAACTTGCCAGCTGGTCTTTTGGCATTAATATATAGTAACACGAGCATGAAATGGCAGAAATAAACTTGCCAGCCGGTCTTTTGGCATTAACAGATAGTAACACTGAGGATGAAATGGCAGAAATAAACTTGCCAGCCGGTCTTTTGGCATTAATATATAGTAACACTGAGGATGAAATGGCAGAAATAAACTTGCCCAGCCGATCTTTTGGCATTAATAGAATAGTAACACCGAGCTGAAATGGCAGAAATAAACTTGCCAGCCGGTCTTTTGGCATTAATAGATAGTAACACCGAGCATGAAATGGAAGAAATAAACTTGCCAGCCGGTCTTTTGGCATTAATAGATAGTAACACCGAGCATGAAATGGCAGAAATAAACTTGCCAGCCGGTCTTTTGGCATTAATTAATAGATAGTAACACTGAGGATGAAATGGCAGAAATAAACTTGCCGCCGGTCTTTTGGCATTAATAGATAGTAACACCGAGCATGAAATGGCAGAAATAAACTTGCCAGCGGTCTTTTGGCATTAACAGATAGTAACACTGAGGATGAAATGGCAGAAATAAACTTGCCAGCCGGTCTTTTGGCATTAATATATAGTAACACTGAGGATGAAATGGCAGAAATAAACTTGCCCGCCGATCTTTTGGCATTAATAGATAGTAACACCGAGCGTGAAATGGCAGAAATAAACTTGCCAGCCGGTCTTTTGGCATTAATAGATAGTAACACCGAGCATGAAATGGAAGAAATAAAACTTGCCAGCCGGTCTTTTGGCATTAATAGATAGTAACACCGAGCATGAAATGGCAGAAATAAACTTGCCAGCCGGTCTTTTGGCATTAAATTAATAGATAGTAACACTGAGGATGAAATGGCAGAAATAAACTTGCCCGCGGTCTTTTGGTATTAATAGATAGTAACACTGAGGATGAAATGGCAGAAATAAACTTGCTGGCTGGTCTTTTGGCATTAATAGATAGTAACACTGAGGGTGAAATGGCAGAAATAAACTTGCCAGCTGGTCTTTTGGCATTAATAGATAGTAACACTGAGGGTGAAATGGTAGAAATAAACTTGCCAGCTGGTCTTTTGGCATTAATAGATAGTAACACTGAGGATGAAATGGTAGAAATAAACTTGCCAGCTGGTCTTTTGGCATTAATAGATAGTAACACTGAGGATGAAATGGCAGAAATAAACTTGCCATCCGGTCTTTTGGCATTAATAGATAGTAACACTGAGGATGAAATGGCAGAAATAAACTTGCCGCCTGTCTTTTGGCTTAATAGATAGTAACACTGAGGATGAAATGGCAGCAAATAAACTTGCCATCCGGTCTTTTGGCGATTAATAATAGTAACACTGAGGATGAAATGGCACAAATTAAATTGTCAGCGCGTCACTGGCATTAACACATAGACACTGGGATAAAATGGCAGAAATAAACTTGCCATCCGCTCCTTTGGCATTAATAGATTGTAACATGGCAGAAATAAACTTGGCAGCCGCGCCACTGGCATACATTGTAACGCCAAGGTTAAAATGGCAGAAATAAACTTGCCGGCTGCGCCACTGGCGTTAATAGATAGTAACACAAGAGAAATAAACTTGCCAGCCGCGCCACACAATACATAGTAACACTGAGGATGAAATAGCAGAAATTAATTTGCCGGCCGCAGGCTGGTGAAAAGGGAATAGTGGTGGTCAGTGAATGATGAACTGTCTCTTTAATGAAGCCACGCGTGGGAAGACAGCTGACCCGTAGGACGTTGGCCTCTGATGCTAAGAGACAGTAGACCTGACAGTGACACGACATTACCTTCCACACACTGGTGAAAAACACGTGCATATGGTTGGTGAACAATGTCAAATATTGTGTCTCTTGTAATGCAGCTGTGTCTTGAAGCTCACATCACATACATACAGGCAAGGAGACATAACCACACACACACACACACACGCACGCACACACACACACCACACACACACACACACACACACACACACACACATATATATATATGTATACACACATATAATATATATATACATATACATATATATATATGTATATATATATATATCGAGAGAGAGAGAGAGTGGGGGGGGGGGAGAGTGTGTGCGTGTGCGTGCATGCCTGTGTGTGTGCATAATAACGTGTGTCTTTGTATGCGCGTGTGCATGTAATTGAGTATGTCTGCATGTGGAGGTGTGTGTGTGTGTGTGTGTGTGTGTGTGTGTGTGTGTGTGTGTGTGTGTGTGTGTGTGTGTGTGTGTGTGGTGAGTGTGGTGTGTGTGTGTGTGTGTGTGTGTGTGTGAATGAGTGAGTGTGTGTGTGTGTGTGTGCGTGCACACATGTGAATGTGTGTGTATGTGTGTGTGGTGTGTGTGTCTGTGCGCTTGCGTGCATATGTGAATGTGTGTGTGTGTACGTGCGTGCGTGCGTGTGTGTGTGTGTGTCTGAGTGTGCGTGTGTGTTCTGTTACCTTCTTTCCGTTTACTTGAAAACAGAGAGAGAGAGAGCCGGAGAAAGATTAAAAGCCTTTCATTAGAATCACATACATTTTTAAAGAGGACGGAACCGAAGGCTGTCTTGGCTTTAAACAGTTCTGCCATTACACACTGAAGCCATTACTGCCTCCGGCATTAACAGAAACCACTACTAAGGATGAAAATAAATGTCAGGATTGAAATTGCCACCCACACGTTGGTCAAATACTGCGTGGCTATTTTTATGGTCAGGGAATGATTGACTGTCTCGTTAACCCTTTGACTCTCCCACCCTATCCAACAACTGCAAAAAAAAACTTAACTCTTTGACTCCCTCACCCTATCCACCAGATTCCTGCAGGAAGCTGACAGACAGGGTGACAAAGTCAAAGGGTTAGGTTTTTGCTTTACTAGCATGGCTGACAATGTGGGATGCTGGTGGACAGGGTGCGGGAATCAAAGGGTTAATGAAGCCATGCTTAGGAGCTAAGCTGACCTAAAGCACGTCGACCTTTAGTACTAAAAGAGAGTAAGTTCGAGAATGACATGACATTACCACCCACACACAGGGGGAAAAAAAGCAAAGAAAAAACCCCCCACCACCACCACCAACAAAACAGCGTACATATGGTGATGGGCAATGATAAACAGCGTGTCTTTTAATGTAACTGGGTTGTGGAGTTCACATCATACATCTAGTTCCATGGACAGCAAAGAAAACAAACGAGACAGTCTTGATAGAGGCAGACACAAGAAGATCATTGATAGATAAGATTAGGAAAAGACAAGCAACATTTAGAGGCTATTTTATGAGGAAAGGGGAATTAAAGCACCTGGTCACAACAGGAAAGCTGGAGGGAAAGAGAAAAACAGGTAGACCCAGGGAAGGACTTGCAGGGTGGCTGAGGACATAGAGGGTGGAAGATGCGCTTGCGGCAACAAGGGATAGATGCATATGGATGGGCCATGATCGCCAACGCCAAGCGGCAGGGCACTCGATGATGATGATGATCACAAATCTGTTCAGTCACGCATGCCTATATACTCACACAGACACACAGATACATATGCACACATTCACATACCCTGACGCACACAAACGAGCAAACATAACCCCATACGTACACACACACACACACACACACACACACACACACACACACACACACACATACACACATACACACACACGTACATATACACACACATACGCACACACACACACATACACTCACATACTGTGCTGTGTCTGTATGTGTTTGAATGTGAGTGCATGTGTTCGTGTCTTTCTCCTATTGTCTCTCCGTCTACAACAAGTGAAAAGACAGACAGACAGACAGAGAGAGGGGAGAGAGAGAGAGAGAGAGAGAGACAGAGAGAGAGAGACAGACAGAGGGAGAGTCAGACAGACAGACAGACAGAGACAGACACAGAGAGAGAGAGTCAGACAGACAGACAGACAAACAGACAGAGACAGACAGACAGAGAGAGAGAGACACATAGAGAGATAGAGAGAGAGACAGACAGACAGAGACAGACAGACACATAGACAGACAGATGGACAGAGAAAAAAATCATAAGCATCTTTAAGGTTAATGGCAACAAAACACTGTCTTGGTTTCCAAGAAGTCTGGCACCAGAAACGTAGACCATCTCAGCATCAACTGATAGTAACACTGACGATGTAATGACAGGAACGAAATTGCCACTCCCACGTTGGTCAAATACGGCCTGGGTATAGTAGTGGTGAGTGATTGATAGTGTGTCTCTTAAATGGAATTGTGCGCTGGGAGATCAGCTCTCACACATGTGCACAGTCTATCTCTCTCTCTCTCTCTCTCTCTCTCTCTCTCACACACACACACACACACACACACACACACACACACACACACACACACACACACACACACACACACACGCACACACACATTCATACAAACACGCGCGCGCGTGCGCACACATACACACATACATACATACACACAAACGCACACATACAGACACTTCTTGTCTTTCATTCTTTCTGCTCTCTCTCTCTCTCTCTCTCTCTCTCTCTCTCTGTGTCTCTCTGTCTCTCTTTCTGTGTCCGTCTCTCTCTGTCAGTCTCTCTTTCTGTCTTTCTCTCTCTCTCTCTCTTTCTGTCCGTCTCTCTCTGTCAGTCTCTTTTTCGCTCTTTCTTTCTTTCTCTCTCTCTCTCTCTGTCCCCACCCCCCTCTCCCTCTGCAT
>JAPXFY010000012.1:46523343-46525843 GCA_030674185.1 Monoplex corrugatus | reverse complement strand
CAGGGCACATGATGATGATGATGATGATGATGATGATGATGATGATGATGATGTATGTGAAAACCAGTCAATGCCTAAACCCCTATCGTGTGTATACGGAAGCTGCATGTCAAATGTACACGTTAAACACCCTGGAAAGCATGCCAGTAACTGACTTACGAAAACGTGATAAAACCCAGCATGCACACCCACCGTAGATGGAATGTGCAGATTGTGCAGCAATATGCCGTCTGCACCGTGTGGAGGTAAAAGAACGTGCATACTCGCGCTCGAAGAAAATTTGGAACCCTAAAATGGAGATAGAGAGATGGAGAGAGAGAGAGAGAGAGAGAGAGAGAGAGAGAGAGAGAGAGAGACAGACAGACAGACAGACAGACAGACAGAGAGACAGAGAGAGAGAGAAAGAGAGAGAGAGAGAGAGAGACAGAGAAAGAGAGAGAGACAGAGAAAGAGAGAGACAGTGAAAGAGAGAGACAGAGAAAGACAGACAGACAGACAGATAGACAGACAGACAAGCAGGCAGGCGTGTGTTTCTATGACGCTCCTGCCTTTTTTTTCTTTTCTTTCTTTTTTTTTTTTTGTAATTTATTTCATTCCGTTTTATTTATTTCTATTTTGTATTTTAAAAAATCGTGGTTTTTTTTCTTTCTTGTTCTTGTTCTGTACGCCTGTAAGTAAACGCCTCATCCCATAGACCGTACACAAGATGACAAGTTCATGTAGTAGCATGCAATGTGACACGGATGGCAATAGGGCTATTGAAGTGGCTACATCCCGTGTGAGTGTGTGTGTGTGTGTGTGTGTGTGTGTGTGTGTGTGTGTGTGTGTGTGTGTGTGCGCGCGCGCGCGCTCTACTGACGATGATAATGGCAATGATGAAATTGAAGCCATATTCTAAAGAGCGCCCCAAACAGGAAGATAACAGGATTATTTCAACAGGAAGATGGCAGTACTGTGTCAAGGAAGGAGGAAGAGAATTATCAACGTGGGCAACTGCCCTCGGCCAGTCCTTAGCTAGACACTGTTGGGGAGGCATCAGCAACACGCAGGAAAGTGTCGGTCTCCCAAAGTGCTGGTTTTCTTTGTTTTTGGTTGTTTTTTTTTTTACCGATTTTGTGTTAAACGGATCACCCTGTTGGAATTTTGGAGAGGACTCGGTCGTGTCTGCCTTTGTGTGTGTGTGTGTGTGTGTGTGTGTGGAGATCGCAACGAGGTAGGCTGCATTTTCTTTTTTTTTCTTTCTTCTTCTTCTTTTTACTTCTTCGCTCTCTCTCTCTTTCTCTCTCTCTCTCTCTCTCTCTCTCTCTCTCTCTCTCTCTCTCTCTCTCTTTCTTTGTGGTGATTGCATGTACAACGAGGTAGGCTGCATTTTCTTTTTTTCTTCTTCTTTTTATCTCTCTCTCTCTCTGTCTCTCTCTCTCTGTCTGTCTCTCTCTCTCTCTCTATCTCTCTATCTCTCTTTGTGTGGTGACTGTATGTCCAACGAGGTAGGTTTTTTTTTTTCTCTTGGTCTAGCTTCTACACAGCCTCAGTGGTCCCACACCGCTAATTCCGGCTTCACAAAACATTACCAACATCAAATTCATTCAGCTGAAGTCCCAGCGCCAGAAGGGAGTTAAGCAATGGCTGTTCTGATTTAAATACTGTAGACACTGTCTGCTAAGCCTTCTACTAACGCCAGTAACCGTCAAGTCTTCCAGCGAGAGTTCCCATAAACTATTATATTGACTTCCAAAGATCCCAACTTGAATTCACATCCAGCATGAAAGCAGTGGTGGAAATCAAAAATAAGGCGACCAAGAGATGAGGGCAGGAAGGGTCACAGAATTATCTGGGACAGTTTTCACGATGCTACGATGATTGATGATTTCATGATAATGGCGGTGGCCATCATGAGGTTATAGAGTTTTATTAAGGGTTAAAACTCCAAAACAAGTGTGACTGCCCGCGTTCAAGCAAAACAGGAACCAGAAAAAAAAACACGTAAAAAGAATCAGAACGCGTATTTAATACAACCAGAGAAGACAGGAACAAATTTTCGGCCAACTGACCTTTGTCAAGCGTAGACGTAAGATCACAAACGAACAAATACCAAATATAAACATTAGGAGAAAAAGACTTCGCCATAGGGCTGTATTCTATGCTTGATACTATATTACATACTGGCATCAACCAGGCCTGAGAAATACAGACACTTATATTGACGGTCAGGAAATTTGAGCGGCACTCTCAATAACACATCTTAAGTGGACGAGATTCATCTGCATTGTCCCATAGTACGCTCAACTCCGCGTTTGAGCCGTGTTTTTGCTTGTTTGTTTTGTTTTGGTTTTGGTGGACCGCTAGGCGTTCGATTCCACGACCTCCCAGACAATTGTCCTTTATAGAACTGCTTCCCTATGGCAACTGGTCGGCTGTATATGTTCTTTGTTTACACCGCTTGTCTCTCTGTAAAATTTCAAGTGATCGAAAGAACTTACTTTTGTCGAAGCAATGATTT
>JAPXFY010000012.1:46508343-46515843 GCA_030674185.1 Monoplex corrugatus | reverse complement strand
TGGTTATGTACTGAGGTGTTTGTTGTTTTTGAATATTTTTTCCAATAGGTACACACACCGCTTTGTCCTAAAAACCCTGGTACCGAGGTACGATCAAGAGAGAAGCTCTAAAAGATCTGAGGCCTTCTTGAAGTTTTTTAGGAGGAGGAGGAGTTCTTACACACATGTTGGCATGGTAATTCGAGTGTACACATTGGAACAGAATGTGGCAATTTCATATTCAATTCGTGCTTTGACTAGAAGCGAACGTAGTCAGAATCAGAATCAGAATCAGAATAAGAAATTTATTCAGTAAGGCCAAAACCCCATTTGAAGGGATGTGAAGGCATTATGAACATTATCATCGTCATCGAGTGCCTTGAAACATGGCGTTGGCGATCATGTCCCTCTATATATTTCTATCCCTTGTTGCCGCAAGTACATCTTCCACCCTCACTGTCTTCAGCCACTCTGCAAGTCCGTCCAACATTTCCCCCTGGGTGTACCTGGTGCTCTCTCCCCCTCAAGCTTTTCTTGTTGTGACCAGGTACTCCAATTCCCCTTTCCTCATAAAATGGCCTATAAATGTCGCTTGTCTTTTCCTAATCTTTCTTATCAATGATCTTCTTGAGTCTGCATCCATTAAGACTGTCTCGTTTGTTTTCTTTGCTGTCCATGGAACTCTCAACATTCTTTTTAGAAACCACATCTTGGCTGCCTCAATCTTGTTCTGGCTTTGCTTGTTGACTGTCCACGCCTCACAACCGTATAACATTATCGGTTCTATATAACATTCAACAACTCTCTTCCTGATGTTAATTGATAGGCATTTGTTGGTAAGAATGCTTTTCATCTTCTTGAATGCTGTTTTGGCTTGGCCGATTCTGTTGGCTATTTCTGATGTGCTTCTGCCGTCTGGTGAAATGATCGTTCCCAGATATTTAAACCTATCAACCTGTGTCAAGGTTGTGCCGTTTGCTGTTATTTTGCATGAGGGGATTTCATGTTTTTTACTGATCATCATGACTTCAGTCTTCTTGCTGTTTAGTTCCAACCCCTTACCTTTGCTTTCTATTTCTAGTAAATTCTAAAGTTTTTTTTAGGTCCCTTTCATTTTCTGCAAGTTAGCACGGCGTCATCTGTGTATCGACTGTTGTTTATCATTTTTCCTCCAACTTTTAATCCTGGGTAATTTTCTAGGTTCTCCTGATGTTTTCGCTGTAAAGTGAAAACAGATCTGGTGACAAAACACAACTTGTCTGACTCTTCTTTTGATATTTTGGAAAGAGCTTATATCATTTTCTGTTCTCATTGCAGCTGTTTGTTCCCAATACATATTTCTGATTATTCGTAGATCTTTTCCATCAATATTGAGTCTTTCTAACTGGTTGATCAATTCTTCATGTCTTACCCGATCGAAAGCCTTGGTATAATAAACAAAGCATAAATATAAATCTTTATTCATCTCGATTGACGTCTCTATGATAGTTCTTAAGATGTATATGGCATTAATAGTTCCTTTCCCTTCCACAAATCCACACTGTTCTTCTGCTATTTCTCTTTTGATTCTATTCCTTGTCTTCATCATTATTATTCTTAATGGGATTTTTATTACATGACTCATCAAGCTAATTGTGCGATGGAGTTCGCATTCTGTAACCCCTGTTTTCTTTGGAACTGCAATAAAAATGATTTTGACATATCTTTGGGGATTTTTCCAGTGTCATCAATCCCATTTAGGAGGACTGTTATTTTTCAATACCAAATTCCTCCTGGGCTTCAATTATCTCTGTAGTAATATTTTCTGGTCCTGGGGCTTTTCCTTGTTTCATCTTTTTCAGTGCTGCTCTAACTTCATCTTTCTTTATGGGGGTCCTTCAACGTTCTTTCTTCTAATGCGTTCTTCGTTTCTGTGATCTTCAAAAATGTCTTTAATGTACTCTCCTCATAATAATGTGTCTTTTTCCATGATAAGCGTACCATCTTTCGATTTTAAACAACCAGTTGATGTGCATGTGTTTTTCCTGTGGACAATTTCTTAAATTCTTCCGTGCATACCCTTAGGATCCGTTTTGTGTCGGTCTTCTATTTCTTTGCATTTTGATTTCAGCCAAGCTTCCTTAGCTTCAATGCACCTATTCCTGATTTCTTTGTTTATCTTCCTGTATATCTCCTCGTTTCTCTTTGACTTCCTCCGTTCCTCCATCAAGCCTAGAATTTCTTTTGTTATCCAGTTCTTTTTGCTTTTCTATCTATTCTAGAGATTTCTCCACAAGCTTCATTTGTCGAATAAACATTTATACAAACACAAAATGTAATACAAACTCGTTCGTGGACAATGCATACTTCAAATATTTTGGAATGATTACAATAAAGGACCTGCAGCCAAACTTCAACAATACAATAGGAACATATAATTAAATAGGTTTGGCAGACACACATCACAAAAATTTAACTGTGTGATATGAGAAACTATCTTCTCTTAAAAGAATTATGTCGCCAGATTTTAAATTGTACGCTCAATTAATGAAGCTATGAGCATTATTGATCTGAAATTGTTTGATTTATAGTAGTACTTTGGCTGAACCAACAGGCGTCTCAGATCCTCAAGAGCTGGACAACACAGAACAAAGTGATTTGAATTTTCAGTAACACGCTTATATAATGGGCATTTCGCTGCCTCTTTATCATGTCTTTTATATCTTAATGTATGCACTGATAAGTCAAACATACCAAACGTAAATCTTGTGAACATGTATCTCTAACATCAAGTATGCTTCTGCCTCATAAGTGTTTAAACTTTCTGTATTGTGCAAAAACATCACTAATATTGATATGATAATCCTAATTTTGCCATCTACATATACAATCAACTAATCTTTGTTTGAACGTTTCTATAAAAGACTTTATACAACCCACACCTTGATTTTCCCACACTATGAAAAACCGTAAGTATTTAACATATCACAGAGTTTTGAGGCCCAGTTTATATTTCCTCTGTTGGCTAAATTTAACAGCGTTTATATGCCTCGTAAGGCAATCTCTCTTCACTCGTTTACATTAGTTTTAGCCAGTATCGAATACATCCAAAGCTTGAACTTATAGTTAAGGGATATCTTGCCAACTCACCATATATGAAATCGTTTGGCGTACTTAAACCCTCAATATTTTTTTTCAACATAAGCAGTTGAACACTTCCAATCACCAAACCTGCTTTCTCTAAACCCCATATTTCTGAAACATACAGTAAAAGTGGTTGAATTTGTGTGTCAAACAACTTCAAAAATAATTTTAATGATTCACTAATCAGTTTGTTCAGTTTACTTAGAATACTGAAGGCAGCTGGTTTTGCTGAAGTGAACGTAGTTTTCTCAAGAGTGCTTTTGCCCTACGCAGTTTGTTCTCCCGTGGAAAATAGTTGAGCAGCACTGTTTTAGATTCTTTTGGCTTTGGATAGCTTGTCGGTAGAAAGTCCAGCCACGATAGAACTACAGTAGTCTAGTCAAACCAGAATGAAAGATACACACAGCTTCTTTGTGGCATCAGCAGAAAGAAATGGGCGGATTTTGCTTATTCTGCAAAGTGGGAGGTACATTGTTTAGATCAGCTAGTTAACATCAGTTTCCATGGACAAGAATTAATGCATATAACACAACACGAGTCCTAGCAAATTTCTGAATAGTCTAGAACAATCGGAGGTAACTATGGTTCTTGAGGGTTTTTCAGAATGCATATTTTGTATCTATGTACACGGTTGTTGTTTTTTCAATGTACATGCTTTCATCCAGGCAGCTATGTTCTCCGTTTCGTTTTTAATTTCTCTGGCAGTATTTGAAATGCCTGGTGGGAAAGCAGAACGGTCCAGTGGTCGGTCATAAGCAAATAGACGGGAGTGTGCCCCCGATTTTTGTTTAATAACAGGGTCAGGTGTCGTAATAAATACACCGTAAAGAAAACAGAGCCAAAAACAGAATCCTGTGAAACATGACAGTTGAGCAAACATAGAGATAACCTGGCGTTGATGAACCCCCCCCCCCCCCCCCACTGAGTTTGACAAGAAAGGTATGACTTGAGCCACTCAACAACATTTTCAATGCAGCCAAATGTGATGACAATCTTGAGGTTATAGTGTCAATTATCAAAAAACACCCGAGGGTGCTGGATGGAACCAGAGCAACCCATCACCACTGGCTACACGATAAGCTCCCAAATTGGGACGCCACATGGTAGCCATTTCGCCAGACAAAGAGGGCCTGCCTATGCGCTGCATGACCCAGTTGGACCCAGTCATGAGTTACCTTGTTAACAAACCGAATAACGAAGTGTGGAGATGACGAACCCTTGGACATAACAACACAGTTTGGAGTTTGTTCAAGAGGGATTCATCACACTCGGGTGATTCTATATGCGCTCCACCCAAATCTGCCAGCAATGATCTGACAGACTCTTTGAGTCTGCACAAAACCCTATGCGATAGCAACGTCTTGAAATGAGGGGGGCAGAGGGAAAAGGGACCTATGAAACGCTAAGCTGATACCACCAGAATGATGGAACATTAAGATGGGCAGCCAACAGGCCAGGTTTTATGTTGCGGGCCGGGAATGAACTCAAGATATGAGATCTGGGGTCCACGGCTCAATTAAACAAAAAAGAACCAACCAGTCCGCTAAAAAGCACAAGGCACACCAGCCTGGTCCAGCCCAGCCACTGGACCAAAAGAGAATAAAGTCATCCTTTGCTTTTCTTCGAGCCTTCATCCCTCTACAAGGCAGCTCGCCCAGCTACCAGCTCATCCAACCCCCAACTGTACTACCCTCAACACAGTCTCGACACTATGTGGGGTGGAGCTTCCACACTGTTTGATCGAAATGTCAAGGGGGGCGATCGTTCAAGTAGGAAAAGTTGTTAGACATGTTGTTCCAGAAGTATTGTTGCTGTTTTTGCGTTTTCAGCTAGATCTACCATACCCAAAAGGGATCCCATGTGTGCCATCTTTGGATGACAATCTTGAGGTCAATGATGATGTCATGGTCATTAGCGTTAAATGCTGTTGAACGATATAGTCGTGAGAGAATGTCAATAACTATATTTGTTTTAAATCCATACTGTCCTCACGTTTCTTATTCATAACGTAATTATGTTGATATTGGTATTGGTTTGGCTTGCTAGTTTGTTTGCTTGTTCGCTTGATTGCTTTGATTACTTGACTGATTCATCTGTAGGTCCTCTTCGGTTCGTCTCCAACGCATCGGCTGAAAAACAGACGGTTAAGCCTGGCGAGGATGCTACATTCTCCTTTGACGTTGTATCCTACACCACAGAAGTGACAAGTTGTTGGCTTCGTATCCAGGGATACATCTTGCCCTGCAACATCAACATGATGTATGTCACACGTTCGTGACGTATGTAATATGTTTGTGATGTGTGTAACACGTCTTTGACTGATCGATACGTTTGTAATAAATGTAACACGTCTTGGATGTATGTAATATGTTTGTGATCTGTGTCACAAGTCTGTGGTGTATGCAATACGTTTGTGATTTCTTCAATATCAGTGACGAAAGAACTTGTTCTGATCATTTTGCTGCCCTTGCTTCTCTGAATCTCATAGAAACTCCCAGAAATAATCGTCTAGTCACTCGCCCCAACCTTAAGTCTGTCGACCTTAATTCAACGCCTTCAATTTTGAAGCGACTGAACTACTGTCACAAGTCAGTGCTCCACTGATCCTGCTACTTTATATACGTCAATAGTTCAAGCCCCTCCCTCCACACGTGTTCTGCCCGATCGTCTATGTGTGCCTTGGTACACACATACATGTACATAAACTACGCAAAACAAAGTGAGAACGTCGGAGGGCCGAGCACCAGTTGCTGTCTTTTAAACTAGAAGTACACCGGCAGATCTATCAGTTCATGCGCAAGAAGGTAACCGAGTTGCTCTCTAAAGCGAAAACTGACTACTTTTCCTCACAAGTTCTTGAAGCTAAAAATCACAAAAAAATTATGTTTTCCACCGTGTCTGATTTACTTGGCACTGAGAAATCAACTCCCCTGCCAGCAAATATTGGTCCAGATGATCTCCCTTCTGCTTTTTTCCACATTTTTATCCAACAAAATTTCCAACCTGCGTACCAAAGTTGATTTGGCTCCCTTTCACCCAACACTCCCAGATCCTCCATTTACTGGCTCTCATCTCCCCTAATGAACCTCAAAGAAATGTGTTTCAAATCTTGTGAACTTGATCCCATTCCGGCCTCTCTCTTTTCACATATCTAACTTCTTCCATCAGTTACTTCCATCGCCAATTCTTCTTTGATCTCAGGAGTCTTCCCTTCTGCTTTCAAAAGTGCTCTTGTCCGGCCACTTCTCAAGAAAAAGAATCTCGATCCTAGTGACCTTAAAAATTATAGACCTGTATCAAATCACCCATTTCTCTCTAAGCTCCTTGAAAAAGTAGTCCTAAAACGACTGAATGTGCATATCTCCTTAAATCATCTCCACCATCCTTACCAGTCTGCATATCTAACAAACCACAGTACAGAAACAGCTCTTGTTCACATAGCCAACGGACTTCTTGCTTCTGATGCTGGTAACATTTCTCTCCTAATACTCCTCGATCTGTTTTTTTGCCCTTGATACTATCAATCAGTCCATCCTCTTCTTTTGTCTTGAACACACTTTTGAAATTCGTGGTACTGCTTTTTCTTGGATATCCCCCTATCTGTCTGATCGCTTTCAGTCAATTGTTGTCTACGGAAATCAGTCTGAGCCTGTTCGGCTTTCTCGCGGAGTTCCCCAGGGATCTGTTTTAGGCCCTGTTCTGTTCACCCTTTATACTTCACCCCTAGCCAGCATCATCAACAAGCATGACATGAAATATCATTTTTACACAGATAATTCACAACTATAGAATAGCACCACCTCTGAAAATATCACCTTCCTCATCTCAGAAGTATCCAGCTGCTACGTTGATATCCAGAACTGGATAATAAAAAATAAACTACAGTTAAATGGTGATAAAACCGAAGCCATGCTTGTAGGTACCAAAAAATAAACTTGCCTCTATCACACTGAACACTATTCAGCTTGGTGACAACATCATCCCTCTCTCTGATTCTGTCAAGAACCTGGGTGTGACCTTGGACAACACTCTTTCTATGCATACGTTTCTGATCCCGACCTGCCAATCAAGCTACTATCAGATTCGGCACATTGGTTACATTCGAAGATATCTTTCAACTGAGACTGCATCAAGGCTTGTGACATCTCTTATTTTGTCTCGTCTTGATTACTGTAATGCTCTGCTTACTGGACTACCAGCTGCTTCTCTCCTATGTCTACGCCCTCAGAAAGAAAATATTTGCTTGTATCAGTCCTCTCCTTTGCTCTCTTCACTGGTTGCCTGTCTTAAAAAGAATTGAATATAAGCTGGATACCTTGTGTTACAAATCTATTCACCAGTCTGCTCTATCATATCTTTGCAACAACATCAATATTTGTACGCCAACTCGCATCTTGC
>JAPXFY010000012.1:46480843-46495843 GCA_030674185.1 Monoplex corrugatus | reverse complement strand
TACTGTGATGAGAGTGTAAGGCCCTTCATTCTGTCTGTACTGTGGTGAAAGTGTAAGGCCCTTCATTCTGTCTGTACTGTGGTGAAAGTGTAAGGCCCTTCATTCTGTCTGTACTGTGGTGAAAGTGTAAGGCCCTTCATTCTGTCTGTACTGTGGTGAAAGTGTAAGGCCCTTCATTCTGTCTGTACTGTGGTGAAAGTGAAAGGCCCTTCATTCTGTCTGTACTGTGATGAGAGTGTAAGGCCCTTCATTCTGTCTGTACTGTGGTGAAAGTGTAAGGCCCTTCATTCTGTCTGTACTGTGGTGAAAGTGTAAGGCCCTTCATTCTGTCTGTACTGTGGTGAAAGTGTAAGGCCCTTCATTCTATCTGTACTGTGGTGAAAGTGTAAGGCCCTTCATTCTGTCTGTACTGTGGTGAAAGTGAAAGGTCCTTCATTCTGTCTGTACTGTGGTGAAAGTGAAAGGTCTATCAATCACCTCTGTTATTTGATGAATGTTTTAAGTCCTTCATTCTGTCTGTAATGTGATAATGTGTAAGGTCTTTCAATCTGTCTGTAATGTGGTGAAAGTGTAACGTGTTGCTCTGTTGCAGACGAGCTATACGAAATCGCAGCGTAAACCACACAGTAGCGAGACGACATCTTTGTTGAGGAAACGTCCGGCAATCACTATTTGAGAATCCTTGAGGGACCACCAGTCATCTCTGCCCAAATGGCTCCAAGAGACAAAATGTGTGGTCAGCCCCCAGATGGACCACTTAGGGTGTCTCTCTTCACCTCTCCTCACAAATCTCCAATATTTAGAATATTTATTATCATCATCAAATCATGTCCAAGTCAATGACACAAAATGTGTTTCGTTGCAATTGTTTTTCGTCAGCTGCTGAATTCGATGAAACTGTATATGATTAGTTTCCCGCTATTTGTTTTTTACAACACTGTCATTATATCTGATTGTGGTGTCTAGTCTTCGTTCGAGATATACGTTTCCTTTCTGTGCATTGTATTCTTAGAACCATCGCCATTATATCATCACATGTCGGCTTTTTTCTTTTTACTATTATACTTTTTTCTCTTGCTGACCATGCATTAATCCATCATCATTATAACATCATCAAGATTCAAGACTCGAAACTCAAGAAGTGTATTGATCTTTTTTAATACATCAAACATTGCAAACATTGTCATATCATGTTGAATACACAGACAGACACGCGCATACAGACGCACACGCACACACACACACACACACACACACACACACACACACACACACACACACACACACACACACACACACACACACACACACACACACGCACACCCACACACACACATATGAACACCATACCTCACACAAACATGTACAAATACACTTTCATACACATGGTCGCTCATGTACATAGGCATAAAGTGACGAATTACCATGCAGAATTCCACTGAGCGAAAATAGGGCAACTGACTCCCCACCCACAGCCCAGCTTCTCTCTCAAAAGGGCGAGATCCAGAGGCAAGGCCAGGTGTGATATTCTGCTCATCATCATATTTACGTGCCTTGCCGCATGACGTTGGCGATCATGGCCCTCTATACCAATCTATCCCTTGTCGCTGCAAGCACATCTTCCACATTCTCTGCCCGTAACCAATATTTTCTCCCTAGGTCTACCTGGTGTTCTCCTTCCCTCCAGGTTTTTTCTTGTGATATTCTGCTCATCATCATAATCATGTGCCTTACCGCATAACGTTGACGCACGACCCTCAATACCAATCTATCTCACGTCGATGCAAGTATATCTCCTAGAGTAAATGTTCAATATTTCAAACACATGTATTTTGAACACTTTAGTTTTCTGTTTCTCTTCGCTTTCTTTTCTTGTCCTGCGCTCACTAAATACATTGTATTATGATGAAGATTAACTCTGACTATACTGGTGAGTACGGGACAAGAAAGGAAAGCGAAGAGAAGCAGAAAACTGTGAGTGTTCGAAATATTGCTCATTTACTCTACTCTTTTTGTCCCCCCAAAAACGTTCCAGTACTTGCTCTCTAGGTCTACTTGGTATTCTTTTTTCCTACAGTTGTGTTGTTGTGATTAGGTGCTCAAACGATTTGTCGTCATTAAAATTTTCCTAAATCTTTTCTCTATCAGGGTATAATTAGTTTGAATTCCTGTGCTGTTTCCTGGAATACCCGTGTCCGTTTTCTTTGGTTGGGTTGCTCAAACCGAATGTTTTCCTGTATGAATTCATTTACTTGTGTCCACTCAACAAGTTTCATTATCCTTTCATTTTTCGTGTCAAGACCATCAGGTCCAGCTATGTCATCTACTTTTTCCTGTCCCACTTCAGCATTAAAATTTTCCATTATTCTTGTAATGTCTTGTGATTTACACCGACCTTTGGCTGTCTGGAATTCTACATAGAAGTCAGTTTCTTCCTCAGTACTTGCGGATGTAGGTACATACACTTGGACGATGTTGATATCAAATGGCTTGCCCTCCAATTTAACTAGTAAAGCACGGTTTGACATGGCTCAGTATCCTTTGATGGACTTTGACTTTTTGTCATTCATTTTGATACTATCCCTCTTTCATCTGTAACCCCCCCCCCCCCTTCCCGGATATGTAATTTCTGTTTGCTTGCCTAATCTTCTTACCATGCCTGCTGCTTTCCATCTCACCTCTCACAGTCGCAAAAAAATGGACGTTCAATCTTTCCATTTCTATCGTGATGTTTTCTAGTTTTCCCTTCCGGAGCTTTGTTCTAATGTTCCATGTTGCAATTGTTGTATATTTTAATGTAAAATCAGTAGCTTGATTACGGTCTGGTGTCACCTGCTTAACATAATTTCCTCTACTGGACCAAGGTGCTCGAGTGGAGGCCCTATTTGTTCTTTTCTTCTATTCATATATTCGGTGTACATATTCTTTGGAGAATACAATGGTGGTTTCCCCTTGCCTTCCATCGTTTATGTACGGACTCTCCGTTAGCCTCTATGTCGTTCCCACGATTACCCACAAGGCAGTCGGGGCTGTAGACAGATTTTTTGGCGCCTCCCTTCGCCGAGAAGATCCCTTCTTTGAGCATTTAAGGCATTTATTGACACAGCTGTGTCACGGGATGTACTTCCCCCTCCCCACGATCACCACCATTAGTTCGTGATTTTTAAGCAACTAACCTGCACATCTGCAGGTCCTTCCCCTATCCACCACCTGGGGACACGCTGTGTTGGGTACGTTAGCCCACACCGTAACTGTAGTACTCATCATCATCATCATGTGCCCTGCGTTGTAGATCATGGCCCTTCATACGAATCTATCCCCTGTCGCTGCAAGTACATCTACCACCCTCTCTGTCCTCAGCCACCCTGCAAGTCAGTCCAATATTCTCTCCCGGGATCTACCTGGTGTTCTCTTTCCCTCCAGCTTTCCTGTTGTGACCAGGTGAAGTGCTGTATCTGGAAAATGTTGGCCCGCTCACCGTATGCTCCTGATCAAACTCAATGTGCAGTATGAAAGTAGATTGGAGTAGACCCACATCTACAAGACTGAAAAAATCAGACAGCAAAGTGTGCTAGTCTAGCCAGCAGCTCGAGGAAATCCGGCTTTCAAGCTAAGCTCCTAGCCACAGAGAGTGTTGATAGGCACATCAGCGTATGGCATGAAACAGCCCTTGATCTCTGGGAAGGAGAGGAACAAAGCCTTATAGGCAATGGCAAAATTAGCTGAAAAATACTCTAGCTGGATATGGTCGAGGGGGAACAAAAGTGAACATCACAAAACCTTAGAATTCTCCTATATGTTATATATCTCGCGATGTCCGATAGCTAAATAGTCGACACCCGTCATTAAATTGACTTGGCCTTGAGAGACCTGAAACTGGTTTCTTGGTTGAGATATGGAGTTTACATTAACCAAGATTATTCCAGCGGTAGGCTGATAAAATACCAGTATGAAATATAGACTAGGTAAAACATAGCCTAGGGTTTATGTGCAGGCTTAAGGCTTGTGTCATGATCATTATACACATGGCACCTGTGACGTTAGTGCATAATATGGAATTCGTTCCGAGCGCGGAAACGTCATCTTGAGAATCTGAAACTGAAACTGAGACAGCTGGCCACCTTGGATGCCCGGATTGAGGACTAATTTCTCCTTTTGAGAAAAAATGAAGTCAGCTGAGGGGCATCCAGGAATCATGAACTGGTTACGGTCGTGGCGTGTAAGAAGTTTCAGGCCGAAACACTTGCTTGAAGGGGGCTCCTCTTGTGAAGACTATCTGCTTGTCTTGCTTTCCTGAGACTTTCTTGATGCTGCCTGACAAAATAAATTTTAAAAAAAGGACTTTACACCTGCCGATATCATATATCATCATCATCACTACTGTTCCTGAATTGTCTGTGTTAACTGTTTTTAATCCACCATAGTGGAGGTTTCGATCAATATAATCAACTGAGCAAGAGACTCTACATGTATTGAACATTTTCTGTGGAACTGTTACTGCTTTTTCATGTGAACAATTATTGTCTTATTTGTATAAACTGAATAACTTCAGTTGCCACATTGTTCGATGATGCTTGATTATCGTTAAGCAAAAGAATGTAGTTTTTGAAATTGATTCATAGGGGAAATGTTGACATGTGGTGGATCTTAATGTTTATTTTTGAACTTCCAATGTGAAATATATCATTCATTCAAAAAAAACAAAAAAACAAAACAAAACAAAAAGAAAGAAAGAATGGTTAGATTGACAAATGCATTCCAAATATACGTACTTATCAAAGACTATTGAATAAGAATTCCGAATATACGTACTTTTCAAAGTCTATTAAATAAAATTCAAAATTGAACAATATAATGCCAAAATAAACTTTGATTTGTCTGTCTTTTAATGCTCAATGGAATGACGATAAAACAGTTTTCTTAATAGATAACAGATTCATCTTTATGACATGTTTGAAATCTTGTTCACTTTGAAATCTCCCATGTATGAAATATGTTTTTTTGTCTTCTGTGTGTTGTATGTTGTCAGATGTCTAAAACATTCCTCTTATGTGTATGAATTGGATTTGTTTTGTTTTTACATTGTTTGTTGATGTCTATTAAAAATGAATAAAAAAAGGTGAAAAAAATATAATCTATTGATGACACTTTTTTGTTACAGTTTGTGTTCGTTGGATGTCAGTTTCTTTAGTTTTTTTTCCCAATTATGTTTTGTTTTCTCATCGGTCGTATCATCTAGAGTCAACTTCTGCTGTAGTCTACTCAAAATTACTGATACTCAAGACATCCAGGACATCACTTGGTGGTTGCTGGAATATCGAACTGTTTAACGAATATTGTTAGTTTCATGTGTGTGTGTTGTGTGTGTGTGTGTGTGGGGGGGGGGGGGGTATGTGTGATCGTAAACTACCTAATCACGTGAAAAAAAGAATACACAAGTGAAATGGTGTGTGCTTAGGAGCTCACCGATGAGTTAGGAGACCAAGCTGGTAGAAATATGGCTAAATTATAGTCGGGACAATGTATGGTGCGCATTATTCGGTAGTTTTCCTTTCTGAGTGTGTTTGTACATGTATATGTCGGATTTTGGGGATGTCTTTTCCTTTTTTTGTGTGTGTGTGTGTGTGTGTGTGTGTGTGTGTGTGTGTGTGTGTGTGTGTGTGTGTGTGTGTCCTCTTTGTCTGTGCTTGTTTATTGTGCTTATGATAGTGCTATAAATTAGACATGGTCTCATATATATATATATATATATATACATACATACATACATACATACATACATACATACATACATAGACGTGTATATATATAATATCTATTGATTTCTATCTATCTATCTATCTATCTATCTATCTATCTATCTATCTATCTATCTATCTATATATCGTAAATATATGTATATATGTATATATGTATATACACACATGTCTATACATATACAAATACATATGCATATACAAATACATATATATATATATAGATATAGATATAGATACATACATACATAATACATACACACATACATACATACATAGATGCATAGATAGATACATACATGCGTACATGCACACATACACACACATATACATACATACATACATACATACACACATACACACACACATACAAATATACATACATACTTGCATGCATACATACATACACACATACACACATACACACATACATACATACATACATACATGCATAGATACATACATACATACATACATACATACATACATACATGTATACATACACACATACATACACACATATACACATACATATATCGCTAGGATAGAAATGCCATCGAACAGATCTTCAATCTGCTAACGATATAAATAAAACATCTCCAACACTATGTGGAGTTCGACTACGTCGTCGTTGTAGACTTCAAGAAGGCGTTTGATAGAGCCGGGACGGACTCACTGTGGGCCATAATGCAGGCGTGCAACTTTGGGCAAAAAGTCCATCCAGCGACCATGCCCCAAACATCCAGTGAGACAGTTACACAGGATGTTATTGGAGAATGGTTCGATACTTCGATGGAGTTTGTCAGGGCTACCGTCTGTCTCCGACTCTTTTCAGCATATTTCTTGAACAAATCATGACTACGCATTTGGAGATCATTTGAGCACAGTCAGCTTTGAAGAAAGAATCATCACAAAAGTTTGTTTTGCAGATGACAATAACGGCCTGGTAGGCAGTGAGTGCAAACGCACTACGCTTGGTAAAAGATTAGATGAAACGTCGATAAGATATGACATGGAAATTAGCATTAAGGAGTCCAGGTTGGTGTCCAACCACAAAACCACTATCATCACTGCTGATATAAGTGTCCATGGAAAAAAAGTGCAGACAACAATGTTCTCTGAAAGAACTTTTCATTTGGACCTCGAAATGATTGTCAACATTCCACAGATAATATCCAAACTGAGTCATAATTTCTGCCTATTCCACTTCCTTTTTACAGTATGTCTTGCATTGCTGCTTTTTATGTCCGCTTTTTATTTTTTGTTATTATTTATTTCAACATCTCGGTAGTGCAAATATATAATTCCACCTCAGACTATGACGATACTAAAATTATTCCAGCGGTAGGCTGATAAAATACCAGTATAAAATATAGACTAGGTAAAACATAGTCTAAGTAGGGCCTCAGGGGATCTGGCCAGCTCACGGGTTTATGTGCAGGATTAATTAAGGTTTGTGCCATGATCACCATACACATGGCACCTGTGACGTTAGTGCATATGGAATTCGTTCCGAGCGCGGAGACGTTGTCTTGAGAAACTGAAACTGAAACTATGACGATGATCATCAGAGGTCATTTCGCTGATCAGATGCGATCCACCTCAATCTTGGCAGCTCCTGGATGATAAACTACTGACCTTCCACTGTCTGCCTACTTCGACAGGTGCTTAGAGCTATAACATATAACTAAGTTAAATGTGAACACATATCAGTGCAACAGGTGATCCAGGGAGAGTAAAGAACAAACCACCAGTCATGCCACAAGCCGTTTGGAATATCAGGACCACTTCAATAACATACATATACAACATGTTACAAAAATACACAAAACCCGGATGGAATAGGTCAGTGTCACAAAGTTGATTTAAACAGAAAGATTCATGGAAAAGATGGATTTTAAGTTAGGTCTTAAAAGTGGACATGTTGGGCAAAGTTCTGAGATCAAAGGGCAGATTATCCCACAGAAAAAATTCAAAATGGGCAAAAGATTGGTACCAGATCGGTACGCGTGAGTCTTTCGTCTGTATCGATGGAATTCAAAATAACTCAGTATCAAAAGAACGAAGAGTACGGAAAGAGAAAATGCATGGTGCAATATAAAGATATAAGCAGAAGCAGTACCAGAAACAACATTGTGACATATGCAGCAGCCATGTATCCAGTACGCCGTTGAATAAGAAGCCAGCGGAGTGTACACAGCAGAGATATTGAAATCTTACGGCGAGAAGCTTTAAGGACGAGTCTTCCATCAAAATTTTGAACTTTCTGTAGAGGCTGAATAAGAGACATCATCATCATCATCACGTGTGCCCTGCCGCATGGCGCTGACGATCATGGCCCTCCGCACGAATCTTTCCCTTGTCGCTGCAAGTATATCTCCTACCGTCTCTGTCCTCAGCCACTCTGCAAGTCCGTGATTAACAGACAAGGCAGCGCTAATAAGATGACTGTTACTGTTTGGCAACCTGCTTGCGTCATATCAAAAGAATATGGATCGCTGCTTTAATATATATCACTTTGTGTATGCACGAGACTGTAGCCTACTAAAAGCGCCACACGATTTAAGTCAGCCGGCAAAACAAGACGGCCTAACAGTATTAACTATCATTTTAAATGGAAAAGGCCTAATATTAGATCACGGATACATCGTCACACTGATGTACTTACGCACACACATGTACACACATGCCCAATCACGTATTCACACACGCACTCTTGTTCGCACATGTATACATACATAGAGACGAACACGCACACAGACGCATGCACACGCAGACATATTCCTTAATATATTAAAATCGGATTCACTTACAGAGGAATGCAGGAAGCAGGTGGATAGGGTGAGGGAATCAAAGGGTAAAGTTTTTTTTTTTTTTTTTTTTTTTTTTTTTTTTTTTTTTGCAGTTGGTGGATAGGGTGCAGGAGTCTAAAAGGTTAAAACCAGACATCGAACAGCACTGGAATACTTACAACAACGGCATCTAGGGCGTCAGTGCATATGGAATTCATTCCTGGCGCGGAGACGCCATCGTAAGGAAACTGAAATTGAAACTGTGAAAGTATTATTCAGGTCAAGGCCAAGCCCTCAGTATGTCGACAGACCTGTTGTCAGTCAGCAAGCTAAAATAGCCGTCTCTGACACGCAAACAACTTGTTTGACCTTTCATACATTCCACAGGTAAAAAAAAAAACAAATATTCAGACAGAAATCAAGAAACGCATAAGAGTCTCCTTCCTCTCTCTCTCTCTCTCTGTCTCTCTCTGTCTCTCACTGTCTGTCTGTCTGTCTGTCTCTGTCTCGCTCTCTCTCCCTCCTCTTGTCTGTCTGTCTGTTTCTTTCTCTATCTCTCTGTCTCTCTCTCTTACTCTCTTACTCTCTTTCTCTCTCTGTCTCTCTCTGTCTCTCTCCTTGTCTCTGTCTGTCTGTCTGTCTCTGTCTCTTTCTCTCTCTGTGTCTCTCTCTCTGTCTCTGTCTGTTTGTCTGTCTTTCTCTTGCTCTCTGCCTCTCTTAGTGTCTCTGTCTCTGTCTCTGTTTTTGTCTCTCTCTCTCTCACGCACACACACACGCACACACACACACATGCGCACACACTCACACACACACACACACACACACACCACACACACACACACACACACACACACACACACACACACACACACACACACACACACACACACTACATACCCACGCACTGGCGCACATTAACATAAACTCACATACGCATGCACACACGAACACAGCGCACACCCCCCACACACGCACGCACGCACGCACACACACACACACACACACACACACACACACACACACACACACAACACACACACAACACACCGTAAATGCCACTAGGACAAGACGGGGTAAAACAAATCTGAAAGGCCAGAAGCTGAGAAAAAAGCACCAACATCAAAAACTATGGATAGTTTTTACAACGGAAATTTGACTAACCGTAAGAGTGGCGGAATTTGTGTAAAGATGGCAGACGAAAAAGGAGTCTTAAATAGCAATAAGACAGAGGATAACACTGAGAAGAAAGAGAAAAAAAAAGAAAAGAAAAGAAAAGAAAAATCTACTAGAAAAAGAGCAGGGGGAGGCAAATGAAAGAACGAAAGAAAGAAAAAAAGAAAAGAAACGGAAAGGCAGAAACGAAGGAAAGAAAGACAAAAAGAAAGGAAAGAAAGAAAGGAACAAATGATGAAAGAAAAAACAAAACAAAGAAAGAAAACCAAAAGATGAGAGCAAGAAAAGAAAGAAAGTAAAAAAATGTAAAGAATGTTAAAAAACAACAAAACAAATGAAATAGCAGAAGAATGGAAAGAAAGAACGAACAGAAGAAAGACAGGAAAAAGGAAAGTAAAACAAAGAAAGAAATCAAAGGATGAGAGCAAGAAAAGAAAGAAAGAAAGAAAGAAAGAAAACAACGAAAGAAACAAACGAAATAGTGGAAGAAAGGAAAGAAAGAACGAAAAGAAGAAAGACAGGGAAAAATAAGAAAGAAACACCGAAAAGAAAACATCTAATACACAGAAATATTTCAGATACTTTGCTTTAATGAAGGCAGGAAAAAGGAAAAAATGTAATGGTCGAAAATATGCACGATAGATATTCCGTACAGTTTGGGAGAATAAAACTGCTACTGCATAAAAAATATGAAATAAGAATGGATGGAAATTAAAATGAAAGAAAATGAACGTGGATAAAAGAGAAGCAAAGGTCAGGTAACTGTTATTACATGCAGTAGAATTGTTATTGTTATTGTTGTTGTTGTTTAAAGCCCAGCCGACTGCATAGAGCCATGTCAGGGCTACAACCGTTTCAAAACATATAGAATACTTCAACAGAAAAAAAAGGAAAGAAAATTAAGTACATACACCAATGCATTTGCGCACATGATCTCAGGAAATGCCCCTGGCGTTGACCACTCCGTCAAATTTATCGCACATGGGGATTTAAAAACCAAACCTGTATACAACTTTAAACATAAATAAGGACGCTAAAACATAAAAACGGGCATAAATTACCTAAAATTGCTTTCGCATATCTCACCTACCTAGAGCCAAAAACGAAAGCAATACATGTACACAATTATCAATCCTAAGAAAAAGTACGTAAGACTTTATTGAAAATATACAGGTGAATGGATCAACAAGGCAGACAATCATAGGAAGAAATAACAAAAACAAAGGAACAAAGCAGAAACATAGAGAGTGACAGAAAAGAAAAAATTTCTAGCACAGACTTTCTAGAAGGTGGGGATGTTATTTATACTGAAAGAGCTCCCGGCATCCCCACGGGGGAATGCAGTAGGATCACTTAGAGATACTGGAAATAGTCGAGTGTTAAATTATGATAAGGAGACGTAATTATAAAGAGCAAATATTAAGGTGGACAGTACACCTTTAATAACTAAAAAAGCCATCATGTTCTCAGTCTTTGTCAAGCATGAAAGACTAATAATAATTCTTGGGTTGGACCAAGCCTTCATCTTGTTCTATTTTAAAGTAAAAGGAAAGGAGGAAAAGAAAACGAAGGAAGGAAGGAAAGAAGGAAGGACGAAAGGAAGGAAGGAAGGAAGGAAGGAAGGAACGAACGAACGAAAGAACGAACGAAGGAGAATTACAGGAAGTATGAAAGAAAGAAAAGAAAGAACAATTGATAGCATGAAAATAACGAATGATGTATTATTTATTAAAAAAAATGGATATATAAAGGTGTAGAGTATATTGGAAGAAAGTTAAACGAGCACAGGGACATCATTGTCTGTAATACCTTTATATGAAAAACACAGAATAAACGTAGATTTTATCACATATTCAAGGTACATTCAGCAGTGCAACATTACAATTGTAAGATAAGTGTATCTTTTGATTTGTGCAAGGCATCATGCGTTTCAGAAATATCGTTCTGTGGGAATTACATTCGTCTGTCAATAAAGGAGCAAGATTATGTGATTGCGTATCTTCAGATGATATCATCCAAAGTGTGGAAGGACAGGGAACGCGAAAGTTAACGTTGAATTAAATTGAAGACAAAAAAATGTTTTAAGAAAACTCGAAATAAAAATAATGAAACCAAAATAGCATCAGATTAGATAGTTAATAGTATTTTGGCTACAAACGTAGTCTTGTCAAATAAGGACACTCAAAGAGATGAAACAAGCACATTTTTTGCAATGAAAGAGAGTTTTTTGCATTTGTTTTAGTAGATCTTTTGGGGAAAAACATCCAAGGGCTATAAAGGACTGTAATGTGGATCATCATCATCATCATCAGGTGCCCTGTCGCATGGCGTTGGCGACCATGGACTTCCAACCATCTCTATCTCTCGTTGCTCCTAGCATCTCCCCCACTCTCCTCATTCCCAGCCAATCTGCAAGTCCGTCCAGCATTCTCTCCCTGGGTCTACCTGGCGCTCTCTTTCCCTCCAGCTTTCCCGTTGTGACCAGGTGCTCCAAATCCCCCTTCCTCATAAAATGGCCTATAAATGTTGCCTGTCTTTTCCTAATCTTCCTTATGAGTGATCTACTTGTAATGTGAATATGTATGCATAACACGAAACGAAAATAATGTATCATTTGAACACGATTTCAAACGAAACATTTTACTTTATCATACTATCAGTGAAATTATTCGACTTTATTAAAATGTCCATGAAACTTTTCGTCTATACACAATACAAAATAAGACCCTATCACGATATTTTGGATTTAAGAACTACCTAAGAACATATTTCGTTTACACAAGTTGCTTACATACAATGAAATCAAATGTAAATTGTTATAATACAAACAAAATATTTAATATTGATTGGATGTAACATGTGAAATAAACAAGATAATGGAAATAATTTCGAATAAACCATAGTCAGTTGTTGAGAGGGATAGTAATTTGCATTCATTGTACAAATACTTTCATAACAAGATTAACATAAGTTTGGACAGAGGCATGGTGTGCTTGTATCTGAATAGCAGTCAATCATACCAAGAGAAATGCAGGACATAGAAATAAATAGCTAAAAGTGAGACAGTTGCTAGTATCCTTCTTTGACGTGTGAGTCTGATGGTTTTTATGTAAAATACGAAATTTTGTTGCTATTGTAATGAATACGTTCGGTGGTTTCGCTGTTATCATCATCATCATCACATGTGCCCTGTCGCATGTCGCTGGTGATCATGGCCCTCCATACAAATCTATCCTATGTAAGTACATCTCCCAGCCTTTCCGTCCTCAGCCACCCTGAAAATCCGTCCAATATTTTCTCCCTGGGTCTACCTGGTGTTCTCTTTCCCTCCTGCTTTCCTGTTGAGACTAGATGCTCCAATTTCTCTTTCCTCATAAAATGTCCTATAAATTTTGCTTGTCTTTTTATAATCGTCTTTATGAATGATCTTCTTGTGTCTGCCTCCTTACTTTTATCATGTCCTCAGATCATTGGATTGATGTTGAATGATTTACTTTTGCCGTTGTTTTATTCCAAAGCAACTGTCTACCAGGCACATTCACAACAATAGCATGAAAGTTTATGGGTGAAAGGCATTAAAGTGTTTTGTAAAATTGTTATGCGGTGTGTAAGGTTTGAGATGACTGCATGCGACCAGTCTTGTGATCTTCTTTTCAAACCTGTAGTCTGTGAAATCTTGCTATCAGGGAGACTGTTCCCTCTTTCAAATATATAACAGTTAGATGTACACAAACTTTCTTCCCCAAATCAGTCTGTTTTGAATCGAGATGCAGTCTAAAGCAGTGAGTATGTGGGGGTGTATGCTGTATGTGCAAATAGGAGTGTCATAGCAGGGTCAGACTGGTCTTTGAAATTATGTATGTCAGAGACCGTGGTCTCGAAGTTGATATTTCAAAGTTTGTCTCTCATATTTTGTTTGTTTGTTGGGGATTTTGTTCGTTTTATTTTTGGTGTCTTATTTTCACTGCGATAACGATGCTAATTTTGTCAGATAGAGCGAGAGAGAGATAGAGAGAGAGAGACAGACAGACCGACAGAGAGAGAGAGATAGAGGGAGAGAGAGACAGAGACAGAGAGAGAGAAAGAGAGCATGGTCTCGATCAGAAATTAAGTTTGTCACATATTTTGTTTGTCTGTTTGTGTGTTTGTGTGTTTGTTTGTTTGTTTGGTGTGTTATTTGCAGTGCGATAACAAAGCTAATTTTGTCATTACCGTACATTGTGGTAGGTAATCATTTCCAGCCCCCTTACGACACAATGTGTCTTACAAGCATTGGTTTATTCGGGGGAAAGATGGCAGAAACTTCAATTTTATCCAACAAACTTAGTAAAAAAACAAACAAACAAAAAACAAACAAACAACAACAAAAAAACAACCATGCTCTTACACTTTTTTGACATTTTCTTGTCGTCCACAAACCTAAACAGGGTCAGGTACCTCTTCACAGCTGTTATAGGCATTTGTAAGACGAAGTATAGACGGCTTAGGGTAAGATAACTAAGAGAAGAGAAGAGAAGAACAACAAGCGATGTAGACTCTTCTCTGCATTACAAAACCAGCAAGCGTGATTACATGCCCTTTTCTTTATTCAACCACGTCAGATAATCGTGATTGCTGTTCTTGAGGGAGACGAATGGCAGAATGGTTCAGACGTTCGCCTGCCGATAACTAAACTCGAGGTTCCAGGGTTCGCTCCCCGTACAGGCCTCGACTTTTCTCCTCAGTTTGACAGGAAAATCGAACTGAATGTCTAGTCCGGAAGGGTACGAAAAACGAGTCAGACCCGTGTGCCATCTGGCTGCGCACTTTAAAGATCCCACGGCAGTTGAAAATCGTGAAGAGCAGGGCATTGCCCGGCTGCCTTGGTATAAAACATTGGAGAGATAGGTTGGTTTCCCAGGTCCCACCCCATGAAGACCAATTAGCCTTCTGACCTTTCTGAAGTCTTGGTTAAAAAAAGAGAAAAAAATGTGACTATGAATATGAATTTGAATCTAGGGAGAGGGATGTGCTGGCCCCGGGAAAAGTTGAAGCCTCTGCCACCTCACTTCCCTAAGGACCCCAGAGTTAAGGAACTATCTAGGTAAGACCTCAGGACCTGGCCAGCTCATGGGTTTATGTACAGATTTATAGCTTGTGTTGTGATCATTCTGGATCTTCTCCATCACATGACACAAGTGAGGTTGGTGCATATGGAATTTCATTCCGAGCGCGGAGACTCCATCTTAAGAAACTGAAACTGAAACTGAAGCTATTCATGTAGGAATGGAGTTCCTTAC
>JAPXFY010000012.1:46460843-46463343 GCA_030674185.1 Monoplex corrugatus | reverse complement strand
AGTGACAGTAGCCTGAGGGACCTGGCGCACATTTGAGTCCAGTAAATGTCCTAAGTGACAGCACAGTTGAGTTTTTACTCTTTTGTTCCCGTTCCCAAGTAAAAGACATCTCTATTAATTTTCTATTTTGCTCTACACGTGAAGAAAAGAGGAATGTGATAAAGCTGACAAAGTGAAGAAAGATGAAAACAGGGGAAAAGACAGAAATATATCAACAGTTCCACGAGAAAAAGATGGAATATGAGCTCTCAAAGAAACATGAAACCAGGCAAAAATTTCTGACGCATTTTGGAAATGATAACAATGGCCTAACATCATGATTTTGCTGCGTTGTAGTCATACTCACTCTTAGTGAATATCCGTCTGAACATAATACATGTACAATAAACCATATACTACAAACAATACAATATCAAAGTTTCCAAGAGTCCTGGTTCAGTGTGAATGCAACAAATGGTAGCTAGCCCATCACACATCAACCAGGGATGAATGGCACATATTCTTATCATCTCTATTGTCTCTGGTTACAACACATTCCCTCTGTCTGTCTGTCTGTCTGTCTGTCTATATCTATCTCTGCTTTCTCCCTCCCCCTCTAGGCATTCTCTCTCTCTCTCTCTTTGTACATATACATGTATATATCTATATATATATATATATACATATGTATATATATATATATGTATATATAGAGAGAGAAAGAGAGAGAGAGATTGATAGATAGATAGACAGACAGACAGACAGACAGATAGATATATAGACAGACAGATATATATATATATCCCCCTCTCTCTCTATTTCTCGCTTTCTATCTCTCTTCCTCTCTCTCTCTCTCTCTCTTTCTCTCTCTGTGTTTGTCTTTCTGTCTTTCTCTGTCTTTGTCTCTGTCTGTGTGTCTGTTTTCTCTCTCTCCATCTCTCTCTCTCTGTCTCTCCCCCCCTCTCTCTCCCTCTCTCTCTCTCTTCCACCCTCTCTCTCTTTACTTGTACCTGATAGTATCCGCAATAAATATCCACAATAAATTTTGATAAAAAACAGATGAAAAAACAAACAAACAAACAAAACACCATGAATTCCAGTCTTGATTTTTTTCTTTCTTCCATCGTGATTTAAACCTTGTCGGACTTGAGTGAGTTTTGTTGTTGGCTGCTCCAGATGGTCCAGGTCCAGCATCACCTTCCCACAAGGAACAAAAGTGCTGTGCTTGTTAGACATTGCTAATGATGAGTGGGGGAGGAAAGACTTCAGAACTATAATGATTGATCGAGTGACCTACAAACAATGTTTTTTGAAAAAAACCTGCAGACGGATGCCATTAATGAAAGGTGATGGTGGTGGGGCGGGGTGAGGAGGAGAGGAGGGAGAGAGGGAGAGAAAAGAAGAGGATAGGAAAGGAAGGAGGACAAAAAGTATTGTATCAAATTGTAATAAGCAGAGAGAAAAAGGGACAGAGAGAAAACCAGAGAGAGAGAGAGAGACAGACAGAGAAGCAGGCAGATAGACAGACAGAGACAGACAGACTCAGATAGAGACAGACAAATGGAGGCAGAGAGACAGTGAGAGACAGAGACAGAGAGAGAGTGAGTGAGAGAGAGAGAGAGAGTCAGACAGACAGACAGAGAAACAGACAGATACAGACGATAAAGACAGGCAGACAGGCAGGCAGACAGACAAAGAGACAGAAAGACAGACACACAGACAGAGAGGACTATTGCATGCAAACAAAACATAGAAGACTATGAAAAAAATCGTCCTGAGCACGCGGCATAAGCTGGCATATTTGAAATCACTCAACACTTAACCCCAAATCGCAATGTGACAGTGTGACGCATAATTGTAAAGCAATATGCAGTCATTGTAAACGACAATGGCCTGTGACTTCTGGCACACGTGGAAATCAGCATGATCGTTCAAGTGATGTCAATTCATAAATGTCAATTCATAAAACTTATTCTGTTCCTGCCCCAAACTGATAACACACTTTGTACACGAGGACTAAGGAAAGAAGATATTTTGTGACCTGTTAGTTTTGAAGGTTAAAAGCACCATGCTGATAACTCAGTGATCATCAACAGCACTATCATCATAATCATCATGTTCCCTGCCACATAGCGTTGGCGATCATGGCTCTCTCTACGAATCTATCCTTTGTCGCTGCGAGTACTTCTCCCACCCTCTCTGTCTTCGTCCACTTCATGAATCCATTCAATATTTTCTCCCTGGGTCTACCTTGGTGCTCTTTTACCTTCCAGCTTTCCTGTTGTGACTAGGTGCTCTAATTTCTCTTGCCTCATAAGAAATGTTGCGTGTCCTTTCCTAATCTTATTTATTAATGGTCTTCTTGTGTCTGCCTCCTTCAAGACTGTCTCGTTTGATTTCTTTGGTGTCAATGGACATTCTTCTCAGAAACCACATTTCAGTTGCCTCAATTTTGTTCTGACTCAGCTTGTTCACTGTCCACGCCTCACAACCGTATAACACTATCGGTTCTATATCACAT
>JAPXFY010000012.1:46450843-46455843 GCA_030674185.1 Monoplex corrugatus | reverse complement strand
GTCTCAATCCGAGATGGAACGCCATAGCATCATGATTATCATCCTCATCGACATCATCATTATCGCGTTGTAAAAACTGTGCCAGTTTCTGTGGTCATTAAGGTGGTGTAGAAAATGGGACGAAAAAAAAAAAGGTGAGCACGAAGGTAACTTCCCTGAGTTCGATGATCCTGAAAAAAAAGTTAAAAAAAACAACAAAGAAACAAGCTGGGAAGGAGAGATGATTGAAAGTCAGTGTGTGGAGGAGTTGGAGGAATTGAAGGAGGGAGATAGAGAGAGTGGGGAGATAGGGTGATAGGGTGGGGGGGGGGGGGGTGAGGGGAGAATGCAGATTCACGTAACATGATGACGATAAAAAAGAACTATGGGTGCACAACAGTGAGGAGATATGGTGAGAGGGGGGGGGGGAGGTGATGAGGGGAAAAAGTGGATTCAAGTAATATGATGACATAAGAACTATGGGTGTTCATGATAAAATAGAAACATGGGTGCACAACAGTGAGGAGATAGGATGACAGGTAGGGGGGTGATGAGGGGAGAAAGCGGATTCAGATGTATAATGACGATAAAAAAAAATACGGGTGCACAACAGTGGTGAGATAGGGTGGGAGGGGGGGGGTGATGAGGAGAGAAATCTGGTTCACGTAACATGATGACGATAAAAAAGAACTATGGGTGCACAGCAGTGAGGAGATAGGGTGGGAGGGGGATGATGAGGGGAGAAAGTAGATTCAAGTAATATGATGACGATATAAGAAATATGGGTGTACAACAGAGGGTAGACAGGGTGATAGGGGGGTGGGGAGAGTTATGAAGGTGATGATGGGGAGACTGCGGGTTCACGTAAAATTATGACGATAAAAAAGAACTATGGATGCACAACAGTGAGGAGATAGGGTGGGACGGGGGGGTGGGAGTGATGAGGGGAGAAAGTGGATTCAATAATATAATGACGATATAAGAAATATGGGTGTACAACAGTGGGTAGACAGGGTGATAAGAGGGGGGAAAGGGTGATATGGGGAGTAGGTGATTAGGGGAGAAAGTGGATTCAGAGGGTGATGGGGGGGGGGGGGGTGATGAGGGGAGAAAGTAGATTCAAGTAATATGATGATGATATAAGAAACATGGGTGTACAACAGTGGGATGATAGGGGGTGATGAGGGTGATGAGGGGAGACAGCGGTTTAAGAAACATGGGTGTGCAACAGTGGGTAGACAAGGTAATAAGGGGTGAGGGGGGTTGAGGGGAGGAAGTAGATTCAGGTAATATGATGACGATGTATGAAACATGGGTGTACAACAGTGGGTAGACAAGGTAATAAGGGGGGAGGGGAGAAAGAGGAGTCAAGTAATATGATGACGATGTAAGAAACATGGGTGTACAACAGTGGGTAGATAGGGTGATAGGGGTGGGGGTGATGAGGGGAGAAAGTGGATTCAGAGGGTGATGGGGTGTGTTGTGATGAGGGTAGAAAACAGATTCAAGTATTATGATGACGATGTATGAAATATGGGCATACAACAGAGGGGAGATAAGGTGATAGTGGGGGGGGGGGGGTGATCAGGGGAGAAAGCAGATTCACGTAAAATGACGATAAAAGGAAAACATGGATATACAACAATGAGGAGACAGGATGATAAGGGGGTGGGGGTGGGGTGAGGACAGAAAGCGGATTGAAATAATATGATGACGATATAAGAAACATGGGTGTAAAAGAAGCATAGGCGTTTGAAGTTTGTGAAGAGGCGATTAAGTTAGACGATTAGATGGTGAACAGTGCGGTGATAAGTAAGTTGGGCGGAGAAGATAGATGCGTTGAGAGAGGAAAGGAAGAGACAGCAGGGATGATTTATAACAACAAACATAAATTACAACCAGACAAACAAGCGAAGAGAAAAAAGTCACGGATACATTAGAAACGCTGGGGGAGAAGAAAGGGATATGGTAATACGTAACGAGAGACAAAAATAAGAGAGAGAGAGGGGGGGTAGGGAGGGAGGGATGGAGAGAGAGAGGGTAAGAGAGAGAGGGGGGAGGGAGGGAGAGAGAGAGGGGAGAGAGAGAGGGGAGGGAGGGAGGGAGGGAGAGAGAGAGAGGAGAGAGAGAGAGGGGAGGGAGGGATGGAGAGAAAGAGAGAGGGGAGAGAGAGAGAGAGGGAGGGAGGGAGGGATGGAGAGAGAGGAGAGAGAGGAGGAGGGGAGGGAGGGATGGAGAGAAAGAGAGAGGGGAGGGAGGGAGGAGAGAGAGAGGAGAGAGAGAGGAGAGAGAGGAGAGGGAGGGAGGGATGGAGAGAAAGAGAGAGGGGAGAGAGAGAGGGGAGGGAGAGAGGGATGGAGAGAGAGAGGAGAGGGAGGGAGGGATGGAGAGAAAGAGAGAGGGGAGAGAGAGGGGGAGGGAGGGAGGGATGGAGAGAGAGAGGAGAGACAGGAGAGAGAGAAAGGAGAGGGAGGGAGGGATGGAGAGAAAGAGAGAGGGAGAGAGAGAGAGGGGAGAGAGAGAGGGGAGGGAGGGATGGAGAGAGAGAGGAGAGAGAGAGGAAAGAGAGAGGAGAGGGAGGGAGGGATGGAGAGAAAGAGAGAGGGAAGAGAGAGAGAGAGGGGAGGGAGGGAGGGATGGAGAGAGAGAGGGGAGAGAGAGGAGGGGGGGAGGGTGGGAGGGAGAGAAAGAGAGAGGGGAGAGAAAGAGTGGGGAGGGAGGGAGGGATGGAGAGAAAGAGAGAGGGGAGAGAGAGAGGGGGAGGGAGGGAGGGATGAAGAGAGAGGGGGGAAAGAGAGAGGGCAGGGAGGGAGGAATGGAGAGAAAGAGAGAAGGGAGAGAGAGAGAGACAGGAGACAGGGAGGGATGGAGAGAGAGAGAGGGGAGAGAGAGGGGAGGGATGGAGGGATGGAGAGAGAGATAGAGGGGAGAGAGAGAGAGTTAGAGAGGGATGGATGAAGAGAGAGATAGAGGGGAGAGAGAGAGGGATGGATGGAGGGATGGAGAGAGAGATGAGAGAGAAAGGGAGGGAGGGAGGGACAGAGACAGATGGGAGGAGGGGGAGTGTGTGTGTACTCAGGACAATGTCACACAATACCGACTATGACACATCTGAATACGATGGTATAATATAAAAGCACGTACAACTCTCCAGCCCCCGCACTAAAAAAGCGACAGTGTGACAATCAGTCAACGAAGAGCATGCAGTCATTAAGAACCATGGTGGCCGGTGAGACCTTGAACTTTGAACCCAGTACATTTCCTTACCGACATTTACTGTTAACCTTTTTTTTTTCATTTTTTTTTTTCACTCTTATCCCCAACGGCTTTGAAGACAAGAACTGATAGTTTTAACGGAATGAGAGTGACTTTTTTTTCTCTGTCATTCTTCTACTGAGCGTGTCAACAATGTCTGACCCTTTTGTGTCTATAATTACCTTCCCCAATGCTTCCAATCCCCATCTCAAGAACTTGCCAACGCACAGGGTTTTGACCTGGCTCAGGGAGTCTGCTAGATAACTGCGGGCAGAAAATTGGATGGAGCGCACATGGACTTGTCCGAGTGTGATGAATCTCTTTTGAACTATCTCCGAACTGTTTCATAGATGTCCATGACCCAAAAATGTCAACATCTTCGTTATTTTTTAACTCCATAATGCCAGCATTTTCATCATCATGTGCCCTGCCGCATGGTGTTGGCAGTCATGGTCCTCCAAATGCATCTATCCGCTGTCGCCGCAAGCACATCTTCCACCCTCACTGTCCTCAGCCACCCTGCAAATCCGTCCAGTATTTTTCCCTGGGTCTACCTGATGTTCTCTTTCCCTCCAGCTTTCCTGTTGTGACCAGGTGCTCTAATTCCCCTTTCCTCTTAAAATGGCCTTTAAATGTTGCCTGTCTTTTCCTAGTCTTCCTTATGAATGATCTTATTGTGTCTGCCTCCATCAAAACTGTCTCGATTGTTTTCTTTGCTGTCCATGGAACTCTCAACATTCTTCTTAGAAACCACATCTCGGCTGCCTCAATGTTGTTCTGGCTTTGCTTGTTGACTGTCAACGCCTCACAACGGTATAACATTATCGGTTCTATATAACTTTCAAGAACTCTCTTCCTGATGATAATTGGTAGGCATTTGTTGGTAAAAATGCTTTTCATCTTCTTGAATGCTGTTTTGGCTTGGCCGATTCTGCTGGCTATTTGTGATGTGTATCTGCCGTCTGGTGAGATGACCGTTCCCAACATTTTTCAAACCTTTCATGTCTAGGCCGAAGCAATGGTCCTTATCACTCTTTTGTGTCTCACCATATGGTGACAACAGCTTTTACCCCATTGTTTTAGCTTTTAATACAAAAAGTTCCAACGAGCCCTTTTTGTTCATTTGAGCAAGTGACAACAGCATTTTGCAGCATTTTGTTTCTTTGGTTTTTCAAAGGACAACAATGTGGCTAGTATTCCCAAACAACAGCAGATTTATTGTCTGAATACAAAATTTGTTTCCCGTTTTTTCGTTTCAAACTGCCCTCAAAATGAGTTTTCTTTGAACTCTTTATCTTTTTTTTTTTTTACAGAGCAATGGAAAAACTGAATCCCACAGATTTGTAAAGACATTTATTTTTCATTGCTTGTTGTGTTATTTGCTTCTGTCTTTCTTCCCAAATGATCAGTTAATGGACCTGTCTCTCTAGTCTTGTGTATTTATCTACCCCTCATATCCTTAAAAAAAAAATCAAAATAGTTCAAAGCAACTACAAAGAACATACAAATCAGAACTTCTGAATTAGACAAAGAAAGATGATATAAGAGACGAATAACACGCTTGCATACAAATTACGTTACGTGTACACCAACACACAGAGACTCACAAACTCTCTGTCTCTCTGTCTCTCTGTCTGTCTGTCTGTCTCTCTCACTCTCTCTTTTTTATCTCTGTGTGTCTCTGTGTGTGTTTGTCTCTGTCTGTCTGTCTGTCTGTTTCTCTCTCTCTCTCTCTATCTATCTATCTATCTATCTATCTATCTATC
>JAPXFY010000012.1:46443343-46445843 GCA_030674185.1 Monoplex corrugatus | reverse complement strand
GCTCTGTGTTGACGATAGCGATCAAAATCTGTTCGATCAACTTCCTGTACATCTAAGTATGTTAACCTTTTGACTCCCGCAGCCTGTCCACCAGCATCCTGCATTGTCAACCATGCTAGCAAAGCAAAAACTTAAACCCTTTGATTCCCTCAGCCTATCCACCAGCTTCCTGTGAGGGAGTCAGAGGGTTAATTTTTTTGCAGTGGATGCATAGAAAGGGTTAAGTGGGAGTACTTCCAAGCGTTAACGCTTTTGTAATTATTTAATAGCAAATGTTCCTGTGTCTCTCTATCTCTCTGTCCACCTGTCTCAGTGTCCGTCTTTCTTTCTCGTATAATAATAATAATAATAATAATAATAATGATAATATAATAATAATAATAATAATGATGATGATGATGATGATGATGATGATGATAATGATAACAATAATAATAAAAAAAATAATGATAATAATAATGAGAATAATAACAATAATAACAGTGATACTAATAACAATAATAACAATAATAATAAATTACGATGCTGTAGTAAGCCAACGATGATTTTTCGAATTATCACTGCAGTGTGTAATTTTCGCCAATACATGGTGTCTCCAGGATCATATCAATATTCTGAAAATTAATGATGATGATGATGATGATGATGATGATGACGACGACGACGACGACGACGATGATGATGATGATGATGATGATGATGATGATGATAACAATAAATAGAAGAAGAAGAAGAAACACAAGTATACGGCGTCAAGCCATATGGTACCTAAATCAAATCAAAGCGCGTGCTGTCATCATTCACCAAAACAGTCACTGGTAATGACACAAACTCAAGGTACAAAACACACACAGACACCAGGAGGGGGACGACAGAAGGAAAGTAGGACAAAAGGTGTGATGTTATTGATGCTGATGTTGTTGCTGATATTTCCATTGATGTTCTGCTGTTGTAGACTGATACTCTTTTGTTCATATTGCTTATAGCCGGGTCGACCATCAGAGCTACATCAGGGCTAACACCCCGTTAAAAAAACAACAACTCCAAAGCTGATTTACGAAAAGATATAACAGTTAAAAACCAGGCTCACGCATATATCCTTTCCAGCCTAAAATTCATTTTAAAATCTGTTCCATAAGTATGATCATCGTACAAGGAATCTATTGATCTCTGGTAAGAACTTGGGTATTGGATCTGGAGCAACGTCTCTGAAGATGTTCTTTAAGGAGTATGCTGTATGTTGCTAATGTCTCACATCGAACGAGTCAAAGCATTGAATAAGGCACCAGAAAAAAAAAAAAAACACGAAAAAGAATTAAAAAGAAAAAAACGTATTTAATACAACGAAACAAGACAGGCGCAAATTTTCGGTCAACTGGCCTTTGTCAAGCGTAAGATCACAAACAAACAAAAACCAGTTGGCCGAAAAGTTGCACGTGTCTTGTCTTGTTGTATTGAATATGCGTTCTTATTCTTTTTTTTTTAAAATCTTTTTCGTTCTTATTCTTTTTCTACGGTTCCTAGGAACAGGGGAGAGGGGATGAGGTGGGGGGGGGGGGGGGACTGTGTTTAAGATCGGGACGGGACATGGACAAGTTTGTTGTCTGTGCTGGCTGTTCTAATCATACCAGAGGTTTCTCACACAAGTTCATACTTTAAGAGAGACAGTCAATGGCATAGTACCTCCCTCTTCCCAAATAAACACAAGGTGCCTGATCCCGTCCCAGAAATGACAAGACTTCCGCTGTTAACCCCTGCATTGTTATGTCGAGAGTGCTTGTCTTCAAAGTATAGCGTGGAAATGAGACATTAACCTAGGAGCAAATTTCGCGTCATTCATCATCATCATCATCATTATCATCATCATCGTCGTCATCATCATCATCATCATCATCATTATCATCATCATCGTCGTCGTCGTCATCATCATCATCATCATCATTATCATCATCGTCGTCGTCGTCGTCGTCGTCGTCATCATCATCATCATCATCATCATCATCATTATTATCATGTACCCTGCCGTATGGCGTTGGTGATCATGGCCCTCCACACGATTCTATCCCTTGTCGCTGCAAGTACATCTCCCACCCTCTCTGTCCTCAGCCACCCTGCCAGTCCGTCCAATATTTTCTCCATGGGTCTGCTGGTGTTCTCTTTCCCTCAGCTTTCCTGTTGTGACCAGGTGCTCTAATTTCTTTTTCCTCAGAAAATTGTTCAGTAGATGTTGCTTGTCTTTTCATTATCTTCTTTATTAATGATCTTCTTGTGTCTGCCTCCTTCAAGAATGTCTCGTTTGTTTTCTTTGACGTCCATGGAACTTTCAACATTTTTCTTAGAAACCACATTTCAGTTGCCTCGATTTTGTTCTGACTTTTGCGTGTTGATTGTCCATGCCTCACGACTGTACAACAGTATCGGTTCTATATAACATTCAAGAACTCTCTTCCTGATGTTAAGCCTTCTTCTTCTTCTTCTTCTTTTTTCTTCTTCTTCTTCT
>JAPXFY010000012.1:46428343-46438343 GCA_030674185.1 Monoplex corrugatus | reverse complement strand
TCAGGAGAGACTAAAGCTAAGGGAGTAAACTATAATAGAAAACCGGTGGAAGGCAACAGGAAACCACCATGGTATATTCCAAATTTAATTGTAGCCAGCCCAAAGAAAACGGGAGTAAACGACGTAAATTGGAGCTCCCGTGGAGCACCTTCGTCCGGTAGGGACCGTCATGCTGCGCAGGTGACACCCGACCGTCAGCAAGCTACTGCGATCAAATCAAAAAACATCAAAATTGCAATTGGAATGTAAGAACATTGCTGCAAAAAGGAAAATTAGAAAATGTCAAGATAGAGATGGAAAGGCTTAACATCAATAGTTTAGGACCAGGGGAAGTGAGATGGAAGGGGGCAGGCATGATAACGTCAGGCAATCATACAATTATATATTATGATGAAAACACACATGAAAGAGGAGTAGGCATCATAATGGAAAGGGGCAAGTCAAAGCCTATCAAAGGATATTGAATTTTGTTAGTTAAGCTGTATGGCAAGCCAGTTGATATTAGCATCGTCCAAGTATATGCACCAGCATCCGCAAGTACGCACGAAGAAAATTACAACTACTATGAAGTATTAGAGACAGCAAAGGTTCAATGCAAATCACAGAATATTACAGTAGTAAGGGAGATTTTACTGCTAAAATGGGACAGGAGAGAGTGGATGAAATAGTTGGATCTCATGGCCTTGGCACACAGGATTATTAATGAAAACGGACAAAAGTCAATATAGACTCTTCTCCAGGATTATTCATGAAACAGAAAAAAGTCAATATAGACTCTTCGCCAGGATTATTCATGAAACAGAAAAAAGTCAATATAGACTCTTCTCCAGGATTATTCATGAAACAGAAAAAAGTCAATATAGACTCTTCGCCAGGATTATTCATGAAACAGAAAAAAGTCAATATAGACTCTTCGCCAGGATTATTAATGAAAACAGGAAAGGTCAAATACAGACCCTTCTCCAGGATTATTCATGAAAACAGATAAACGTCAGTGTAGACCCTTGTCCAAGATTATTAGTGGAAACAAAAAGTCAATATAGACGCTTCTCCAGGATTATTAATGAAAACAAAAATCAATTTAGACCTTTCTCCAGGATTATTAATGAAAAAAAAGAAAAAGTCAAAACAGACCCTTCTCCAGGATTATTAATTAATGAAAACAGAAAAGAAGTCAATATAGACCAACATAAAAATAAGCAAACAAGACAATCAAACCAGAGAGATAAACCATGGATTGATGCGCTCACTACGCTTGCCGTGTGTCATTAGCAAGCTAAGAACGATAATCCGTGGGCCAAGCCTGACAACTTTGTTTGTCAGTGCCCCGCACTTAGCAGTGCTCCGTGGTCATTAGCCCGCCTCTACCACAGGTATTCCAAGTGCACAATAATGAAGTTGTATTTTCTAATGGATTAACGGTGATAATGATAACAATGATAGTTATCATCGTCATAATAATAATATAAAAAATAAATAATTATGATGATGATAATTGACTCTACCCTCTCCATGAACAACTTTGTTTCTCAAACTGCCAGATCTTGCTACTATCACCTCCATCGTATAAGCCTGATCAGGAAGTATCTCTCTGTCGAAACAACTGCAAAACTCGTTCTCTCCTTCATAATGTCTCGCATTGACTATTGCAATTCACTCCTGTCTGGTCTACCTGCCTCCACCATTTACATCCTACAGCGCATTCAAAACAATGCTGCACGCCTTGTACTCAAAAAGAAAAAAAGCTGACCACATATCTCCTCTCCTGGCACAACTTCACTGGCTCCCTGTATCAAAGCGCATACAGTACAAACTAGACACCATGTGCTACTAAAGCCTCAATAACGCAGCCCCCGATTACCTGTCAAGCCTACTTGAGATCTATGTTCCCTCACGTACCCTCCGCTCTGCCTCCGATCCTCTCACTTTTCGCTTTCCACGCACTAAGCTCAATACCTATGGTCCACGAGCCTTCTCTGTTTCTGGTCCACTCTCCTGGAACAAACTTCCTCTCTCAGTCCGTTAGCAACCAACTTTTGTCTCCTTCAAGTCCGCTCTCAAAACTCCCTTTTCTCCTCTGCATAAAATCCTGACCTCACTCAACCCCTCTGCAGCCTGTCTCCACTCGGAGGGGAATCACATTGTAACATATAATTGTATATAATAATATGCTCTCTATAATTTTCCATTGCTTTTATTCTTTCTCCCCATTTATAGCCGTGTGCGTGCGTGCGTGTGTGTGTGTGTGTGTGTGTGTGTGTGTGTGTGTGTGTGTGTGTGCGTGCGTGTGTGTGCGTGCGTGCGTGTGTGTCTGTTCAGCGCTTAGATTTGACTTTATCAAGATTTTGCGCTATTATATATATTGTTATTATTATTATTATTATTAAGGATTAACGATGATAATGATAATAAACGTGATCGTCACAATAATAATAATAATGATAATTAACAATGATAATGATAATAACAGTGATATAACAATAACAATAATAATAATAATTGGTAGAAAGCTGTAGAAATCAACATACTGCATTATATTCTTCTATTAGAAATTGGCGTCATTTGCTGTCATGAACATTTATAAAGGCTGCATATATCTTATTTTAACTGTAAAGAATATTTGGTTTATAAACTATCATGCATGATATTCATCACTCCATGTCCCAGCCTTCAAAGAGCGGCAGTGTCTAAGCCACCATGAATAAGATGGCAACCATCTTTCAAGATAAAACAGTGGCAAAAAGGAAGAAAGGCAGACCTCAAATATCATACATAGAGAACATAACCAACATCAGTGACCTAAATATTCAAGAAACTGTCCACAAAAGTCGAGACAGAGCGGCAGGGAGGGAGATGGTGGCATCCAGATGCGCAGCGGCCAATACCAAACCGGTGACGCCGACAGGTGAGACAGGTGAGACAGGTGAGACCATGAATAATCCTGCTTTGAAAATGTTTCATATTGATATTTTGACTTTTTAAAGAGCGAAACAAAAACGCTGTAGCTCCATTTATTTCTTTAACCCTTTGACTCCCGCACCCTACCCACCAACTGTAAAAAAAACTTAACCTTTTGACTCCCTCACCCTTTCCATCAGTTTCCTGCGGGCAGAAAACTGATGGATAGTGTAAGGTAGTCAAAAGATGTAGTTTTTGCTTTGCTGGCATGGTTGACAGTGAATGATACTGGTGGACAGGGTGCGAGACTCAAAGGGTTAAAACGGTACCCTTTTGAAATTAGATCTGGTTAAATCCAGTTTAAGACATGCAGGAGTTACCATCTGGAATCTGCATGTACTACAGGAAACTTTGAGAGAGAATTAATGGTTTCCAATACTTATGAGACTGAATTACTATTTATCATGCATTCTCTTAAAGTTTCTTGTTTTTGTTTTGTTTTTTGTTGTTTTTGTTTTTTGTTTTGTTTTGTTTTGTTTTGTTTTTTCTTTTTCATTTTGCACTCCTCCACTGTCCACCAATCAGATGGATCATTAACATATTTTGACCGAAACTGGTTTTTATCATATTGTTCTCCTTTTCAGTCTTGTCTGTGTTAAACCTTGCGTTAGTTTTGAAGATTTGACGTCACAGATATTTTAGTCATGCTTTATTTTGAAAACAACAACAACAACAAACAAACACATTATTTCACTTTTTAAAATCATATCTTGTGTAGGCCCTGCTTGTGTTAAAGCTGGGTATGAAATGAGCATTTGTTTGCTCACAACAGAAAAAAAAATCTAGGTTTCGTAAAACACAGTGTAGGTAGGACCTCAGGACCTGGTCAGTTCATAGGTTTATGTGCAGGCTTAAGGTTTCTACCATGATCACTATCACATGGAACCTGTGACGTTAGTGCTTATGGAAATCATTACGAGCGCGGAGGCGTCATCTTGAGAAACTGAAACTAACACTGAAACTGGTTCCTTGATGAGTGACATATAGTTCATGTTCTTGCTAAATTTGTTTGGTGTCTCATTTATTGTAGCATTTGTTCCCATTTTTTTTTTTTTTTTTTTTTTTTTTTTTTTTACGGTGGTTTGAATATTTTCAAACTTCTTCTGAACCAAAAGTCCCAAATAAGCACTGACAAAAGGTAGCTTTACTGACCGTAAATGGTAGGTCATGTCATTAATAGCTGTCATATTTCTGACACATTCTGATTGTCATATTCGCATAACCTTTATTTTTTCGTGGTTTGGAAGAATTATGTACTTATACAAACAACAATTATGGTGTAATTATAGCACGATTTCAAACTAGGCTGAACATGATATGAAGGGAGAGTGTTGTCTGGATTAACAGTGGAAAAGTGTGCACGTGTGTGTGTGTGTGTGTATATTGTGTGTGTGTGTGTGTGTGTGTGTTTGCGCAAGCGCGTGTGTGTGTGGTGTGTGTGTGCGTGTGTGTGTGTGTGTGTGTTTGCGCGAGCACGCGCGAGCGTGTGTGGTGTGTGTGTGTGTGTGCGTGTGTGTGTGTGAGTGCGTGTGTGTGGCGTGGTGTATGTGTGTGTGTGTGAGTGTGTGTGTGTGTGTGAGCGTGTGTGGTGTGTGTGTGTGTGTGTGAGCGTGTGTGTGTGTGTGTAAGTGTGTGTATGCGTGTGTGCGGCGTGGTGTGTGCGTGTGTGTGTGTGTGTGTGTGTGTGTGTGTGTGTGAGTGTGTGTATGTGTGTGTGTGTGAATGTGTGTGTGTGTGTGTTTGCGCGTGTGTGGTGTGTAAATGTGTGTGTGTGTGTGTGTGTGTGTGCGTGTGTGTCGTGGTGTATGTGTGTGTGTGAGTGTGTGTAAGTGTGTGTATGCGTGTGTGTGGCGTGGTGTGTGTGTGTGTGTGTGTGTGTGTGTGTGTGTGTGTGTGTGTGTGTGTGTGAGAGTGAGTGTATGTATGTATGTGTGTGAGTGTGTGTGTGTTTGCACGCGCGCGCGCGTGTGTGTGTGTGATGTGTAAGTGTGTGTGTGTGTGTGTGTGTGTGTGTGTGTGTGTGTGTGTGTGGTGTGTGTGAGTGCGTGTGTGGCGTGGTGTATGTGTGTGTGTGTGTGTGTGTGTGTGTGTGTGTATGTGTGTGTAAGTGTGTGGTGTGTGTGTGTGTGTGTGTGTGTGTGTGAGTGTATGTGTGTGTGTAAGTGTGTGTGTAAGTGTGTGTGGCGTGGTGTGTGTGTGTGTGTGTGTGTGTGTGTGTGTATGTGTGTGTGTGAGTGTGTGTATGTGTGTGTGTGTATGTGAGTGTGTGTGTGTGTTTGCGCGCGTGTGTGTGTGTGGTAAGTAAATGTGTGTGTGTGTGTGTGTGTGTGTGTGTGTGTGTGCGTGTGTAAGTGTGGTGTGTGTGTGTGTGTGTGTGTGTGTGCGTGTGTGTGTGCGTGTGTGTGTGTGTGTGTGTGTAAGTGTGTGTGTGCGTGTGTGTGGCGTGATGTGTGTGTGTGTGTGTGTGTGTGTGTGTGTGTGAGAGAGAGAGTGAGTGTATGTATGTATGTGTGTGAGTGTGTGTGTGTGTGTTTGCACGCGCGCGCGCGCGTGTGTGTGTGGTGTGTAAATGTGTGTGTGTGTGTGCCCACGCGCGTTCGTGCATGTGTGTGTGTATGTATGTGTGAGTGAGTGTGCTTGTGTGTATGTGTGTGTGTGTTTGCTCATGTGTGCTCATGTGTGTGTGTGTGTGTGTGTGTGTGTGTGTTTGCTCATGTGTGTGTGTGTGTGTGTGTGTGTGTGTGTGTTTGCTCATGTGTGTGTGTGTGTGTGTGTGTGTGTGTGTGTGTGTGTGTATGTGTGTGTGTATTTGCTCATGTGTGCTCATGGTGTGTGTGTGTGTGTGTGTGTGTGTGTGTGTGTGTGTGTGTGTACTTTCGAGTACTCACGATCTCGACTTTCTCTGTTTTTACTTCTATAGATTTTTTTCTATTTTCTCTTGCACGTGTCGAACCATGTGTATAGACAATAAATCAATCTTGAGTCTTTGTGTATAATCTCTTGTTACACCCTGTCGGTACTTTTTTCTTTGTGTGTTTGATTTGGCGAGTTCACTGCCCTTTTCTTCACATGTTTTACACATATTACACGTCACCTCCAGCCGCTCTTTGTTCTAGACATTTCTGTTAGGTCAGTGCACTCATTTCTACACGAGACAACCTCTGAGGCTGGTAGAGTCAATGGAATCTTCCATGAACACTGTTGTGCCATGATCATGTTACATATTGACTTGCTGCCAGAGAAGATAGGAAGCAAACCCAACGACCTCTGCATATGGCGAGTACAGAGTTAAAGGGAATCAAGTTCTGAGGATTGACGGCCTTGGTATTTTATGTAAAATGATATGTAACAATAGTGAGAGTGTTAAGTATGTTAGTATGTATTACTTTGGTTATAAAGCGCTGTTAGTTTTTTACTTACGGGTGTTTAAATTTACATTGAAAAATGAAGGTCACTGAGTAGCTAGAGGAAGTGTGAAAAACATAGCGTACCTTTTCGTTGTTTGTTTGTTTGTTTCTTTCTTTCTTTCTTTCTTTTTTTCTTTCTTTGTGTATTGTTTTGTTTTGTTTTGGTGACTACTTTGAATGGCTTTTGACTAGATTTGGGCACGTGTACTTCTATGCACATGCACGCACTTCACTCACAATGTTTACCACAATATTTCTTGAAGCAAGGAAAAAATACATCCTGATGCCGACTGACATTAACCCTAGATGTTCAAAAACGTAACAGCAGTAGTGACGGCGGCGGCAGCAGCAACAGTAGTAGTGGCAGTAGTGACAGTGCCAATGGTAGAAGAAGCAGCAGCAGCAACAATAGCAACAGTAGTAGTGGCAGTAGTGACAGTGCCAATGGTAGAAGAAGCAGCAGCAACAGTAGTAGTGGCAGTAGTGGCAGCAGCAACAGTAGTAGTGGAAGTAGTGACAGTGCCAATGGTAGAAGAAGCAGCAGGAACAATAGCAACAGTAGTAGTGGCAGCAGTGGCAGCAGCAACAGTAGTAGTGGCAGTAATGGCAGTGGCAATTGTAGAAGAAGCAGCAGCAACAATAGCAACAGTAGTAGTGGCAGCAGCAACAGTAGTAGTGGCAATAGTGACAGTGCCAATGGTAGAAGAAGCAGCAGGAACAATAGCAACAGTAGTAGTGGCAGTAGTGGCAGCAGCAACAGTAGTAGTGGCAGTAATGGCAGTGGCAATTGTAGAAGAAGCAGCAGCAACAATAGCAACAGTAGTAGTGGCAGCAGCAACAGTAGTAGTGGCAGTAGTGACAGTGCCAATGGTAGAAGAAGCAGCAGCAACAATAGCAACCGTAGTAGTGGCAATAGTGACAGTGCCAATGGTAGAAGAAGCAGCAGCAACAGTAGTAGTGGCAATAGTGACAGTGCCAATGGTAGAAGAAGCAGCAGCAACAGTAGTAGTGGCAGTAGTGACAGTGCCAATGGTAGAAGAAGCAGCAGCAACAATAGCAACAGTAGTAGTGGCAATAGTGACAGTGCCAATGGTAGAAGAAGCAGCAGCAACAATAGCAACAGTAGTAGTGGCAGTAGTGACAGTGCCAATGGTAGAAGAAGCAGCAGCAACAATAGCAACAGTAGTAGTGGCAGTAGTGACAGTGCCAATGGTAGAAGAAGCAGCAGCAACAATAGCAACAGTAGTAGTGGCAGTAGTGACAGTGCCAATGGTAGAAGAAGCAGCAGCAACAATAGCAACAGTAGTAGTGGCAATAGTGACAGTGCCAATGGTAGAAGAAGCAGCAGCAACAATAGCAACAGTAGTAGTGGCAGTAGTGACAGTGCCAATGGTAGAAGAAGCAGCAGCAACAATAGCAACAGTAGTAGTGGCAATAGTGACAGTGCCAATGGTAGAAGAAGCAGCAGCAACAATAGCAACAGTAGTAGTGGCAATAGTGACAGTGCCAATGGTAGAAGAAGCAGCAGCAACAATAGCAACAGTAGTAGTGGCAGTAGTGACAGTGCCAATGGTAGAAGAAGCAGCAGCAACAGTAGTAGTGGCAGTAGTGACAGTGCCAATGGTAGAAGAAGCAGCAGCAACAGTAGTAGTGGCAGTAGTGACAGTGCCAATGGTAGAAGAAGCAGCAGCAACAGTAGTAGTGGCAGTAGTGACAGTGCCAATGGTAGAAGAAGCAGCAGCAACAGTAGTAGTGGCAATAGTGACAGTGCCAATGGTAGAAGAAGCAGCAGCAGCAGCAGCAACAATAGCAACAGTAGTAGTGGCAATAGTGACAGTGCCAATGGTAGAAGAAGCAGCAGCAACAATAGCAACAGTAGTAGTGGCAGTAGTGACAGTGCCAATGGTAGAAGAAGCAGCAGCAACAATAGCAACAGTAGTAGTGGCAGTAGTGACAGTGCCAATGGTAGAAGAAGCAGTAGCAACAATAGCAACAGAGGCAGCAGAAGTGGTAGAAAGCCGAGTATTTCTACATGAGTAAGTTTTTGTGTACTCCTCAAGTTCTCGCTTTCCATTTTGACAGCACAACTGGGAGCTTAAAATTGCTCTGTGTGTGTGTATGATTTTCAGTCGACCCAAGCGGGTGAATGAGGTATCTGTAATCTGTTTAAAATCTCTAGCAGCACCTTCTCGATGACCTGGCTGAAATGTGGTTTATTTTTTCCTTTTTTTCCGTTCTTGGAATGCAACTGCCACGCGCACTCAAACATTCATGAGTTTCAGTTTCAGTTTCTCAAGATGACGTCTATGCGCTCTGAACGAAATCCATGTGCACTAATGTCACAGATGCCATGTGATGGAGAAGATCCAGAATGATCACGGTACAAGCCGTTAGCTTGCATATGAACCCACATGCTAGCCAGATCCTGAGGTATTGCATAGATAGTTCCATAATCCTGGGCCAGCACCAGAGAGCGGCGCCCATCCCCTCTCCCTCGCTTCAAATTCATACTCATATTCACGTTTTTGTTTATCAAGACTTCAGAGAGGCAAGAAGGCTAATTGGTCTTCAAGGGGTGGGATCTGGGAAATCAACCTATTTCAATTTTTTTATACCAAGTCAGCCGGGCAGCTCTTCACGATTTTCAACTGCCCTGGGATCTTAAGCGTGCGCAGCCAGAAGGCACACGGGTCAGACTCACTTTTCGTCCCCTTCCGAAAGACTAGATGTTCAGTTCGATTTTCCGGTCAAACTGAGGAGAAATGTCGAGGCCTCTACGGGGAGCGAACCCTAGAACCTCGATTTAAGTTATAGGCAGACTAACGTCTGAACCATTCTGCCACTCGTCTCCCTCCCGTTCATGAGAATGAACTTTCACATGTAGGACCGATTTGTTTTCTCCCTTCACTGAGACAGTCGCATTTCGTTTTCATAGGTATGCACAAACCTTGTGAATGTGATAGAAATAGATAGAAAAAATAATGGGCTGGAGCTAAATAGCAAGATGACTGAAGTCATGGTAATCAGTAGAAAACAAGAAATCCCCATATGCAAAATATCAGCAAATGACACAACTTTGAGACAGGTTGATAAATTTAAATATCTGGGAACGGTCATCTCACCAGACGGTAGATGCACATTAGAAATTGCCAGCAGAATCGATCAACCCAAAACTGCATTCAAGAAGATGAATAGCGTTCTTACCAACAAATGCCTATCAATAAACATCAGGAAGAGAGTTCTTGAATATTAGATAGAACCGATACCGTTGTATGGTTGTGATGGGTGGACAGTCAACACGCAAAGTCAGAACCAAGTTGAGGTAACAGAAATGTAGTTTCTAAGAAGAATGTTTGAGAGTTCCATGGACAGCAAAGAAAACAAACGAGACAGTCTTGAAGGAGGCAGACACAAAAAGATCATTGCTAAAGAAGATAAGGAAAAGACAAGCAACATTTGTCGGACATATTATGAGGAAAGGGGAATTAGAACACCTGGTCACAACAGGACAGCTGTAGGGAAAGAGAACACCAGGTAGAAAATATTGGACGGACTTGCAGGGTGGCTGAAGACAGAGAGGGTGGGAGATGTACTTGCAGCGACAGGGGATAGATTCGTGTGGAGGGCTGTGGTCG
>JAPXFY010000012.1:46405843-46415843 GCA_030674185.1 Monoplex corrugatus | reverse complement strand
AGAAGAAGAAGAAGAAGAAGAAGAAGAAGAAGAAGAAGAAGAAGAAAAAGAAGAAGAAGAAGAAAGGAAACAAATTGTTCAACGAAAGTCATTACTGGGCAAAACAGAAAACGTTCAATAGTTGAAAGGTGTGAACAGAGAAAAAAAACAGAGAGAGACAGAGACAGACAGACAGACAGACAGACAGAAAGACAGACAGACAGACGGACAGAGACAGAGAGAGAGAGAGACAGAGAGAGACAGACAGACAGACAGACAGAAAGACAGACAGACAGACGGACAGAGACACAGAGAGAGAGGTGAGTGTGAGACCATGAAAAAAGAGTGAAGTTCAGGGAGAAAAAGAGGAAAAAAGGGAGGGAGAGAGAGAGAGAGAGAGAGAGAGAGAGAGAGAGAGAGAAAGAGACAGAGACAGAGACAGAGACAGAGACAGAGACAGACAGAGACAGAGACAGAGTGACAGAGAAAGATAGAGACTGAGACAGAGAGAGACAGAGACTGAGACAGAGAGAGACAGAGTGGCAGAGACAGAGAGAGACAGAGACTGAGACAGAGAGAGACAGAGTGACAGACAGACAGAGACAGAGACAGAGACAGACAGAGAGTGACAGAGACAGTGAGAGGTGAGTAGGAGAGCATGAAAGGAGAGTGGAATTCAGGGAGAGAAGGAGGAATTGAGGGAGAGAGAGAGAGAGACGGAGACAGAGACAGAGACAGAGTGACAGAGACAGAGAGAGACAGAGACTGAGACAGAGAGAGACACAGAGAGACAGAGACTGAGACAGAGACAGACAGAGTGACAGAGACAGACAGAGACAGAGAGACAGAGAGACAGAGACAGACAGAGAGTGACAGAGACAGAGAGAGGTGAGTAGGAGAGCATGAAAGGAGAGTGGAATTCAGGGAGAGAAGAAGGAAATGAGGGAGAGAGAGAGAGAGAGAACATGAAAGAGAGAGAGAGAATGAAGAGAGAAACAGTGACGGAAAGACAGAGAAAACAGGGAGAGAGAGAGAGAGACAGACAGAGACAGAGAGAGAGAGACAGACAGAGAAGAGAGAGAGAGAGGAGAGAGAGAGAGAGAGAGAGAGAGAGAGAGAGAGAGAGAGAGAGAGAGAGGTTTAAAGTTTTTCACGAGATAGAAGTTCGCCAAAATCAATTTCGTATGCAAACAATCTACTTTAGCTGGCAAACAAAAGCAGTTTAAGAAAGAAAGAAAGAAAGAAAGAAACAAACAAAAAACAAACAGACTCACGCAAACAAACAAAACAAACGAAAAATGCCAAACAAACAGTCTAAAAGGCAAAGCAAAATAAAGCAAGCTAGAAAGATTGAGGAAGCAATACAAACGGCAACTTACGAAAAATCAGTCATCATGTCAACGATGGTCCTCACGAAACAAAGCATGAAGTCAGGTGAACATACATATAAAAACAGCATGTAAAAATCAAAGACGAATAAGTCAACAGACAAGCAGAAAAAAATTGAAATCTGAATACTGATAAACACTCTTAAAGTCATCAAAAACAAAATATGTATCTGTCAAATTGTAAAGACAATAATAGTAGTAGTAATGAAAGTAATAGCAATCTTTCAAATCAATACATGAATAAATGCACAAAACATTCACTATCATAACAATATGAACAAAACATGAGAACAGCTCTATGAATAAACAAGCAAAACACGTGAACAACCCCAAAGCAATTCAACCAGACTGCTAACCCTTTGACTTCCGCACACTATCCACCAACCAACTGCAAAAACTTAACCATTTTTTAGTCCCTCACCTGCAGGAAGCTGGTGGATGGGGTGAGGGAATCAAAGGGTCAAGTTTTTCTCTTTGCTAGCATGGAGGCAATACAGGACGCTGGTGGACAGGGTGTGAGAGTCAAAGGGTTAAATTAGATCATCGACAAATAAGCTCACATTATGTTTGCTGGGAAGCTCTGGCAACCTAAGGACGATAATTTGGGGACCGGTTCCCACAATCTTGTTCGATGTCTCCAGGGCCTTGGCAGATCTGAAGGTGTCAAGTAAGTCATTAGCACATTTCTCTCACAGGTACTGCAAGTACAAAATACTGTGGCCATGTCATGGATGGATGGATGGATGGATTGATGGATGTCGGATGGATGGATGGATGGATTGAGTGATTGATCGATTCATGGATGGATGGATGGATGGATGGATGGATGGATTGAGTGATTGATCGATTCATGGATGGATGGATGGATGGATTGGTTGGTGGATGGATGGATGGATGGATGGATGGAGTGATTGATCGATTCATGGATGGATGGATGGATGGATGGATGGTTGATCGATTGGCTGGTTGATTGATTGGTTGGTGGATGGATGGATGGATGGATGGATAGATCAATCGATCGATTGATCGATTGATTGATCTTCGTAGTTAGCATCACTTTCACCGTCAGTATCAGTAGTAGCATTTTTATAGTATCCGCAGCATCAACACCAACAACAGGAGCAGAAGTCGTAATTACATTATTAGTAGTGCTGGCAGTAGCATCTTTGGGGCAAAAATAGTAACAGTTGTAGCAGCAGCCCAATTCAATGTGTTTTTATTTCTTGATATTATTCATTCTAAACAGACACAGTAAGTCAGATCTTAAATAGTAGTAGCAGTAACAATAATTATAATAATAATAGTAGTAGTAGTAGTGGTTGGGGTGGTGGTAGTAGTAGTAGCAGCAGTAGTGGTAGTAGTAGTAGTAGCAGCAGCAGCAGTCGCAGCAGCAGCAGCAGCAGCAGCAGTAGTAGTAGTGGTAGTAGTAGTGGTAGCAGAAGTAGTACTGGTGGTGGTGGTAGTAGTAGTAGTAGTAGCAACAGTAGCAACAACAGCAGCAGCAGTAGTAGTAATAGTAGCAGCAGCAGTAGTAGTAGTGGCAGTAGCACCAGCAGCAGAAGCAGTGATTACAGTAGTAGCAACGTCAGCAGCAGCAGCAGCAGCAGTAGTCGTAGAGTAGTAGTGGTGGTGGTAGTAGAAGTAGTAGTAGTAGTAGTGGTGGTGGTGGTGGTAGTAGTAGTAGTAGTGGTGGTGGTGGCGGTGGTAGTAATAGTAGTAGTAATAGTGGCACCAGCGGCAGTAGCAGCAGTGATGGTGGTGGTGTTGGCAGTGGTTGTAAATTTGACACATATTTTGACACAGACAAGTTTGACACAAAAGCACAGTTCTTGTTGTTCAGTCGGACTGCACTGGTTTAACCCTTTGGCTCCCGCACGCTATCCACCAACAGCAAAAACTTAACTATCGGTGAGGGAGTCAAAAGGTTAAGTTTGGCTTGCTAAACTTTGCACACGCATCCACCAAACTCCCAGCTGTAAAAAGAATAACTGGCCCTCCTAACTTCAGAGTTGGAGAAGGTTAAGCAATCAGAGAGAGGAGTGGGACTAATCCCCCGAAAAGATCTGAACTGAGATTTAGTGAGCTGTTTACCACATCAACACTCCTATGATCTGTGTTTTTGGTTACAAGGCTGCCTTTACAGTTTTGCTTTTTTCCTTTTCTTTTTTTTTTCCTCTTTTACACTTTATACTTTCAAGACCTGTGCCTCGCTACCCAAGTCCCGCTGTTTTCGCCCCTCATCAGCACGATTAAGTTGACCACAATATCTGGCATCGTACAGCAGCCGCTGCTTGGGGTTATCATGACTGTGGAGACTATTGTGGATTGATTGACAGACTACACAGACAGAGGAGGGGATGACAGAGCCCTGTGATGATTCTCCTGTCGTACTCTGTCTCTCTGTCCTTCTGTCTGTCTGTCGGTCAGTCTGCCTGTCTCGCTGTCTCTGTCTCTGTCTCTCTCTGGCTCTGGCTCTGTGTCTCTCTCTATCTCCCTCTCTCTTCCTCTCTCTCTCTCTTTCTCCCTCTCTCTTCTCTCTCTCTCTCTCTACCCTCTCTCTTCTTTCTTTCTCTGTCTCCCTCTCTCTTTCTCTCTCTCTCTCTCTGTTCCTGTCATTGTCTCTGTCTCTGTCTCTCTCTGTCGCTGTCTCTGTCTGTCTGTCTCTATGTCTCTCTGTCTCTCTTATCTCTTTGTCTCTGCCTCTGTCTCTGTCTGTCTGTCTCTGTCTCTCTGCCTCTGTTTGTCTGTCTTTCTTTCCCTGTCTGTCTCTGTCTTTCTCTTTCTCTTTCTGTGTCTCTCTGCCTCTTTATCTGTCTGTCCTTGTCACTCTCTCTCTCTCTCTCTCTCCTTCCCTCTCTCTCTCATTCTCTTTCTTTCTTTCTCTCTCTTTCTGTCTCTTTCTCTCTCCATCTTTCTCTCTCTCTGTGTCTCTGTCTCTGTCTCTCTCTCTCTCTCTCTGTCTCTGTCTCCAACTCTCTGTCTCCATCGCTCTCTGTCTTCATCTCTCTCTCTTTCTCTCTCTCTCTCCCTCTCTCTCTCTCCCTCCCTCTCTGTCTCTCTCTGTCTCTATGTCTCTCTGCCTCTCTTTCCCTGTCTGTCTCTGTCTTTCTCTTTCACTGTGTCTCTCTGCTTCTCTATCTGTCTGTCCTTTTCACTATCTATCTAACTCTCTCTCTCTGTCTCCCTCCCTCTCTCTCTCTCATTCACTTTCTTTCTTTCTCTTTCTCTTTCTCTCTCTTTCTCTCTCTTTCTGTCTCTCTTTCTCTTTCCATCTTTCTCTCTCTCTCTCTGTCTCTCTCCATCGCTCTCTGTCTCCATCTCTCTCTCTCTTTCTCTCTCTCTCTGTCTCTCTCTGTTTGTTTTGAAAAGTCAAGTTAACTGTAGCAAAGAAGAGGTTTCACTGTTGTTGTTTTTCCCCGGCGTTCGTAAAAGTACTTGGTGTAGACAGCGATCATGGCTCAACATGGGTATACAACACCAGATGCCAGTATAATGCAGCTGATAGACTGGAGATTTACACAAATCCAGCAAGGGCTACATTCGCACGCAGCCACAATCAAGAGACTCGTCGACGATAAGTTCAGTGCCTTAGAGGATAACTTATCACAGTTCTTTGAGGATGTTCGTAAACTAAAGGAATGTGTCCAAACAAATAAAGAAGAAATAGATGACCTCAGAGAATTCAACACAACAATGACGGACAGAATTGATAATCTGGAAAGAAAGCTAGAATCCACGGAGCAAGATGTCAAGAGGTGCAACGTGTTGTTCATCAATGTGGAAGAGTATTCTTGGGAGGACAGTTACGCTACTACTGAGATAATCACAGACATCTTGAATAACCATGCAACCAAACCCAACTGGCATCAAGAAGACATTGCAAGTGCAGTCAGACTTGGAAAACCTCGTACCTCTGGTAGCAATCCCCGTCCCATTTTAGTTCAGTTCTGCCGGTGGACGGACAAAATGGCTGTTTTAGGAAACAGAGAACTCAGAGATAACCTCAGGGAAAGCGGGATCAAAGTTGCGTCTGACCTCACCTCGCGGCAGAGGCAAATGGTCGAGTTTCATCGTGGGCGTGGTAAAATCGCATACATATACAACGGAAAACTGCATGTGAGGGACAGACAAAAATCATATTACGACTATGACAACGGTCATGACTACCCTTCAGCTGTCCCCCACCTTGACGAACATTGGCCACATGTTCAGGACAACAGACAATTTATGCATGATGGCAAAAGAAATGAACATCTTCACCACGGATATCCTTCAAAGAACAAATTTGGGCGTCACCACAGAAACCAGAGCATAAGGCGTCACACAGTTTCTATGCATGAAGACAACCTGGACCACTGGGAGACAGGACAATCTTACACAAAAGACCAACAATACCACTATGAGACCACCAGGAATCCGCACAGATCCAGCAGAGATCATGCTGATGTAGGAGCTGTCCACATCGTCAGGGCGCACACAGAGGAGACCAGAGGAAGAAATCATAAAAGCTCTGAACGCCTGGATTGTGACAGGAGTAATTCCAGACCACTAGTCCCTGGTCCATACTCATATAGCGAAGTGACCAGAAGACCAACGTCAAACCACAGAAGGTTTGTCTTCCTGAAAGAAAACACTGGCAGGGATCATTCAGTTCCATCTAAATCAAACAGAGTCAGTGCCAAACGGATGTATGGACATCAGCGGATATAGAGCAGACGGTTGCCCCTTCCCCACGCCACGACACCAGACGTAGCAGGATAGACTCGGTGAACCCTTCCCCAAATGATGACTCTTGTCCTCACGTTGAACGAAGCAGGAAAGACCCAGTGGCCCCTTCCGTATGTGATGGCCCATGTACTTATGACACTTGCAAAAGCATGGACTCAGTGGCCCCTCCCCCACATGATGACCCTTGTGAGGAAGTCAGCCATGACTCAAACAGTGACGTCCACGAAATCCAGCCTAGTGATCAAAGTGACGATCACACCGATGTCAATGACAAAGACACCTGTATCAGTGGTGAGGAAATGGAAAATATGGGTGAGGTCCTAGCTGAAGATGTATGTGAAGCGACCAAAGAATCGGGTAAAATTAATACTGAGAATGTGAGTACCGATGAGGTCACTGTGCTCAGTGTCAGAACAAAGTCAGCTGATCACACTAACGTTGTGGCACACACCTCAGATCAAGCATTAAATGATACACACACAATAACACAAAACGCGAACGCCAAAAGCTTGTCAGACCCGCATGCTGACAATATAGTTCTAGATTCTGATGATCTAGAACAAACCAGAGCATACAGACACCTTCTGTCACCCATGCTCTGCGACCTAGACGTGCTGCCTCCCACACACGGATAGACGGTAAGAGCAGTGGCCATGCTCCACCAAGGTCTAGCAGTCAGAGCAAAATTACTGATTCGTTTAAGAAAACGCAGGCTAAAGATCTGCCAAAAACAAGAAGCAGGTCCCAATCTTCTAAGACCAAACCCAGTGTGAGTGAGGCCTCAGGTACTAACAGATAGGATATCGGCCGGGCCACAATATCAGGTAGACCTGTATGATTTGTCACAGGCGACGACAGTTATATTTGGAATCAGAACACAACACCACCATCGGAATCAAAATGTACTTTGCGTGTAAATACTGCAAATAAATTACATGTTAGTTTCCTTAATTATAATGTAAATGGCCTTTTGGAAAAACTAGAAAATAATGATTTTGCCAATTTTCTTCTCACTTATGACTTTATATGTTTGACAGAAACATTTGTTGCAACTGACTTTGAATCACCACTTTTCAGTGACTTTGTAGTGTTCACGTCTAAAGCCAAGAAACTGTCTCATCAAGGGAGATATTCTGGGGGTGTTATCGCAATGGTAAGGAAATCATATTCTCGTTTTGTTGAGCAAATCCCAATAGAAACTGAAAACACTTTAGCTATAAAAATCCACAAAGACCTGTTTTCTGTAGACAGAAACATACTATGGGTTTGTACATATCTTCCTCCGTGTGATTCTGTCTATTGGAATAGCCAGGAAGGTGCATATGGTATTGAAGTGCTGAAGCAATGCATTTTAGATCTATATGACTTGTGTGGTGATTCTTTTCTATTGGTAAATGGGGATCTAAACGCGAGAACAGCGAATACTAATTACAGTTTTAGTGGAGAGGTCGATGATTTCGATGTGAATGTTTATATCGAGAACAGATTTCCCAGAATTTCACAGGACAAAAACACAAATAAATTTGGTTGTCAGCTGATTGAGTTATGTAATATGTTTGAATGTATGATTTTAAACGGATTGCGTGAAACGGATTTTGACGATGGATGTACATATATTGCGTCCTCTGGGACTAGCACAGTAGACTATTTCATTACTTCCATTGATTTGTTTTCATCTATACACATCAAATCAATTGTTGTTGAGAACATGATGGATTCTGATCACCTACCAGTTGTTATGATGGTTGAAATTAAAAATGATATCGTTGAGGCTGGTCTGATAAAACAAGTCAACCCAAAAACGAGGTTTGTGAGAAATTTATTTGGAAACATGAACTGGAAGCCGAGTTCCACAAAACTTTGAAAAGCAGTGATATTCAAGACAGACTTATTTTGGCCACAAATACTCTACATTGCGATGTGGATAGTGGTTTGAATACTTTTGTACAATGTCTGAAAGATGCCAGTGCCTGTATGTATAAAACGTATACAGTTTACTGGAACAAAAGATCAGAATGGTTTGACAAGGACTGTCAGCAAGCAAAAAAAAGAAACAAGGCGTAAACTAAATTATTTTAGGAGAACTAGGAAGGAAGAAGATAGAATTTCATATGTGGAAGAGAGGAAAACGTACAGACGTTTACTAAAGACAAAGAGACAAGCATTTAGGAAACAGAAAGCAGATTCGCTAACCATGGAAATGACTAATTCATCACAGTTCTGGAAACTGCTGAGAAGTATGGGTTGTGGAAACAAAGACAAAGTCTCAAATGATATTGATATTAATGTCTGGTTCGAGCACTTCAAGAATATTTTTCAAAATTATGGGGGACATGTTGGTGAACATTGTGATATTGAGGTAGATCTATATGAGGAAAGGGAGCATACTCTAAATAGAGATATATCTGAAGAAGAGGTTAAACGAGCAGTTGGTAAACTTAAGACTGGTAAAGCAAGCGGAATTGACAGCATGTCAGCTGAAATGTTAAAAAATGGGGGAAACGATGTCATAGCTTTTCTAACAAAACTGTTCAAAATAATTTTTGACTCGGGGATTTATCCAAAAGAGTGGTCCAAAGCCATTATCATCCCCATTTTCAAGAAAGGGGATCCTGAAAAGGCAGATAATTATAGAGGTATATCTTTATTAAGCATGATATCTAAATGTTACACAACAATACTGAACAAGAGATTATACACCTGGTTAGAAGCTAATAATTTGATCTCAGAGAGCCAGGCAGGTTTTCGTAATAGATACTCAACTGTTGATCATATATTCACACTACATGCTATCATTCAGAAATGCATGCACAAGAAAGGGATGAAATTATATGTTGCTTTTGTTGACTTTAAAAAGGCTTTCGATTCGGTCAGACATGATAAACTCCTATATTGTATTAGAAAGAAGGGTGTTAAAGGGAAATTTCTCGCATCATTAATGGCAATGTACAAGTCATTGGTGTCATGTATCCGAGTTAACGATAAATTTTCAGAGATGTTTCAATGTCTGGTTGGAGTAAGACAAGGTTGTGTCTTGAGTCCTACATTGTTTTCGATATTTATAAATCAGTTAGCAAATTGTATGGGTGATAAAGGAAAACATGGCATCCAATTACTACCTGGGATGTTGGAAATATTTGTTTTACTCTTTGCAGATGATGTGGTACTTTTCTCAACTACACCAAATGGTTTACAGAATCAGCTGAACGTTTTAAGTACGTGTTGTAACAACATGAAATTAAAAGTAAATATTGACAAAACGAAGGTCATGGTGTTTAGAAACGGAGGGTTCCTCGGAAAACGTGAAAAATGGTCATATGAAGAAAATAAGTTGGAAGTTGTGAATAATTATTGCTATTTATGTTTTAATTTCACGACAATGGTAAGTGTCAAAAAAGGTACTGCACATTTAGCAACTAAGGGGAAGAAAGCTGTCATACAGCTAAATAGGGTTCTCCAAAAATTCAAGGAAATGACAATGGATACTTTCTTTAAAATATTTGACGCAAAGGTACAACCCATTCTGTTGTACGCGTCAGAAGTATGGGGATTAAAACGAATGGAACACATAGAAAAGGTACATATGATGGCGTGCAAAAGATTTTTAGGCGTGCCTGTTAAGACACCAAACAAGATGGTGTACGCTGATCTGGGAAGATATCCATTATTCATTAACTCTGTGGTCGCATGCTTCTGGAATTAGATAGAAATGGAAAGGATTGTTGGGCATCAGAGGTAAGAAAAATCCTGTGTGATACAGGTTTCAACATTGTATGGCTGCAACAGGGAGTTGGGGATGTAAAACTATTTTTAAACATATTTAGACAAAGACTTGTCGATCTGTTTATCCAAGAATGCACTAGTATTATTAGAGATGGTGACAGATATGAGTGCTATAGATCATT
>JAPXFY010000012.1:46395843-46400843 GCA_030674185.1 Monoplex corrugatus | reverse complement strand
GTAAGTGTTGGGGCTTGTGTGGCACTGTCTGTGAAGCTTCACCCCCCCCCCCTACGTCCCCACCCCACCCCCACCCCCATCCACATCCAGGGCCGACACATCAGATTAACGGCGTCTGGTTCACCTCAAGATGTTGTTCCTGTTACTGTCTGCAGTTTTCTGCCTCGCTCTCTCGCCGCTTTCTTTTTTGTAACCGGATTTTCTCCTCCAGATAAAGATCTGTCCCTTGTGTGTCTGCAGCTCGCTTGCCTGTCTTTGTGACTGCCTTGTTTCGTAACAGTGACTTCTCCATTAGATGAAGAAAGACAGTCCCCGTTCTTTCGGGGGATCAATTTCTACGCAAACGTTTCGGGGCAGGAGAGCTTAGAGAAAGGGGGTGGGGGGTGGGGTGGGGGGAGAGAAAAGCAGGAGGAATTTCTTCGCCGACATAATGTTCTCTTTGTCTCTGTGTCTCTGTGTCTTTGTGTCTCTGTGTCTCTGTCTGTCTGTCTGTCTGTCTGCCTCTGTCTGTCTGTTTGTCTCTCTCTGCGTGTCTGCCTCTCTGTCTCTTTGTCTCTCTGTCTCTGTCTGTCTGTCTGTCTGTCTCTCTCTCTCTCTCTCTCTCTCTCTCTCTCTCTCTCTCTGTGAGTGTACTATATGGCTTAGAAATATATTTTTCTATGTCTGTTGATGCTCTCTCTCTCTGTCTCTCTCTCTGTCTCTCTTTGTCTCTCTCTGTCTCTCTCTCTCTCTCTCTCTGTCTCTCTGTGTCTCTCTGTACTAAATGGCTTAGCAATATATATTTTCTATGTCTATTGATTACTGTTTAACTTGAATTCATAATTATTTTCGTGGGTATAGCTGCGAATAACTGAGTACCATACCACACCATACTCCTTTCATTGATTGATCGATCATTCCATCGGCTGATTGCTCTCTTACATACTTGCTTGCTTGCTTGATTAATTGACAATGGCTTAGATTTAAACATTTAGTATCATGTATTTCGGATCTATTTTTTTTAGGAATTTAACCCCCAACTCTAAGAGGGTTGATTGGGCACCCCAGGGGGTCGCCATTACACTATAAATATTTACACTATGATAGTTATAACTGCGTCCCAATAATTCATGAAATTAGAAATGGATCGTGCGTGCGATCCTTTCATGCGCGTGTGTGTGTGTAAGCGTGCGCGTATGTGTACGCGTTTGTATTTAGGTGTATGTATGGATATGTGTGTGTGTGTGTGTGTGTGTGTGTATGTGTGTGTGTGTGTGTGTGTGTGTGTATGTGTGTGTGGAAGAGTGTGTTTGTCTATATATATATATATATATATATATACATATATATATATGTATGTATATACATATATATATATATATATGTGTGTGTGTGTGTGTGTGTGTGTGTGTGTGTGTGTGTGTGTGTGTGTGTGTGTGCAAGCGCATGTGTGTGTGTGTGTGTACACACGGGCGCGCGTATGTGTGTTCGTGTGCATGCGTATGAGTATGCGCGTCTTTGCGTGTGTACGTGCACGCACAGGCGCGCTTAGCACACGTGCGCGGAATCAACACCACAAACACGAGGTAACCTGCATCTTGTCTGTCGTCAGGAGGCAGCTATTGTTCACAAAAAACTTAGTCACACACAAAAAAGGCTATCGATGACAGTCGCTTCATAAATCATTCATAACAAACCGCCACTACTCAGATACGGTTACTGTTCATATCAGAAATGTTCCACATCTTTGCCCTGTTCTTATCAATCACTCCACGTACTTTGTGAAAGCGATAGGGGTATATGATATGGGCTACATCTCTCGGGAAGATAGTGTAGTGTGTGTGTGTGTGTGTGTGTGATGTGTGTGTGTGTGTGTGTTGTGTGTGTGTGTGTGTGTGTGTGTGTGTTGTGTTGTGTTTGTGTGTGTGTTACTGTTTATGTGTGTGTGTGTGTGTGTGTGTGTGTGTGTGTGTGTGTGTGTGCAGGTTGTGTTGTGTGTGTGTGTGTTATTGTGTGTGTGTGAGTGTGTGTGTGTGTGTGTGTGTGTCTGTGTGTGTGGTGTGTGTGTGATGTGGTGTATGTGTATGTGTGTCTGTGTGTATGTGTATGTGTGAGTTGTGTGTGTGTGTTATTGTTTGTTTGTGTGTGTGTTATTGTTCTGTTCCTTGATTTAACGTCTTTTCACTATAAGTGATATTAGACGGGTAAAAATGGCATGGAGGATGATTTTTTTTTTTTTTTTTTTTTTTTTTTTTTTGGGGGGGGGGGGAGGGGGGAGGGGAGAGGGGACAGAGGGAACAGAGTAAGAGACGGGAAAAAAAAAATTAAAAGGAATCGGCAAGGTTTTAGAAAAAGGTAATGGATGAACAGAGAAATGAAACTAGAACAACGCTACATTAAATGTAAAAGAAACATCGTCAAAAAAACGAAACAAACAAAATAAAATAATAATAATTAAATAATAACCTTAAAGTAACGCATTAACAGGACTGTGAACCAATGATTCTGAAATTTTAATAACAGAACTTGATCTGATATTACTTCTTTAAAATGCTTTTCAAGATAGTTATCCTTGTAAACATCTTTGGTAGAAATAACGAAGCTTCGCAGTAAAACAAACAGTGATACAATGTGAATTGTTCACCGCAAATACATAAAACGTTTTTACAATATTTAGTTTTCAAAGCGTTCATTTGAATACGAAAATATGTGGTAACAATTGATCTCAAATGATATAACGAAGAATACTGAATTTTTTTTACAGATATTTACAGATATTTACAGATGTGTTATTGTGTGTGTGTGAGTGTGTGTGTGTGTGTGTGTGTGTGTGTGTGTGTGTGTGTGTGTGTGTGTGTGTGCTGTGTATGTGTGTTACTGTTTATGTGTGTGTGTGTGTGTGTGCGTGCGGGTTATGTGTGTTGTGTGTGTGTGTTATTGTGTGTGTGTGTGTGTGTGTGTGTGTGTGTGTGTGTGTGTGTATGTGTGTGTGTGTGTGTGTGTGTGTGTGTGTGTCCCTTCAAAACTATGTGTTGTGTGTGTATGTTCGGGTTAAGTGCATGTGTGTGTGTGTATGTGTGTGTGTGTGTGTGTGTGTGCGTGTGTGTGTGTGTGCGTGCTGTGCGTGCGTGCGTGCGCGCGTGCGTGCGTGCGTGCGTGCGTGCGTGCGTGCATGTGCCTGTGTTGTATTTTTGGTCATACATATATTTCATTTATTGCATTGGATGTAACCTCACGGCACTCTTACAGACTCAGTAACATCACCAAAGCTTTGTCTTTTGGAGTCCAGAGTTGGGGTAGGGGGGTAGGGAAGGAGATGTGTGTGTTTGTGTTTGTGTGTGTTTGTGTTTGTGTGTGTGTTTGTGTGTGTGTGTTTGTGTGTGTTTGTGTTTGTGTGTGTGTTTGTGTGTGTTTGTATGTGTTTGTGTGTGTTTGTGTGTGTGTTTGTGTGTGTGTGTTTGTGTGTGTGTGTTTGTGTGTGTGATTGCGTGTGTGTATGTGTGTGTGTGTGTGTGTGTGTGTTTGTGTGTGTGTGTGTTTGTGTGTTTTTGTGTTTGTGTGTTTGTGTGTTTGTGTTTGTGTATGTGTTTGTATGTGTGTTTGTGTTTGTGTTTGTGTGTGTGTTTGTGTTTGTGTTTGTGTTTTTGTTTGTGTTTGTGTGTGTTTATGTGTGTGTTTGTGTGTGTGTTTGTGTTTGTGTGTGTTTTGTGTTTGTGTGTGTGTTTGTGTGTGTGTTTGTGTGTGTTTGTGTTTGTGTGTGTGTTTGTGTGTGTTTGTATGTGTTTGTGTGTGTTGTGTGTGGTGTGTGTTTGTGTGTGTGTGTTTGTGTGTGTGTGTTTGTGTGTGTGATTGGTGTGTGTGTGTGTGTGTGTGTGTGTGTGTGTGTGTGTGTGTGTGTTGTTGGTATGTGTGGTGTGTGTGGTCTGGTTTTCCCGTTTGTTACCCGGTAAATTGCTGGAGCCAATACAAAACACTCACCATCATCATCATCACCATGTGCCCAGCCGCATGGCGCTGGTGATCATGGCCCTCCCTCCACACGCATCTATCCCTTGTCGCCGCAAGCACATCTTCCACCCTCCCTGTCCTCAACCACTCTGCAAGTCCGTCCAATATGTTCTGCCTGAGTCTACCTGATGTTCTCTTTCCCCCCAGCTTTCCTGTATATAAAACACTACTCTCTGGTAAGTCCTTAAAGTGAAGAGGGATGCAGGACCTTAGGAACCCTGACACCACCAAAGGGATCGGGGCATTGGGATGATCAGCGATAACACAAATAAAGCCTCCAGTGACAAAGCGGACCGAGCCACACCATGAATGCACTAAAGGGACCATCTAAGGGAGTAAACCCTGACAGAACAAACCAAAACCAGTCGCTGTGGTGTAGTGGTTAACTCAGAGGACTACCGACTGGAAGGTTTGGGTTCGAATCCCCATCCATCAGTCCCTTCAAAACTATATCATTGTGGGATTTTTCGGCTCTAACCGGCTCCTACCCACAGTTGGGCGTACTATGGGCTCATTGGAAAGACTGGGACCACACAGTCGAGTCTCGTCCACTTCACGGATGCGTCTTTGAGGTGCTGCTCAGATCTTCTGACCAGCACACACGCACACACACACACACACACACACACACACACACACACACACACACACACACACACACACACACACACACACACACATATATATATATATGTACACACACTCACCCTAGAATAAAACAGGAAAGAACTTTGCTTTGTACTCACATACACTGCAAAGGGATAGAGCAGACATTTAACTATAATGTCATCATCATCATCATCAAGTGCCTTGCCACATGGCGTTGGCGATCATGGCCTTCCATCTGTTTCTATCCCTTGTTGCCTCAAGCACCTCCTCCACCCTTTCTGTCCTCAGCCACCCCGCAAGTCCGTCCAACATCCTCTTCCTCGGTCTACCTGGTGCTTTCCCGTCGTGACCAGGTGCTCCAATTCCCCTTTCCCCATAAAATGGCCCACAAATGTTGCCTGTCT
>JAPXFY010000012.1:46378343-46383343 GCA_030674185.1 Monoplex corrugatus | reverse complement strand
TAAACTGCGAAGTTTTCTCTTTCTACATATCCATATATTTTTTTTTTTCTTCCACGAATTTCCTCCTGTGACAGTGATACAAACAGTAGACACCCCCTCCCCCCCACCTCACCCCACCTCCAAATGCAAAAGTTTTCTCTTTCAAGTTTTTATGTTTACATACGTACACTAATCTCAAAGGCACTGATCGCCCCAAAAACTACGGAGTGTTTTGGCTTTCTGTTGTTGTTTTTTTATCTTTTTTTTATGAGCACTTTGTCTCTAATAGCGATATGAACAGGACATCCCTGGTTGTGGATTACACACGTGTCTGTTTTTTTGTGAAGTTTTGAAACAAATGATAAAAGAAGACTCAGAAACCCAACAGGAAGTGAAAGGGAAATTCAAAAGAGACAGAGAGAGAGAGTTAGAGAGACAGATAGACAGACAGAACACACACAGACACACAGACAGACAGACAGACAGAGACAGACAGACGGACGGACAGACAGACAGATAAAGAGATAGACAAAAGAGAATGAAAGACAAACATATGGACAAAAAGAAACAAAATATATGTAGCCAGATATAGACAAAAAAATTACTGAATGGGAGGGAGAGAAAGAGAAAGAGAGAGAGAGAAGAGACAGAGAGAGAGACAGACAGAGCGACAGAGAGACAGACAGAGAGACAGACAGAGCAGACAGACAGAGACAGAGAGAGAAACAGAACGAGAGAGAGAGAAAGAGAGAGAGAGAGACAGAGAGAGAGAGAGACAGAGACAGAGAGAGAGAGATGACAAAAGTGAGAGAGCAGCGCTTGGGAGAAACGAAAGAACGAATAAGAGACTGGAATCATGAGACAGACAAACAGAGGAGGAACAGACAAATAATACAAACTAAAAGGAAATGAAACGAAGGCAGGAGCAGACAGACAGAACGACCACCGACAAAAACAGACAGACAGACAGACAGAGAGACAGAGAGAGAGAGAGAGACAGGGAGAGAGGGAGAGACAGACAGACAGACAGAGTCAGAGAGAGAGAGAGAGCGGGCGAAAGCCGAACAAACAATCAAAATTACGGAAAATGCATACATGTTATATCCTCCCAACAATGTAACCAACAAGCAAAACACAAATCAATGTTACGGAAAATGCATACAATGTTATGTCTTACCAACAACAATACAACTCAACAAATAAAACAATTAGATTAGATGATACTTAACTATCACCATGACTCCAATGCATACAATGTTATGTCTTACCAACAAACAATACAACTCAACAAAATAAAACAATTAGATTTAGATGATACTTAACTATCACCATGACTCCACTTGTAAAAGGAAAACACTCCTACCGACGGCTAACAGTCTACACTTACGCAATCCCTCTCGATACATCAAAGTTGTCCTCACCGTTCATTGGCCATCTGATCTCCTTTACGCTCTCTGTGTGATTGTGACATAAACACGCCTTCAGCTGTGTTTTTTTTACTGTTTTCGTGTTGACATTACCACTGTGCTGCTCGCTCTGTGCCGTAGGGGAAAAGCATTCAGAAACAAGCAGAATACCAAGGTCATCATCATCATCAGGTGCCCTGCCGCATGGCGTTGGCGACCATGGACTTCCAACCATCTCTATCTCTCGTTGCACCCAGCATCTCCCCCACCCTCTTCATCCCCAGCCACTCTGCAAGTCCGTCCAGCATTCTCTCCCTGGGTCTACCCGGTGCTCTCTTTCCCTCCAGCTTTCCCGTTGTGACCAGGTGCTCCAAATCCCCCTTCCTCATAAAATGGCCTATAAATGTTGCTTGTCTTTTCCTAATATTCCTTATCAGTGATCGACTTGTGTCTGCCTCCATCAAGACTGTCTCGTTTGTTTTCTTTGCTGTCCATGGTACTCTCAACATTCTTCTGAGAAACCACATCTCGGCTGCCTCAGTCCTGCTCTGGCTTTGCTTGCTGACTGTCCACGCCTCGCATCCGTACAACAGTATTGGTTCTATATAACACTCAAGGACTCTCTTTCTGATGTTAATTGATAGGCATTTGTTGGTAAGAATACCAAGGTATCTCATGAAAACATTGGTCCATAATTGCAGCCCAACAAAGTTTTTTTTTTTTTTTTTTTAACAAATCAGTAAGTTTGAAGTTCACGATACTCGCCTTTCTTTCTTCGTAATTTTCTAAAGCTTTAACAAGCACACAGTTTAATGTGAGGGCTTCTATATATCTCTTACCCCTGTCTGTACACAGTAATGTTCTCTCTTTTTCTGTCTCTCTGTCTCTCTCTGTCTCTCTCTGTCTCTCTCTGTCTCTCTCTGACTCTCTGTCTTGTCTGTCTGTCTGTCTCTGTCTCTGTCTCTCTCTGTCTCTGTCTCTCTATCTGTCTCTCCCTCTCTGTGACTGTCTGTCTCTGTCTGTCTGTCTGTCTGTCTGTCTCTGTCTCTGTCTCTGTCTCTGCCCCTGTCTCTCTCTCTCTCTTTGAACGTTTACCGAAATCGAATATCATGTGTACTAAGTCACAACTGACAAAGTTCATTTTCAACATCAAGCAGACTAGACAAGTGAAACTAACCAGATTTTGACTGCATGGAGACTGAATTTTCCTGCATTCAGCCGTTTAAAAGAGCACAAATTGTAAAAGTTTCAATGAAATGCGTACGCACGAATGAACAAGGATCATTGACAAAATTACATGGATCTGAAAAAGACCTTGCATGGAAGTTTTGGGAAAAGATAAAGCTTGATCATTTTGTTAGTTACTCTTCTCCCACTGGACGAAGCAGCAGGAAAGTTATAGTCTTTTTCTCCTGATTTCTGTATTTGGTGTATATTCGTTTGCGATCTTTACGTTTACGCTTTACAAAGGCACTTGGCCGAAAGTTTTTGCATGTCTTGTCTGGTTGTAATAAATACGCGTTCTGATTCTAGTTTCCTGTGTTTTGTTGTTGTTTTTGTTGCTGTTGTTTTGTTTGTTTGTTTGTTTGTTTGTTTGTTTTATTCTGGTTCCTGTTTGCGTGAACTTGGGTAGTCGCATTTCTTTTGGATTTCTTGATTATGTTATTAATTTTAGAGCAGTGTCGTATTCTTTGCGTGGGTATGTGAATGCATGTAAGTAACTCTGTCATGGGCATTCCTTCTCTGTCTCTCTTTGTGATACTTTGTAACGAGGAGCTGATTTGGCAAACGTTTCTTCGTTTTTGTTTTTAAACTTAAATTCAACCTTAAAATAAATCAAATCCGATTCGTTGAATATTCCTTCTTCTTTTTGGCCTCTTCCTTCTTAATATTCTTCTGTGTGTGTGTGTGTGTGTGTGTGTGTGTGTGTGTGTGTGTGTGTGTGTGTGTGTGTGTGTGTGTGTGTGAGTGTGTGTGTGTGTGTGTGTGTATGTGAGAGAGAGTGTGTGTGTGTGTATGTATGTGAGAGAGTGTGTGTGTGTATGTGGGTGCGGTGTGTGTGTGTGTGTTTATGTGTGTGTGTGTGTGTGTGCGTGTATGTGTGTGTGTGTGTGTGTGTGCGCGCACGCGCGCACGCGTGTGTGTGTGAGTGTAGTGGCATTTTGTTTCCCACCTTCCAACCTATTCCATATGTAGACCGTGGGGATACCGGGGGCTCTTTCAGTATAAACAATATCGTCACCTTCTGGAAACTCTAGGCTAGAAATTTCCTCTTTTCTGTCATTCTCTTTGTTTCTTTCTTCCTCCTTTGCTTTCTGTCATTTCTTCCTACCATTTTCTGCCTTGCTGGTCCGTTCATCTGTATTTGTTCGATAAAGTTCTATGTATTTTCTCTTAGGATTGATAACTGGGTACACGTACTCGTGCGTTTTTAGCTCTGGGGAAATGAGATAAGCGGAAGCAATTTTAGGTAAATTAGGCCCGTTTTTCATGTATGTTTTAGTGTCCTTAGCTATGTTTAAATTTATATTAAGGTATGTTTTTAAATCCCTTGTGCGATAAACTGGACGTAATGGTCAACGCCAAGGGCATCTCCTCAGATTCTGTGCGCGAATGCTTTGATATGTGTAATACCAAAGAAATAAGAGGGAAGCAGGGAGAATTTTTATAATATAATCAAAGGACATAACTCTTGAAAATTATCTCCCATCTTGTATCTCAACATATTATTGTAATAAAATCAAAGACAGTGTGACATGTGGACGTTTGTTTCAGGTGGCTAATCAGTTGCTTGGGATAAAGAAATCCTCTCCACTACCTACCTCCTTTCCCTTGATTGAACTCCCAAACCTGTTTCTGCTTTTCTTCAAAAACAAAATCACAACTATCAGAGATAAATTCAGTTCAACTTCATCTCATGTGCCTATTGTTGAATCCAGTTTTCAGGGCCAGCCTCTCACTCACTTCTCCCCTGTCAATGAAGAAGTTGTTAAACGCACAATTCTTGCCTCTCCTGTCAAAACCTGTGAACTCGATCCGTTTCCATCTCATGTGCTCCTTGATTCTCTGGATATTCTTTTGCCTGTCATTACCAAGATCATCAACAACTCTCTGATTTCTGGTACTTTTCCTGATCCATACAAGTCTTCTTTGGTCAAACCACTATTAAAGAAAGCTTCTCTTGACCCAAATGATATGAAAAATTACCGTCCAGTTTCGAATCTCCCTTTCCTGTCCAAACTGCTAGAAAGAATTGTCCTCACTCAGCTCAATGAACACCTGTCTCACAACAATCTTCTCAGTCCCCTTCAGTCAGCGTACAGACCACATCACAGCACTGAAACAGCGCTGCTGAGAATCTTGAACGATCTTTTGACAGGTCTAGATAACGGCAACATGTTCATTCTCACACTCCTTGATTTATCTGCTGCGTTTGACACCATAGACCACGATGTTCTTCTAGACAGGCTACAAAACACTTTTGGTATTTCAGCCTCTGCACTCTCATGGTTTCAGTCTTATCTCACAGAGAGAACAGAAACAATTTCCGTAAATGGCAACCACTCTCTTCCTTCAAACATTCAGTATGGCGTTCCCCAGGGATCTGTGCTTGGA
>JAPXFY010000012.1:46360843-46368343 GCA_030674185.1 Monoplex corrugatus | reverse complement strand
CAATTCCTGTTCTTCAGGAAAGTGGTAAAAGTTTTTCATTCTCGTTTTATTTGTTGTTTCTTTTTTCGTTCAGTTTGAAACTTTACTTTTGTTGATTAGAAAAAAATATATGAGTCAAGGAGAGGAAAAGGCCTTCACTTCTCTTGTTTCTGGACTTTAATCTAAATAGATTTTAAAAAAAATATAGATATAAAAAAGTTTTTCAATCACGGTTGTTCATCAACTTTCCCATCTAATTTTAATTTGTGTGTGAGGGAGGGGGTTGTTTTTATTTTGTGTGTGTTTGTTTTGTTCTGTTCGTTTGTTTTCTGGTTTGTGTTTTTGCTTATTTGTGTGGTTATATATATATATATATTATATTTATATATATATATATATATATATTTACGTATATATGTATACATAGAGAGAGAGATATGTAGATATATATAGACCAGTCGCCGTGGTATAGTGGTTAGCGCAAAAGGACTACCAACTGGAAGTTTGTGGGTTCGAATCCCCATCAGTCCCTTCAAAAATCATTGTGGATTGTTTCGGCTCTAACCGGCTCCTACCCACAGTTGGGCGTGCTATAGGATCATTGCGAAGACCAGGACCACACAGTTCAGTCTCATCCACTGAACAGCACCGCAGGTGTCTATATCTCTCGGGCCTGGTTAACACCATGATATATTATGATAGTAAGCGTAGAGTACAGCCCTGTCACGCAGTCTCAATCCTAGATGGAACTCCATAGAATCATGAATATCATCCTCATCGACATCATCGTCCTCGCATTGTGAAAACTGTTGAGGTTTTTGTGGCCATTGTCATTTAGGTGTTCAAATGAAAATTCAGGAGTATCTCATGGCTGCAGTTTTGATGAAGAAGGCAGACCAAGAACCGAGTCGTCACACTGAACCCAGAAAAAGTACCAGACACACCAGGGACGGCCGACTGAGCGCTGGAAGCACGAACAGGAACGTGTTGTTCAATTCTTCTTGCGCATAACTGTCCATGAATTACCAAAGGAAATAAGAGGGAAGCAGGGAGAATTTTAAATATCAACTAAGTAACATAACTCTTGAGAGTCACGGAGTTATCTCCCATGTAGAATTTCTCAAACCCAACACAGTTTGCGCTACTCAATCAGCTAATTGTAAATGAATTATCAAACGTCCTTGCTCCGTTGGATCTGAAATGGCCTTCGTCATACAAAATCAGATCTCTCGAGTTTTTCATTACAGATTACAATACTGAGTACAGTAAGACTTGATGGGAGCTGGTAGCTGTGCGAACTGGTGTGGCAGACGGGCTGCCCGAAAGAAAGATGAAGACCAGATTGGGGCGAGAGAGGGCTCTTTCATTCTCTCTTGGTCCGGTGGATGGGCTGGACCTGGTTGGTGCGCGTTGTGTGGCTATGTCCCGGGGTTTGTCATCTCCCCACCTTGCCATTCGGTTTGTAAACAAGGTGACTGATGACTGGGTCCGAGTGGGTCAAACGATACATGGACAGCCCCCTTTTTGCTTGATGAAATGGCTGCAGAGTGGCGTCGGGAGCCTAAAAGGTGATTATCCAGAGAGTGGCGAGGCATTGATGCTCTGGCCCCATCCGCACCCTCGTGATGTTTCTTGTTAACTTCCCACGAGGCAGACACAACTAATTTTTCCCACTTTCTTGTGTCCTTTCCATTACTCAGTCTCCTTTTATATTGTTCATTTTAAATCCTTTGTTTTTTTTTCGTTTATGTAACATTGAACAATAAAACGTCTTTGAAATATATCACTTAAAGGAATGGAATCATTTCAAATCAAGATGAACAGATCATAAGATTACACCAAACAGCAGATAATTATGGTTGTTTTTTTGTGACAATAGAGCCCTGCAACCATTAGATTATTGACCACGGTCATATCAACATAATTCATATGCAACTTTATAATTCTATCAAATCGTAAAGTGTATTTTGTAAATATCTGTTCATGATTTGAATTTTGAGAGTGCTGCCTCAGACAGGCAGAAAAACAGACAGAAAGAGAGAGAAAAGAGAGACAGACAGACAGACAGACAGGCAGACAGGCAGAGATGAAGAGAGAGCGAGAGAGAAAGAGAGAGAGAGAGAGACAGACAAACAGACAGACACAGACTCACAGACACAGACATAGGCAGAAAGACAGAGAGAGACAGTGAGACAGACAGACAGACAGACAGATATACAGACAGCAGCAAGACAGACGAAAGAGTTTTGTCCTCTGTGTTCGTAAGGAAATTCAAATACACACACACCACAAATTCTTCAAAAACAGCAACATGTCTCCATGTTTTAGCAGCCTATTCCAGACTGTTTTCGCAGTAAAATCAATAAGATCACAGAGTTTGTGCCAGGGACGCATCCCCTGTCCTGTGACACTGATGGAGAATGGAGGAGATTCTAGATAGAGCAGTCACTCTGTTTTCAAAAGAAATTACCACACGTATCACAAACGGCCAATGCGCTGCCGGAAACGCGCGCAGGAACGTGCTTATCACTTCCTGTTACGCATGCGTGTCGACATGGTGTTGCTGGCTTCCTTGGCTTGGATCAGACACGGCATACCTCTCGCAAACCCAGAAAAACAAGATCCTGGCAAGGCATTTCTCACGTTCTTCGTGGCAGGGTACAACGTTTAAAATGGCGCCGACACAGTATTCACTTCAACCCCCCCCCCTCCCCCACCGCACCTCCTCACTTTTCCTGCATTCTCTTATCTTAGTGTGTGTGTGTGTGTGTGTGTGTGTGTGTGTGTGTGTGTGTGTGTGTGTGTGTGTGTGTGTGTGTGTGTGTGTGTGTGTGTGTGTGTGTGTGTGTGTGTGTGTGTGTGTGTGTGTGTGTGTGTGTGTGTGTGTGTGTTGTGTGGTGTGTGTGTGCTTGAGTGAGCATGTGTGTGTATCACTGTATGTGTACAGCTGAGGAAGGGATAGGGGAGAAATTGAGTGGGAAAGAGACTGAAATACTTTAAGAAACTTTTTCAAATCTTTGTTTGTATGTAAATTGTGATGTATGATATGCGAATAGTTCATAATTTGTGAGGAATTTTGATTGTCAAGGTATTAATGCTGTAATACTGAAGTTGTAATGTTTTTCCTGTATATGGATTAGAATTTTTCTGTTTTTATCTTCATTCAAAATATTGATTATAATTTTTATGTACAACTATTGCATGCATAAACACACACACACGCATGCAAACATAGCACACGCACACACACACACACACTCTCTCTCTCTCTCTCTCTCTCTCTCACACACACACACACACACACACACACATTCTTACAAACACACGCGCACAGCAACGCACACGCACGCACACACACATGGACACACACACGTACGCAAGCACACACACGCAGCAATATATAAACACAGTATGCCTCTTTATTCATATGAAAAATCTGTTAATCTTTCTTCATTACATAAGTCAGTGTTTAAATTTTAATATTCTGTGGTTTCTTATGTGTCTTCTTACTTGTATAGCTTTAATGTTTGTTGTTATCTTATTGTGTATGTAATTGTGAACATTTTTTATCACCTTTTGCCTTTCTTGCGAAATGTAAAGCGCTGGTGAGCATGTTTTTATATGGAATGTGCGCTATACAAATAAACATTATTATTGTTATTATTATTATCTTCTCTGGCTTTCCCCGTCTGTCTCACTTAAATGCCTTTCTGCCTTCAATGTTCCTAGGTGTGGTCTGATCTGTTTATTTAACTTTGATTGGAAAAAAAACTTTCACAGTTAAATATGAATGATGATGATGATGATGATGATGATACTACTACTACTACTACTACTACTACTACTACTACTACTACTACTACTATTACTACTACTACTACTACTACAACTACTACTACTACAACTGCTACTACTACTACTATTACTAAGAAGAAGAAGAAGAAGAGGAGGAGGAAGTGGAAGAAGAAGAAGAAGAAGATGATGATAATGATAATGATGATAATGATGAAGATGAAGAAGGAGGAGAAGAAGAAGATTGATGTTGTTGATGAGGATGAGGATGAAGAGGATGGGGATGGGGATGGGGATGATGACGATGAGAATGATGAGGATGATGACCATAATAATAATGATAACAGTAATATTTTTGATTACATAGCGCAAATAGTCAAATAGTTAACAAGTATGCTCGTTGGACTTTACAGAAATAGAACAAACAATGCGCATGGATGCACACATACATACATACACACACGCACGCACACGCGCGCGCACACACGCGCACACACACACACACACACACACACACACACACACACACACACACACACACACACACACACACACGATGATGATGAATCAGAATACCCTCAGCCTGTTGGAAGTGTGACCCTTGATCCAAGCTGTCGTCTTCTCTGTCTCTCTCACTGTCTGTCTGTCTGTCTGTCTCTCTCTCTCTCTCTCTCTCGCTCTCTCTCTCTCTCTCACACACACACATACACACACATTGGATGTTGAGCTAGGGTACACTCAGCCTGTTAGGCGTGTGACCCTCGACCCATGTTGTAAAAGGAGTGAAGTGAAGTAATAGCGAACAGACTGTGTGACCAAATGGTACACGATCTAGTCATAAACTGACACGGTGTCTCAAAAGGTATCTGAAGAAAGCAACACAGCATTCGTGCCACTGATTCTTCTCCAGGTGGCCTGGAAACGTTGTTTCCGTTACGGCATTCAAAAATCGTTGTACAATCAGGTTTGTCGTCATCTAAACCTGTCATCGTCCTCAGAGTCACTGTTCTTTGAAAAAAAGAAGAGGTACATGGAACAGTTTCAGTTTCAATTTCTCAAGATGACGTCTCCGCGCTCGGAATGAATTCCATATGCACTAACGTCACGGGTGCCACGTGTATGGTGGACCGCGACAAAAAACAGACAGACAGACAGACAGACAAACAATTGAAACAGACAGAGACAAAACAGAGAGACAGACAAGAACAAACAGAGAGACAAGACCAGACAGAACAGAAGACAGAAGAGACAGAGAGACAGACAGACAAACAGAGAGAGAGAGGGAGATAGAGACAGAGACAGAGAGAGACAGAGACAAACAGAGAGCATAGACAGAGACAGAGACACAGACAGACAGAGACACAGGACATAGAGGACACAGTGACACGCAAGAAACAGACGCATAAACAAGTAGATGTCGGATCTTTTTTAGTAACTAGATACAGCCCCCCATCAATGTGGCCCACAGGGAAATGTCAGACGACCAATAAATCATTTTGTCCCACGGAAACCATGTCTCCATATTTACACTTTCACCCTTCATCACCATGCACTCTAAAACCTTCCTTCTCTGCTGACATCCGCAGCAGGAATCGAATGCCTGATGCCACGGTCAAGTTGGACTCTGTTCTTGTTATGACACTGGAAAGCCTGTATTTCTTGCTATCAGAGCATCCAGCTTTCAGTTTCAGTTTCAGATTCAGATTCTTAATATGACGTCTCCACGCTCGGAACGAATTCCATGTGAACTATCGTCACAGGTGACATGTGTATGGTGAACATGGCACAAGCCCTAATAAGCCTGCACATAAGCCCATGAGCTGGCCAGGTCCTGAGGCCCTACCTAGACTATGTTTTACCTAGTCTATGTTTTACCTGGTATTTTATCAGCCTACCACTGGAATAATCTTGGTTACATATAAATGACATGTGTATGTGTATATCTTACCTTCAAAAAAGGAACATATATATAAAGTAAATATATAAATAAATAAAGGTCCGAATCACAACACAACTAGCTATTCTGTATAAACTCGTCTCACATGACAGGACCCCTCACCCCCCCCCCACCCCCCCCCCACCCATCTGTCAATGCCTAAATGCTCAGTTGTCTTTCAACTAGGTGAAGACAATATTTTCTTAATCATGGATAGGTAAGTAAGTAAGTAAGAAAGTAAGTAAGTAATGTAAGTAAGTAAGTAAGTAGTAAGTAAGTACATGGAAAAGAATAGCAATAAAATAACAAGAACACAATCTGGAACAATTTTGTTGGCGATGAAATTTGATGACGATTCTGATGATGACACAATTGAAACAATAACTTGAAACCTTGTGTTCCCTTTTGTTTTTTACTGGAACATCCTTTTACACCATGACAGTTTGTAATATGTTTTAAAAAGTTAACAGTCACCACTTCTTCATTAGTACATAATCTAGTCACATTACTTTTTTTTCTGATGGCAAACACCTGCAACTACTATGTCTCAAAACACGGACTCTGGTCATAGCACCTCGTGATACATGTATGATTGTCCAGTTCTACCAGGATATGAACTTTATTTTGAAAATAATTTATAGAATTTCAGCTCTTCATGTGACGCCTCCGAGAAGGGAGCGAGAGAGAGAGAGAGTGAGACAGAGAGATACAGAGAGAGACAGAGAGAGAGGCAGAAAGACAGGTAGAAAGACAGGCAGACAGATAGAAAAGGGTTAGGGAGGAATGACAGTGACTTCAGAGACAGAGAGACAGACAGACAGAGACAGAGAAAGACAAAGACAAGACAGACAGAGACAGAAAGAGACACAGAGACAGACAGACAAAGAGAGACAGACAGACAGACAGAAAGAGACAGAGACAGACAGACAGACCAAGAGAGAGCAGACAGACAGACAGAGAGACAGAGAGAGACAGAGACAGGAGGACAGGGAGAATGGTATGCCTTGTGTGTTTTAAAGGGAATTCTAAACATCAGAGAAGCATCCAAAAAAAACATCATATTGTAATTATTTTCAGCGATGAAGTTCTGGGTCCTTTTTTGTTTTGTTTTGTTTCGTTTGTTTTTAATATTGCACATAATAATCAATAAAACCACAGTTTATATCAGAAAGCAGCCTTTGCCTGTGACATTATTAGGGGAATGGAGATCCCAGATAAATCAGCTACACTACACCCAAAACTAATTACCACACATATCAGAGAGGCCAGTTTACCGTGGGAAGCACAGGACAGAAATGTGCATATGGCTTCCTTTCCCCTCACGCGTGTTGATCCTTTCTACATGCAAGCTTGGAACAGGGCCAGAAACGACCTTCCTCATCAAAAACACAGAGATGATAGATTCTGGCAAAAAGATTGTGTCTCTGCTTCTCCGTTACAGATTTGGTGACGTCCAGAGATGGATACAGCATTAATCTTCTTTCTCTTCCATTTCACCTTTCAACCAGTCCTCCCACTTCTTCTTCTTCTCTTCCTATCAGTTTTCTTTATGTTAGCGAAACTTTTACCCAGTCATCATCATCATCATCATCGTCATCATCATCATCATGAGCCCTGCCGCATGGCGTTGGCGATCATGGCCCTCCATATGCATCTATCCCTCGTCGCCACAAAGCACATCTTCCATCCTCTCTGTCCTCAGCCACCCTGCAAGTCTGTCCAATATTTTCTCCCTGGGTCTACCTGGTGTTCTCTTTCCCTCCAACTTTTCTGTTGTGACCAGGTGCTCTAAT
>JAPXFY010000012.1:46348343-46353343 GCA_030674185.1 Monoplex corrugatus | reverse complement strand
CAACTGTTTGACATGGGCTTCCATAGACAGTTTCATCCAGGTAGAAGCCAAGGTTTCTGACAGTTTGTGAGAAAGATACATCACAACCAGAGATAGACATGGGGGCATGAGTAACCTGATTGACCTTTGACTTAGTACCAGTAACAATAAGCTCAGTTTTATCATCATTCATCTTCAGCTTGTTTTCACTCATCCACTTAGAGACATCCTCTATACAATCTCTCAGACTGCACGCAAGAGCGTCAAAATCTGATGGGGCAGAGGAGCTATGCAGCTGATACATAGATCGATAGATAGATAAGAGAGATAGATAGAAAGAGAGATAAGAGAGAGATGAATAGATAGATGGATAGATATAGACAGACAGATAGACACACAGCTAGACAGACAGATAGATAGATAGATAAATAAATAGATAGATAGACAGACAGATAGAAGATAGATAGACAGACAGATAGATAGACAGACAGACAGATAGATAGACAGATAGATAGACAGATAGACAGACAGATAGATAGATAGATAGATTAAACAGACAGATAGATAGATAGATTATAGATAGAAGATAAATAGATAGATAGATAGATCATACATAGAAGATAGTACATAGACAGATACATAGATAGATACATAGATAGATATGTGTGTTCAAACTTTTGATCCAAATGGAACGTGGTAGTCTTACCAGTACCCTCTCTTTCTCTTTCTCTGTCTGTTTGGAGGCAGGACGACAGTTTTTGAGAATGTTAGGATCGAGATTATTCTTTGTCAGCAGAGGTTGAACAATTTCTGATCTGAGAGAAGATGGGACAGTTTCAGTGAGGAGAGAGATGTTGATTATATGCGTTATGGATGGAAGAAGCTCAGGAAGTGTTTGTGAAAAGAGACAAACAGGTGTGGGGGCCACGTTCACAAGACTTGAACGCATTTCTTCGGGATGCCAGCGATCAGAGTTTCAGAAGCTGATTGAAATTTTGAGGGTGGGAGGCCTGTGAACAGAGGGCCAGGGTGAGCTGGCAGAAAGATTTTGTCTAGCTTGGCTCAAAGACAATTAATTTTGGAAGAGAAAAAAAATGGTAAAGTCTCTGAGAGATCTGGAGGATTGATGTTAGAGGGAAGTGCAAAATGCCCTTGCAATACCCAAAATACCAGACATGACAGACAACAGACGGCTTGTAATTGTAGATTCAAGGACCTGGGTAGAATAGAATAGTTTTGGCTTCGAGATAACTTTTGTAACTGCTTTTATTTGCTCTCGAAAAAAAACCTGTGAATGAACTACAAGTTTAGAGAACCACATACGTATGATCGTGTAAACTGTATCAGTGCTTGGAGGCTTACATGCATATCTCCCCCCCCCCCCAAACGATATATGACTGTTTTAATTGTGAAGGGATAAAAAATATGATGAAAAAGCCATACATGTAGAAGCCCATTCATTTATTCACGTGCATACAGGAACTGCAGCTCACAGAAGAAGAAAAAATGAAAGGAAAGAAAACACAGTCACATGCAAAACATGAAAAAACAAGATGTCTAAACCATTCTAGCAATCTCCTTGTTTATACAAACATCATCACAGACATTGCAGATGTTGTACTTCTTAAGCTCCTTGTGATCTTGAGGTCTCTGCCACATCACTCCCCTACGACCTCAGGGTTATGGAACTCAGGGCCTGGCCAGCTCACGGGTTTATGTGCAGGCTCAAGGCTTATGCCGTGATCATTCTGGACCTTCTCTATTACATGGCACATGTGACGATAGTGCGTATGGAATTTATTCCGAGCGCGGAGACGTCATCTTGAGAAACTGAAACTGAAACTGAAACTGTGAGCTTGAAGAAACTTCAGTTGAAATATAATAAAACTTGTACGTGTATCAAAGGAAATGGTAGATTGACAGAAGAATGAAAAAGAAAAACCTGAATACTGTAAGAATTTCCTAATGAAAGTGCTGTTTACACGCTTTTCTAAAAAGTGCTGATATCAGGCACATTTCCATCTGTGTAACTTGAACAGTGGACGTTTAATTTCAAACTTGCGATGTCGCAATACCTTAACAGTTCACAGCTTTGAACAAAATGAGGTAAAGATCCACTCACAAACAACATAAAATCTTGCTAGAATGGTTTAGACATCTTGTTCTCCTCCTTGGTCAATATCAAACAATCTCCTTTTTTTTCTAACAAAAGGGAGATTTAAAAATATCACACTGTATCTTACTATACACAATCTACCCAAGGGTATTTTTTTCATTTATCCGACTCCTCTCGCCAAAGAGAAAATCCAAGAACTGTGTCATCACCCATCTTATGCAAACATCGGGTAATGTGAAGCTTAGAATGAGCAGACATCCAGACACACAGGAGAAAACACAGAAAGAGAGAAACCCCGAATGAAGAACAGGGACAGAGGAAAAACAAAGAAAGAAAAGAATCAGCCCACATCTTGGAGTCTTATAAACCAGTTACTCGCCAACACACAGGAACCGAAGAGTCCATCTCCTTCCCACTCTTGTCATCTCGCCCATGATTGGTTTCATTGTCGTCAACAGGGATGAAAAGAAATAATACTCAAGACCCTAATGCCAGAAAGACGGGGGGAAAGCATGGGTATGGTGGGCTTTGTGGCAAGGGCTGTGGGATGAAAACGGAATGGGGGAAGGGGGAAGAAGGTGGGAAGTAAAGGGTGTAGAGGAGAGTAAATGGACTGCAGACGTTTGGAGTTCTTTCTCACTAGCATTTGAGGTGCTTTGTGGTGACGTTCCTAGTTCAAATCACTGCAACTAATTTTCTTGCCTTTGCACAGCCTGAGCAATCCTAGATTGAATGTCAAATCAAATAGACATGAATTCATGGTGGTTGGACAAATCATTTGGCTTTTCCAGAGGCAGTCGCTCATACTTTATAGAGCATAGTTTCATCCGTGACAGGTGTCACACGAACGCTAAAAACTCAAATAGTTTCTAAAGTATCCATTTGATTGCAATGCTGATGAGTTCTATTCAGTTTTTATGCATAAAACTTGAAAAGCTCTATTTCATTGCAGTTTTTAATCATTTTTTTCCACTGTGATTGATCAAACAACTGTAGGCCTGTGACACAAAAGTGTCACGAATGAAACCTTATATTTACGATTTAATATTGCAGAATATATGAAAAAATTAGGCAAAAAAAACAAATGAAATATTATTATAAACTAGTGAGTAACATTGATAAGAAACTAAAAAATACATACATAGGTACAACCATTGGTTTAACACGAAACTTTATTCTCAGCCTATTACACCTATCTGTGAAAGGAAGGCTGAAATTTGAGTAAAAGTGTAAATATAAACTTGACTGGCTAATGAATGATTTGTTCAACCTCCACGAATTTATGTCTGCTATTTGATTTGACATTTAAAGCTCAACATCTAGGATTGTTCAGGCTGTGCAAAGGCAAGAAAATTAGTTGCAGGGATTTGAACCAGGAAAGTCACCCCAAAGCACCTTTTGACCCTGGCTCATTTGTAAATGAATCTGATTGACGTTTTAGAGTTAGTATTTTACAGTATGCACTACAAAGCGGTGTTTTTCTTTTCGCTGTCTCTGACTGTCTGTCTGTCTGGATGGCTGTCTATCTGTCTGTTTGGCCGGCTGGCGCGGCTGGCTGGTTGGCTGACTGGCTGACTGGCTGCTGAATGGCTCTCTCTCTCTCTCTCTTTCTCTCTCTTATTACAGAAGGTACTACAGCACTATACATGTACATACGCTACTCATATTGAGCAAAAGGTATTCCTATTATAACAACCTGATTTGTGATACGCTACAATAATTTGTCATGTCTGACTTAATCATATACTTTTTTTTTAAATCAACGTAAGGTACAAACAGTTTCCTTCTTGTCTGGGTCAAGCATTTATTGTCCTATAGAAGGAATGATACTTTGTATTGCAAAGGGAGATAAAAGAAAATGACGTGATAAAAACGTGCGGACCAAGCACGCTGTTGCAAGTTGTGACTTGCAAAGTAAACAGGCTAAAATAGTTCTAAATTCCTTGACAAATAAAAGCTGAAATGGGCTTTGTTGCTTGAAAGTTTACCGGAACAATATTTGCCTGATACATGATATGATCAGTCACCTATACAGATTTACTGAACTGCTATTCAGCCACAAGCGGTCTTGTTGTTGTTGTTGTCGTCGTCGTTGCTGTTGTCGTTGTTGTTGTCGTCGTCGTCATCGTTGTCGCTGTTTATGTTGTGTTTTGTGTCTTCCTTAAAGATTTCTGTTGTCTTTCGTTTCGTATTTTAGACCACAGTTTATTCTGTTAAGTAAAAGTATTTTGACTCTTTTCTGTCTCTTTGTTGTTGTGTGATCTCACCTTCTCAAGGGAGTCAACCCTTCTTTTTTTTTTCTTTTGGGACTATGACTATCTACGTTTATTTCATCAGTTGTTAGGACAAGGTCTGACAGGTCAGGTTCCTCTTCCTGTGGGGATGCCGGGGGTTCTTTCAGTATAAACAGTATCCCCACCTTCCGGAAATTCTGTGCTAGAAAATTCCAGTTTTCTGTCACTCTCTTCTTTCTGCCTTCTTCTTACTTGCGGTCATTTTCTTGCCTTAATGTCCATTCACTTGTATGTGTTCGAAAAAGTTTTACGTACTTTTTCTTAGGATTGATTATTGGGTACATGTATTAAGTACATTTTTGGCTCTAGGGAAGTGAGATATGCGGAAGCAAGTTTAGGTAATTTATGCCTGTTTTTATGTGTTTTGGTGTCTTTAGGTATGCTTAAATCTGTATTCACGTGTGTGTTTTTTTAATCCCCTGTGCGATAAATCGGACAGAGTGGTCAACACCAGGGTATAACTTAGATTATATGCCCGAATGCATTGATATGTGTACTTATTGTTTATTATTTTAATCTTTTTTTTACCTGTTGAAGTTTTGTTTGTTTTTGAACGGTTATAGCCGTGATATGCTCTACGCAGTCGGCTGGGCTTTAAACAACAATAACAA
>JAPXFY010000012.1:46330843-46338343 GCA_030674185.1 Monoplex corrugatus | reverse complement strand
GATTTGGAGATACGAATGGAAACCCATGGAAATCAGAATGTATGGCAAGGTACTAAACATCAGACGCACTGATCATATCACCAACGAAAAGTGTGCCAAACCGTAAAGCATGCTATGAAGATCTGCCGAATTCAATTTAAAAAAATAAAATGAAAATTACATTGGTATGGCCATATGACAAGATCTAGAGAGGGGGGGGGGGGGTGTCTTTCTGTCATGTGAAATGAGTTTATACAGAATAGCTAGTCGTGTCGTGATTCAGACTTTTAATTATTTATTTATTTATTTACTTTATGTATATGTTCCTTTTTTGAAGATAAGGTACACAGATACACATGTCATTTACATGTAACCAAGATTATTCCAGTGATAGGCTGATACAATACCAGTATAAAATATAGACTACGTAAGATATAAGCTAGGTAGGGTCTCAGGACCTGGCCAACTCATGGGTTTATGTGCAGGCTTAAGACTTATGCCATCATCACCATGGCACCTGTGACGTTAGTGCATATGGAATTCGTTCCCACCGCGGAGACGTCATCTTGAGAAAATGAAACTGAAAAAAAAAATCCAGTGGCCTTGCTAAATCAATCCCCCAAAGAACTGTTGACTGAAGGAGACAGGGGAGAACACAGTAAAAATGACGGACTGACAACATTGCAGAACTGACAGAGAAACCATTTGAAGAGACTAAGGTTTTGGCACACAACCGACATAGCTGGTGAACAATTCTTTAGTGAGGTGCCGCATTGACCCTTCATAGAGTTAAGGAAGTAGAAGAGAAAGAAGAAGAAGAAAAAGAGAAAAGAAGACTTTTTATCAGTATAGGTTAGACGAGGATGCAGGTATCTGACCACTAAGATATAGTCTTGTTCGTCTTTATTCCAAGGATGCAGGTATCTGACCACTAAGAAATAGTCTTGTTCGTCTTTATTCCAAGGATGCAGGTATCTGACCACTAAGAAATAGTCTTGTTCGTCTTTATTCCAAGGATGCAGGTATCTGACCACTAAGAAATAGTCTTGTTCGTCTTTATTCCAAGGATGCAGGTATCTGACCACTAAGATATAGTCTTGTTCGTCTTTATTCCAAGGATGCAGGTATCTGACCACTAAGAAATAGTCTTGTTCGTCTTTATTCCAAGGATGCAGGTATCTGACCACTAAGATATAGTCTTGTTCGTCTTTATTCCAAGGATGCAGGTATTGACACATAAGAAATAGTCTTGTTCGTCTTTATTCCAAGGATGCAGGTATCTGACCACTAAGAAATAGTCTTGTTCGTCTTTATTCCAAGGATGCAGGTATCTGACCACTAAGAAATAGTCTTGTTCGTCTTTATTCCAAGGATGCAGGTATCTGACCACTAAGAAATAGTCTTGTTCGTCTTTATTCCAAGGATGCAGGTATCTGACCACTAAGAAATAGTCTTGTTCGTCTTTATTCCAAGGATGCAGGTATCTGACCACTAAGATATAGTCTTGTTCGTCTTTATTCCAAGGATGCAGGTATCTGACCACTAAGAAATAGTCTTGTTCGTCTTTATTCCAAGGATGCAGGTATCTGACCACTAAGAAATAGTCTTGGTCTTCTGTTGTTGTTTTTTCCTCCTAATGTTGCTAGATACAGTCCGGTTCAATTCAAACGAAGTAGGCTATATTCACGTTCGTTTCAGTTTTAGTTTTTGTTCGTGCACGGAATAAGTTTATTGTGTAGCAATGCCGTAGCTATCATATGATGGAAATGATTAAAAAACGATCAAACGTACAAATTCTTCCAGATCAGTTGAAAACCCGACAATTGTCTCTTTCAAGAAATTGATATACTACAATGTGTAGTCAAGAGAACAATTAACAACGACATCAGGAACAATAACAAGAACAACAACCACAACAACAACAACAATGATAATAATGATAATAATAACAATGATAATAATAAAGACAGGAATAAAAATGAAAATGACGATGACAACGATAATAATACAACAATAAGAGTAATAATAACACTATTTCTACAACGAGACTTCTACGAGTACTACTACTACTTCTACTACAACTATTACTAATATTACTACTTCTACTACTACTACTACTGCTGCTGCTTCTGCTGTTACTACTATTACTGCTATTACTACTACTACTACTAATGCTACTACTACTGATAATAATAACAACAGCAATAAGAGAAACATTTCTATTGCCTGCTTCACAGAAGAGATGATCTCCAAAATCCAACTAGTCCATAGAGATGTACTATGATCTTTTTTGTAAACTAATTGATAACTTTCCACACAAAAAGTCGTCAGCAGACAAACGAAACGAAATTATCATATCATTTGGGCCTAGCCCATGGTTTCCATAAGATTAGCAAATAAACATCAACACGATCTCTAGATTGTGTATTGCATGATAACAGTCATAGTAAGAAGAAGAATGAAAAAGAAAAAGTCAAGACAAATAAAATAACATTCTAAGAAACGCACACCTAAACATTTTGTTTTTTTACAGAACATACGCCACGCATAACAAGAAAACCATTAAAAAATATCATAATTCAAACGATGTTTACAGGACAATGACACGAAATGTTACACCCTCGCATCAGCATTCAAGCAAAGTCAGCTTATGAATTCTTTAAAGTTGGTTGAGTTCAATTTTGCAATTTCTTCCAATCAAAAGCAGCATGTAAAGCCTGCTTACAAACAAGACGAAAGTACGCCATGTCGAATCCCACATGGCAATGATAAAGTTTTAACAAGCCACCTGCAGCCCACGCATCTCACAAACCAACGTCAAGAAAATGATAAACCAGCATAATGTCAGAAAACTTATAGCTATTCATAAAGGCAAAAGGTCGAAGCAACTAGGCTTGATTGACGTACTAAATGTATATCCTGGCTACTTGAATCAGACCAATAGTATCACATATATCTGCCAGATCAAGAACTGTCTAGGAACCAAAGCACCATAGTAATAAAATGAATAATAAAAAGAAGAAGAAAAAAACAGAACCAGACGTAAACAAATATTGAAAGCAGTACACAAATGTCATCTTCGCTAACCTCAAACAATCGTTTGTTTTTTGTTGTTGTTGTTGTTGTTGTTGTTGTTGTTTTTGTTGTTGTTGTTGATGTTGTTTTTTTCTTTTTTTCTGACTGACTAAACTGAGGACACTGAAGATTGCAACATACGTTTCGTCCATGATCGTTTTTTTGTTTTTTTATCTGTTGATGGTGATTGTTAGTTATACTGACGTTTTCAACTTTCTTCGATAACGTCACACACACACGCGCGCGCGCGCACACACACACACATTACACACACGCACGCACGCACACGCACGCACACACATACACACACACGCGCACACACACACGCACACACATACACACTAACACACACACACACACACACACGCACACACATACACACTAACACACACACACATACACACTAACACACACACACATTCACACACACACGCACACACACCAACTCGCCCGGCCCACCCCTCTTCACTTACACTTACATCACACACTATCACATACAGGCTGTAGCTTTTCTCATCCAGTTTGTTTAAATGATTTTTTTCGGGCGGTAATGGAATGAAAAATAGGTGCAAAGTCTTCTGGCAAGTCATGATTGGCTTCAATAATGTTTATTTCAGTTTTAATGGTTTTATTTTCTATCATTTGTGTTTATTATAGAAGGGATCGAATCAAAATCCTGTTTGAAATCCTGTATAAAAACCCGAACAGCGATAGAGCGTTTGAACAACATACTTGGCGATAGTAAAGGTATATCACAGACATCTGCTACCGCCATTCTTGTTTAAAATACTGGAAATGATCACACAGTAAACTCTTCACGACACAATATCTCCTTATCTATTAGTCCCAGGATTATGTGCATCCCACAGTATGCTGATGACATCAACCTTACGGCAGGCACCAAACTGATTCTCAATATGTTCCCAACAGACTCCAAGACGGTGCAGGTGCATATGGAACAAGAAAAGCAAAAGCATGGTCTTCGGCACATCCAACAGCAGTACAGAAGTCTACATGAATGGTCAGAATCCGGAAGAAGTTGACAGAATTTAATAATGTTAACGATAAGAGTTATTATGCTCTATTTTCCAACAGTACAGAAATTATATGATAACAGTTATTACTCTGTTTTCCAACAGTAGAGAAATTACATGATAACAGTTAATACTTTATTTTCCAACAGTAGAGAAATTACATGATAACAGTTAATACTTTATTTTCCAACAGTAGAGAAATTACATGATAACAGCTAGTTCTCTATTTTCCAACAGTAGAGAAATTTACATGATAACAGTTGAGACTCTATTTTCCAACAGTAGAGAAATTTACATGATAACAGTTGAGACTATTTTCCAACAGTAGAAAATTTACATGATAACAGTTAATACTCTATTTTCCAACAGTAGAGAAATTACATGATAACAATTATCATACTCTATTTTCCAAAAGTAAAAAAAATAGATAACAATCTTTTTCTTTCAAACTTATCGTTGCTTGCTTGCTGTGTGTGTTCATGTTGCCATAAGCTAGCCACTCACATGACTTATAGGATCTTTAACGTGGATATTTGATATTCTGCATGAATAATTGCACGGAGGGAGTTTAGGCACTTGCAGAGAACTACTCCGATCGAAGGTGGCAAGAGCAAAGAGAGAAATAAGCAGCAGAATCGACGGCTCATCATCATCATCATCATCATGTGCCCTGCAGCATGCCGTTGGCGATTATGGCCCTCCATATGCATCCATCCCTTGTCGCCGCAAGTACATCTTCCACCCTCTATGTCCTCAGCCATCCTGCAAGTCCGTCCAATATTTTCTCCCTGGGTCTACCTGGTGTTCTATTTCCCTCCAGCTTCTCTGTTGTGACCAGGTGCTCTACTTCCCCTTTCCTCATAAAATGGCCTATAAATGTTGCTTGTCTTTTCCTAATCTTCCTTATGAATGATCTTCTTGTGTCTGCCTCCATCAAGACTGTCTCGTTTGTTTTCTTTAGTGTCTATGGAACTCTCAACATTCTTCTTACAAATCATCGATGGCTGCCAAACGGAAAAAGATCTGTGGAAGCAGCAGTAGACGTTATTTGTCGTATCCATCCACATCTACGGATGTGAAACGTGGACACCGCTTGCTGATCAGAGAGAATTCAGACCTTCGAGACCTACTGTCTGAGGAAATTGCTTTGCATGTTCTTCTTTGAACAATAGACCAGTGGATACTTACGGGATAAGATCAGCATGTTGGTTGGCACACATGAACTGCTCATGGCAGGAGTGAAACAAGGCATGCTCTCATGGTTTATTTATGTCACCTGTCATGACACATTACCTGAGGCCATCCATCAAGCTGCCGTGGAAGGAACCGTCGCCGAGCTTACAGCGAAAGAGCCTGGAGGACAGATACCAAAGACTGGATTATCTCAGCATATTCAACAGTGTATTGCGACACTTTATAGACAGTGCTACGCCCTGTGGTTCCCCCTGACGACCAAGGTGATAATAGAAGACTGAGAAGAAGAAAGTGGTGACGGCTATGGTGATTATGTGTTACTGAAATGTTAAAGAGGTTAGATCTGTCTGTTTTACTGTTGTTTGGAAAGAAAGTATTGCAAAACTTGGCAGGGCAAGAAGTTTAATTATCACTTTAAATCATAAAGTTATTTCTGTCTTGCATTACCAGTCGTGACCTTGGAGTTCCATACACAGGTGTGTACTGAAAAATAATATTAATGATGGTATTTCTAAAGCGCTAAATCTTGATAAATTATATCAATCAAATCAAAGCGCACACATTCGTCGTTCACCAAACGTATACTCATAGTGACAAAAACAGCTTATAGTTAAGAAGCACATTCATGCTGGGAGAGGGTGAGGACAAGAGAGGACTGTGGGACTCATCATCATCATCATCTTCTGCCCTGCCACATTGTGATAGCCATTATGGCCTTCCACACGCATCTACCCCTTTTCACCGCAAGCACATCTTCCACCCTCTCTGTCCTTAGCCACCTGCAAGTCCGTCCAATATTTTTCTCCCTGGGTCTACCTGGTGTTCTCTTTCCCTTCAGCTTTCCTGTTGTGACCAGGTGCTCTAATTCCCCTTTCCTCATAAAATGGTCTATAAAATGTTACTTGTCTTTTCCTAATCTTCCTTATCGATGATCTTCTTGTGTCTGCCTCCGTCAAAACTGCCTCGTCTGTTTTCTTTGCTGTCAATGGAACTGTCAACGTTCTTCTTACAAACCACATCTCGGCTGCCTCAATCAAACTGTGGGATTACGACATCGAAATTGCTGCTGGCCAAATAGATTGTCTTTAAGTAAGACTTACAAAAAAAGAGTAACTGTCAAGGAGACAGTAGAAAACTTTATACCGGTTTTGTGGACAGACACAGAAAATGAGCAAGGTACCACAGTGAAACATCTCTGAAGGAATTTGAAAACAATCGATATGAAAGAAACAACAACAGAACAAGTGGTCGGACATACATGGGTGTACATTTGAAGGTGGTCACAGATGTGTAGTTTGATGTGGTATCTGTGTTCAGACTCTTATTCTTCATACCTTGTTGAGTTTAAATATCTTTAGTTTGAATAGTTACACAAAATACCTCAAGCAAGCAATGTCATGTGATTCTCAAAAGAATCCTTATTGTTGTTTCCCATCTCCTTCAACGATATGATTACATTTCTGTTATAACACTTTTGGGTCTCAGCACTTATGAAAGAAGACTTTATCAAACTTTTTAAACACTCAGTTTTAACTGAAACGGACCCGACATTTTCTTCCACTCTCCACTGCCAGTTAGTCATGTTGTGGTTGCTGCTGCTGTTGCTATTGGTGTTGTTGATGTTGTTGTCTCTCGGCCTTTTGACTAAGATCAAAGTACTGTTGTTGTTGTTGTTGTTGTAGTTGATGATGATGATGATGATGATGATGATGGTGATGGTGGTGGTGGTGGTGGTTGTGGTGGTGGTGATGATGATGGTGGTGGTGGTGATACTGATGATACTGATGATGACAGTTACCAAAGTTAAATAGATGTGAGGAGATTAGAGGTCTGTATGCAATAGAGTTACAAAAGAAAACATTTTAAGACATGGTTGTCAATGGAGTATTTCATTTCTTTCAGTATTAACCGCGATTTTTTGTTGCAATAATTTATAGTGGCTTCAAATGTTATACATAGGCATACAATTTGACATAATACGTCTCCTCAGACTTTTGATTTTCTTACTGAATGTATAGAAAACATACTTTTTTTTCTCTCGTTACAAAAATGACCCTAGAAAGTCTTACGTTTTAAAAGAATTTTGAATCCATCTCATTGTTCAATGTAAAGATTCTTACAACAACAAAAAGTTTGGGCATAATATGCCAGTATGCCAATATATGCCAGTATGCTCTGAATGTGACTTCATCAAACTTTGATTTTCACATTGGCCCAC
>JAPXFY010000012.1:46320843-46325843 GCA_030674185.1 Monoplex corrugatus | reverse complement strand
CACCTGCGGTGCTGGTCAGAAGATTTGAGCAACACCCTCAATGACGCAACCATGAAGTGGCTGAGACTCGACTGTGTGGTCCCAGTCTTCCTAATGAGCCCATAGCACGGCCAACTGTGGGTAGGAGCCGGTTAGAGCCGAAAAATCCCACACTGATTTTTGAAGGGACTGGTGGGGATTCGAACCCATGACCTTCCAGTCGGTAGTCCTTTGAGCTAACCACCACACCACAGCGACTGGTCGTATACCTCTAAGTTACTTTATCCACCTCAACATACGGAATACACCTATTACAGGAGCAATCTAACCTTTTGCTTTTGTCTTAAATCTATTGACTGTGTTCAGTGTTTTTTGATATACACGTTACAAAGGCCAGTTGGACGAAAATTTACGGCTATTTTTGTTTCTTCAATTATATACACGTTCTCATTATATTTTCATATTTTTGATTTCACGAATTTCAAGCCAAGCTTTGTTTTTGTTTTCTTAAGGTGTGCTGGCTTGACACGAAATACCAAGACATTACCTTGAGAACATGCTGGCTGCTTCAGTGGCTTATTGCTGTTGTTTAGCTAGTATGTTGATGTGTTAGTTGTTTGCAGACTTGGTGGCTTGACCGGCTGGTTGTCCCGATGCTTGGATATCAAGGTGTTTATTCTTACGTTGATAGATCAATCCTTATGAATGCAAATGGTATAGTATGACCTTGGACATGTAAGAAAGAAAGAATCAAAATGTACATCTACTGGAAATATCATAACAGCGTCTACTTGCGATAGGCACAGTTGCATATAACAGAATGCAACAATGATAATGAGTTGTGAATATCATGTATATTGGAAATTGACATCATGATCCAGAAAAGAGAGGAGAAGAGAGAGAGAAGAGAGAGAGTGAGACAGACAGACAGACAGACAAAGATGAAAGAAAAAAGAGTGATGGAAGGAACAGAGAGTGGAAATACAGATCAGTGTGCATTAATATCCGCTTTGTTGAAAATGAGAAACATGAAAGTAAAATCTGACCGGCTTCTTCTGTCATCTCAGAGAGAGAAAGACAAGTAAAACGAGGTTGAAAGAAAGAAAGAAAGAAAGGATGAAAGACAGACAGACAGAGACAGACAGACAGACACAGACAAAGTAATGAATAATTGAAAGGCAAAAGACAATGAAAAGAAAAGGGACTGAAAAAAATAAAAAGGAAAAGAAAGCAAGGAAAAACTGTGACAACTTTCGTTAAAATGAAGGACGTACTAAGAGGACGAAGACAAACGGCAAATGAAAGCAGTAAAGAGTCCAGCTAAAAAAACAGACAAAGATGAGAGGACTGAAATTGAAAATTTAAAAGAAAAGATATGGATTAAAACTGACAAAAAAATACAGAAAAACAGAAGAAATGACAGATGCACAATGAAAGAAGAACATAGTGAAATCAAACGGGAAGAAACAGCAGAACCAAAAAAGAAGAAAAAAAAGAAAGAAAGAAATAGCAATCAATTGACAAGAGATATGGAATGAAACTTATTTATCCAGCTTTATTTATCTTAACTTTTTTTTATGGTACAGATACTAACACTATTGGTAAACTATTTGTGTTTACTAATCTGAAAAAAAACAACTAAAAAAAAAAAAAAAATTGAAAAACGGAAGTAAATCGATAAAATAAAACAAAAAAGGAAAACTTTCTGCAGTACACAGAAAGAAAGATAATTGACTGGAAAAACCCCGCGAGTCTCGGGTAAGGCACGAATACTCTTTGACAAATATAAACAAATATGAATTAAGATAAAAATGAACAGAAAAATGTGATAAGAAACGTTGTTGTTCTTTTCAACGATTATCATACTTAGCCAGTTTCATTTACTTTACATCCATCTTTAAAAAACATGATTTAAGATAAATATAAAACAGAAAAATTTGATATGAAACGTTTTTGTTTTTTTTCAAGGATCGTCATACTTAGCCAGTTTCATTAACATCCATCTTTCTTCCTACGACACTTTGATAGCAACGAAAGCTAAGATAATTCCACAAATGCTATGATTAATGTATCCAGTGGGGTGATAATCATGATGCTGTGGAGTTCCACCGAGGATTGAAACTGGGTGACAGGGCTGTAGTCTCCGTGCAATATCATAACATATCCTGACGTCAACCAGGCCTAGGAAAAACAGACACCTTCGGTATTGGTTAGGACATTCGAGCAACACCTTCAATGTCTCAGCCGGGAAGTGGATGAGAGTCGACTGTGTGATTCCAGTCTTCTCACTGAGTCCACAGAAGGTTCAGATCTGGGTAGGAAACGGTTGGAGCCGAGAGAGAGAGAGAGAGAGAGAGAGACAAAGAGAGAGAGAGGGAGAGGGAGAGAGAGAGAGAGACAGACAGACAGACAGACAGACAGACAGAGAGAGATTCAAATAAACACAGACTGTAAGAAGTGTCAGCACATTGAAAATGTTCATTCGCATCGTTTTACTCTACAGTACGGTCAGTTTGATTATAAAAAGAATTAGTATCAGTCATTTGTCCTTTTATGATTTATATGCATATCAGTCCTTTGTAAGAACAAATCTTCCATTACAATTGTTGAAAGTCAGTTTTCGTGAGTACACATATTTCATACGTGCTTATGTCTTTTTAGGGAGCACATGCGCATACGAACACAAGCACGCACTGCCAGCAAAGAAGAAGAGAAAGAGGATCCGTGTTTGAGAGAAGCTTCCAAAAGGATTGGAAAGGGCTTCTTGTAAGGGGAAATGATCTATTGATTTTCCTGATTGATCTCCCTTGTTTGTTCAGACCCACAGTTACACAGTTACTTTCTGGCGAAGTACTCCATGCGTGAGAGAGAGAGAGAGAGAGAGAGAGAGAGAGAGAGAAAGAGAGAGGGGAAGGGAGTGAATGTGTGTGTGTGTGTTTGTTTGTTTGTGTGTGTATATGTGTGTGTGTGTGTGTATGTGTGTGTATGTGTGTGTGTGTTTGTGTGTATATGTGTGTGCACATGCGCACGGGCTGCTACAGATGGTGGAAACTAAAAACAGTGTGGTTGATGCTGCAAGGTAGATAGGACCGTTACCCAAACACAGACGATGAGCCACAAATTCATCGACTCGAAAAAACAAATCATGAGAACACCTGGCCGGGGATTGTTCTGATCATCATCATCATCAAGTGCCTTGCCACATGGCGTTGGCGATCGTGGCCCTCCATATGTTTCTATCCCTTGTTGCCGCAAGCACATCTTCCACCCTCTTTGTTTTCAGCCATCCTGCAAGTCCGTCCAATATTTTTCCTGGGTCTACCTGGTGTTCTCTTTCCCTCCAGCTTTCCTATTGTGACCAGGTGCTCCAATTCCTCTTTCCTCATAAAATGGCCTACAAATGTTGCCTGTCTTTTTCTAATCTTCCTTATGAATGATCTTCTTGTGTCTGCCTCCATCAAGACTGTCTCGCTTGTTTTCTTTGCTGTCCATGGAATTTCTCAACATTCTTCTTAGAAACCACATCTCGGCTGCAATGTTAACCAGTAATACACAAAAAACAGAATCATAAGATATGTAATACACCAGAACAAGACAGGTGCAAATTCTCGGCCAATTGGTCTTTGTCAAGCGCACACAAAATACAACAAAGATCAAATGTATAAAACGTAATGAGAAAAACAGTATATAAAAAACAACTTCATTGACTTCTTTGTTTTCTTTCGAAGTTGTAAATAAAAAGTAAAGACAATTTCAAAGACTTAAGCAGGGTTACTGTTACTGTTATTTTTGTTTAAAGCCCAGCCGATTGCGTAGGACGATATTAGGGCTATAGCCGCTTCAAAACATACAAAACGTCAACAGTAAAAAAAGAAAAGAAAATTAAGTACACATATTATTGCATTCGCGCACATAATCTAAGGACATGCCCCTGGCATTGACCACTCCGTCCAATTTATCGCACAAGGGATTAAAAAAACACACCTGAATGCAAATTTAAGCGTAGCTAATACACCAAAACATATATGAAAACGGGCTCAAATTACCTAAAATTGCTTCCGCATATCTCAGCTCCCTAGAGCCAAAACTGCACTCAATACATGTACCCAATCATCAATCCTAAGAAAAAGTACATAAGACTTTATGGAACACATACAGGTATATGGACCAGCAAGGCAGAAAACGATAGGAAGAAATGACGGAAAGCCAAGGAACAAGGCAGAAACAAAGAGAGTGACAGAAAAGAGGAAATTTCTAGCACAGAATTTCCATAAGGTGGGGATACTATTTATATTGAAAGAGCCCCCGGCATCCCCACGGGGGATAAGCAGGGTCGCAGGGAACTGAAGTGATCATCATCATCATGTGCCTTGCCGCATGGTGTGGGCCATCAAGGCCGTCTATACTAATCTCTCATTTATCGCTGCAAACATATCTCTTATCCTCTTTATTCCCTCCCACTCTGCAAAACTGTCCCCACCCACTCTGCAAAACTGTCCAACATTTTCTCCTTGGGTCTACTTCTTGCTCTTTTCCATTCCACTTTTCCTGTTGTTAGTAGGTGTTCAAATTTCTCTTGCCTCATAAAATGTCTTCGAAACGTTTCTTGTCTTTTCCTAATCGTCTTCATTAAATGCTCCTTTTATGCGTTTTCTCCTCTAAAGACTATCTTGTTTGTTTTCTTTGCTGTCCATGGAACTTGTAGCATTCATTTTAGAAATCACATTCTATCTGTCTCGATCTTGTTTTGACTTTGCTTGTCGATTGTCCAGGCCTTGCATCTGTACAACAGTATTCGTTCTACGTAACGCTGAAGAACTCTCTTCCTGATGTCAACTGATAGGCCTTCGTTGGTAGGAACGCTTTTAATTTTCTTAAATACTGGTTCAGCTTGGCCAGTTCTGTTGGGCATTTCCAGTGTGAATTTGTCCTCTTCTCCCACTGGACGAAGCAGCAGGGAAGTTTCAGTCTTTTTCTCCTAGTTTTGTATTTGATGATTGTTTGTGATCTTACATTCATGC
>JAPXFY010000012.1:46303343-46305843 GCA_030674185.1 Monoplex corrugatus | reverse complement strand
AGGGAACATGATGATGATGATGATGATGACTAATTAATACACCGTTAAACAATGTGTCCTCGACCATCACTATTTCTTCAAGACATGTATATCAAGCAGTTAAGCCTACTGATCCAATGACTTCATAATAATGCGTCAAACCAATTTTTTTTTCTGAATTGCCATTTTACAGCGGAACGATTATTTTATTAACAGCATCGTTATATCACTATAGAACACTAACGTCAGGTATAGCTGCAGTATATTGCTAGCAAGTTCAGTGTACTGACTTACTGCATCTGCTATGTACTATGCATAGTCATGTTTTCAGAAAATGGTATGTTTCTAAATACAATACAATACTTTCCTTTATTAATCCTAATTTGGAAACTGGGGTGAGTATCCACTCACTAGAGGGGTACAGTTGGTATCAACAGATGCAATGTCACCTTCTTAACCCTTTAACTCCTGCAGCCTGTCCACCAGTACCCTTCATTTTCAACAACGCTAGCAAAGCAAAAACTAAATCCGTTGACTTTCTCACTCTGTCCACTAGCTTCCTGCAGGAAGTTAATGGATAGGATGAGGGAGTCAATGGGTTGAGTTTTTGCAGTTGGTGGATAGGGTGCGGGAGTCAAACGGTTAAGTGAACTGAAACTAAATTGCTGAAACTAAAATAAACATGGAAAGGCAAAATTAAGGCATGGCGTGGGCTGGATTTACACCAAACTCAGAATGAACAACAGCAGTCGCAGACATAAAGTCAAATTACTGCCGAGCAATCTGTGATGGCAGAACGAGCATATTGATCGTAAAACAGATTTTGCCTCACCCACACATTTCAGTGAATGCCTTGACCCTCTCTCTTTTTTTCAAACAGACATGACATGGCACCATGGTGTTGCTTCTGGCCCCAGAAACATAATTACAATCACAACTAGAAACAGCAAAGTGTTTCCAAAGAAAGAAAGCCAGAATACATGCGGGTTTTTTGTTTGTTTGTTTTGTTTGTTTTTTCCACGTTGCGTCATGCGAACCAAAACAACTGCCAGAGTTTACAAAACTTTCAAGCCAAGAGCATGACAAATTTTGTTCAGCTAATCATTGAGAATCTGGGAACGATCATTTCACCAGACGGCAGATGCACATCAGAAATAGCCAGCAGAATCGGCTAAGCCAAAACAACATTCAAAAAGATGAAAAGCATTCTCACCAGCAAATGCCTATCAATTAAAATCAGGAAGAGAGTTCTTGAATGTTAAATGGAACCAGTAATGTTATACAGTTGTGAGGCGTGGACAGTCAACAAGCAAAGCCAGAACAAGATTGAGGCAGCCGAGATGTGGTTTCTAAGAAGAATGTTGAGAGTTCCATGGACAGCAAAGAAAACAAACGAGACAGTCTTGATGGAGGCAGACACAAGAAGATCATTGATAAGGAAGATAAGGAAAAGACGAGCAACATTGATTGGCCATTTTATGAGGAAAGGGGAATTAGAGCACCCGGTCACAATAGGAAAGCTGGAGGGAAAGAGAACACCAGATAGACCGAGAGAGAAACTATTGGACGGACTTGCAGGCTGGCAGAGGACAGAGAGGGTGGAAGAGGGTGTGCTTGCGGCAACAAGGGATAGATACATATGGAAGGCCATGATCGCCAACGCCATGCGGCAGGGCACATGATGATGATGATGATGAATCATTGAGACAAGCATTAAGTCTCGGTATCCTTTGCAGTACTGAGAATGCAAAAGTACAAGATGAATGAACAAGCCCATCAAAATCAGTTACAAGCAAAAACATAAGGAAGTGATATTCATTGTGAAAAAAAGTCTTATTACGGTACTTCTGTATGTTGTGATCAGATGGATTTCACCTTTATCAAAGTGACCTGTGAAAAGTCCTGTCACAGAAATGTGTAGATTTGTAGTGACACTTCATATCATGTCTTTGCATCATCGATCAGAACTAGAATCACGTCTTCCTATTTTCCCAATCCTTCTGTCACTGTCTCTGACTCTGGCTCTGTGTCTCTCTTTCTCTTTCTCTCTCTCACTCTCTCTTTCTGTCTCTCTCTCTCTTTCTCTTTCTCTCTCTCTGTCCCCCTCTCTCTCTGTCTCTGTCTCTTTCTCTCTCTCTCCACTCTCTCTCTCTCTCTGTCCCCTCTCTCTCTGTCTCTGTCTCTCTCTCTCACTCTCTCTCTCCGCCTGTCTGTCTCTCTCTCTCTATCTCTCTCTCTCTTTCTCTCTCTGTCACTGCCCCTCTTTCTCTCTCTCTATGTCACTGTCCCTCTGTCACTGTCTCTCTGTCTCTGTCTCTGTCTCTGTCTGTCTGTCTGTCTCCCTCTCTCTCTCTCTCTCTCTCGCTCTCTATCTTACTCATTCTCTCTCTCTCTCCCTCTTTCTCTCTGTCTCCTTCTCCCTCTCTATCTGTCTCTGTGTGTCTGTCTTTCTCTATCTCTCTCTGTCACTCTCTCTCTGTCACTCTGTCTGTCTGTCTCTGTCTCTCTCTGTCTGTCTCTG
>JAPXFY010000012.1:46288343-46298343 GCA_030674185.1 Monoplex corrugatus | reverse complement strand
CTGATTAAAACCGTGGAAACAAGAATAAAAACAGAAAGAAAATCAAGATGGTCAAGCCATGCTATAATCTCTGTTTTTAAACACAAATTGACTCTTTCTCAGGACCTGGCCGGCTCATGGGTTTATGTGCTCGCTTAAGGCTTGTGCCATGATCACCATACACATGGCACTTGTGACGTTAGTGCATATGGAATTCGTTCCGAGCGCGGAGACGTCATTTTGAGAAGCTGAAACTGACATTGACAAAAGCAAAACAAATGAGTTTCTAACTTCATGCATTTTTTCATTGTAAATCTCCTTGCAGCTGAAACACTTAAACAACGCATCTACTAAAGAAGCCTGCACGATAACATCGCTTAGATGTAGGTTCAGTTTGTCGTGTTTATATGTACTGTGAAAAAAATCTAAAAAGGGAAAAGAAAGCGGAGAAAGCAGATATGTGTGACAAACATCATTGCTGACGATGTTAGGCAGTGAATATGATTGTGATCTAATTGTATATCGTGGGGTTTGAACTGTTCCAATGAAACTTGTGTCTGGGTTGTTTTTTTTTATTATTATATTATAATCATATTATATTTTATTATATTATATTATATAATATATTATATATATTATATTATATTATATTATATTATATTATATTATATTATATTATATTATATTATATTATATTATATTATATTATATTATATTATATTATATTATATTATATTATATTATATTATATTATATTATATTATATTATATTATATTATATTATATTATATTATATTATATTATTATTATATTATAACCGTTTCTTCTCCTTACAGACAGCGTCGTTCACCATCAGATATGACACACACACACATACACACATACAGACTTCTAGTCCTTCGAAAAAGGACAAAAAACGAGTCGGATCCGTGTGCCTTCTGGCTGCGCACAATAAAGATCCCATGGCAGTTGAAAATCGTGAAGAGCAGGGCAATGTCCGGCTGCCTTGGTATAAAACATTGAAGGGATAGGTTGATTTTCCAGGTCCCACCCCTTGAAGACCAATTAACCTTCTTGCCTTTCTGAAGTCTTGGTTAAAAAATATAGGTGAATATGAATATAAATTTGAAGCGAGGGAGAGGGGATGATCGCCGCACTCGTGGTGCTGTTGAAAAGTTGAGGTCTCTGCCACCTCATTCCTCTACCACCCCAGGTTATGGAACTATGTAGGTAGACCTCAGGACCTGGCCAGCTCATGGTTTATATGCGGGCTTAAGGCTTGTGCCATGATCATTCTGGACCTTCTCCATCATATGGCACCTGTGACGATAGTGCATATTGAATTCATTCCGACATCGAAGACGTCATCTTGTGAAATTGAAACTAAAAGTGAAAGAGACACACATAATGTGCACTTATACTATTGATCTTTACATGCATTCGGTCTGAATAACGTTTTAGGTGGCTTTGTACCGGTAATGATGCTTGAGATGACTCATGGTTAATGGGGGTGGCAGGATTTGTGTGTTACATAAATGTTCTGAGATTTGGTGCTTGTCGGCAGTATTGTTGTTTCGAAAGAAAGCATTGCAAAACATGGCCACTACAGTTCATTCAGATCGATTGTAACCATTAGTATAATTTTTTTTTCTTGTAACAACTCTCATGGTCTTTGGTTTCCACAATATAGAGACTTGCTCTTTTGGGTCGGATATATGCTGTTCTTTGTTTAGTATGAAAACTAAAATTCGGTGCATGCTGTTTTTTTGTCTAGTATGAAAAATAACACTCAATATATGCTATGCTGTTCTTTGTTTAGTATGAAAAATGAAACTTAGTACATGCTGTTCTTTGTTTAGTATGAAAAATAAAACTTAATATATGCTGTTCTGTGTTTAGTGTGAAAAATAAAACTTAGGTCTTTGTGGGTACAAAATTTGCTTGGAATAATGAAGTTTGTTTTCACATGAATCTGCTTCAGATAGCATCCAAACTGATAGTTGCTGTTGGCAGATAATCATTTCTGTCCTGTGCCATCATAAATGAAGACTTTAACAAAACATTTTCCGGGGATATTCAAAATTTTGGCTAGTTTGGAGAGCTTGCCGGATATCGTCATGCTCAGCATCTTTCTTTATGGACTCTTTTCTGTCTGTGCACTGCTACATTACAAATTGTCCACCCTACGTGACATTCTCTTCTCTGACATTGCCTGTGCCTATTATTTCCGATCACTTCACTGTTTACATACTCCTTACAGATAGTTCTGTTCATGATCAGATAGACAACTGTTAAGTTCCTCGTCCATTCAATATATGTACACCAATACAGTGGAATTCATTTCCTCCAGATATTTGGCACCTGTTGTTTACGGTCCTCGTTAACGAGAGCTGTAAAACCTCTTCTCTTCAGACAGTACTATTACTAGTATGTGTCTCACCTTTTTCTCTATTTCTGATTTCCACCCTGCATACAGTTCGCAGTGTTTTTGCTGTTTAGTCATTGGTTGTGCGAGACAATGTTATTTGTCTGAGTTTCATCGATCGGATGCTTTACTTACATTCGTGTGCGTATATATATATATATATATATATATATATATATATATATATATATATATATATATATATGTGTGTGTGTGTGTGTGTGTGTGTGTGTGTGTGTTGTATGTGTGTGTGTATGTATGTGTGTGTGTGTGTGTGTGTGTGTGTGTGTGTGTGTGTGTGTGTCTGTGCGTGCCAGGAGCATCCATGTGTGTTTGTGTGCGTGGGTGGGGGTGTGTGCGTGGGTGTCAATGAGCAGGTGTGCAAATACATATTACAAAGACAAAATATCTTATCGAGTATTTGCTGACCAAAAGACTCAAGAACAGAATAGTGATAATTGAACAACCATCCAGCAGTCGAAGTGATTCTTAACACAAATGATTATATGCACCAATATTGTGTGTGTATATATATATATATATATATATATATATATATATATATATATATATATACATATACATATATATACATATGTGTGTGTGTATGTATATATATATATATATATATATATATATATATATATATATATACATGTATATAACTTTATACATATACATATGCATATAGTGCCTTAGTGTTATTAGTATCATAATTATAATTACCATCATTATATTTTTATTATTAACATTATTATTACCATTGTTGTTCTTACTATTATCACTATCATCATCATCATAGCCTTTGTTGTTGTCATTATTATTATCGTTATTACCATTGTTATTATCACTGTTATTTTCGTTCTTGTTGTTGCTATTACCATTATTAATCATGTGGAGCAAAATTTATGATACTGTTGTTAAAAAAAAATTGCCACAAATGAATGGAATACGCTCAATTCATCGGTTTGAAACTACCTCCTGCAAAAGATGATATTGTCTGCCTCAAATTCATTCGAATTCGTTGTACTTTTGCCATGTTTGTGTATGTATCATAAACATAATTTTGCAACATTGAATTGTTATTTTGTAGAACATTACTGATGTGTTTTCGTCGGATATACTTCACTGTATTGTTGATGTGTACATGTACATATGTTTGCAGAACAGAAGATTTATTCTTTCTGCACAAGGAAAAGTTTAGCAGAAACAGAAAATGATTGTTACTGTATATACATCCAGCATCGCTGACAGCAGACATTGCACTGATAAAGTACACATGTCTAAGAATCTGAATTCACTGTTTCTAAAACAGGCAGCGGTTTGTCGTCATCTGTTGTTGTTGTTGTTGTTGTTGTTGTGTTGTTGTCGTTTTTGTTGTTGGTGTCGCTTTTGTTGTAGTTATTGTTGTTGTTGTTGTTGTCACAGTTGCTGCTGTTTTTGTCGGCTGTTATCATTATTGTTGTTGTTGTTGTTGTTGTTGTTGTTTATATTGTTTGTGCTCTTGTGGTGAATGATATTTATGACTTTGACGCGTTTGTTGTTGTTATTGTTGTTGGTGTTGTTGTTGTTGTTGCTGTTGTTGTTGTTGTTGTTGTTGCTGCTGCTGCCTCTAAAAGTGATTGTGTGATGTTATTGGTAATGTTTGTTTTGTTTTGTTGTTGTTTGTTTGTTTTCTGAGATAACTATTGTGGACATTTGTTGTGTTTTTTTATAATTTATTTCCTGGGATTACACGAAAAAAAGAGTACAAACGGAAACTATTGTTTTTCCTTCGTCGATTTTTTGTACATTTAAGGAGATTTATTTCATATAAATTGGAAGAGATGTGTCTGTCTATCTGTCTGTCTGTCTGTCTGTCTGTCCGTCTGTGTGTCTGTCTGTCTGTCTGTCTGCTTTCATATAAATCGGAAGAGATAAGAGATGTGTCTGTCTGCTTGTCTGTCTGTCTGTCTGTCTGTTTGTGTGTCTGTTTCTCTGTCTGTCTGTCTTTATTTCTCTCTCTGTCTGTCTCTCTCTGTCACTCTCTCTCTGTCTCTGTCTCTGTCTGATCTTAGTCTCTGTCTCTGTCTCTGTCTCTCTCTCTCTCTCTCTTTGTCTCTCTCTCTGTCTCTGTCTCTGTTTCTGTCTCTGTTTCTCTTTCTGTCTCTCTGTCTGTCTGTCTGTCTCTCTCTCTCTCTCTCTCTCTTCTCTCTCTCTCTCTCTCTCTCTCTCTCCTCTCTCTCTCTTTCTCTCTCCCTGCCTGTCTGCCTTCAATCTGCCTGCGTGTCTGTCTGTTACCAAGAAGTGATTACAAGATTTTCTCAGTTGTCTGTGGATGGGTCTTTATGAATACTGGTCAAAGGTGTGGGCCGTTGAGGTTCCGCGAGTGCATGAGTTTGGAGGACAAGGCATCACAGTTAGTATCACAACTACCCACACCACCCTGTACATCCACCCACCCCCTCCCTCCAAAAAATGTCTAAAATCAACACGTTTTGAGAAAGAGGTGTCAACAGCACTTTCTCAAAAAAAAAAGTTGACAATGACCAGATTCCGTTTTCATTGTTATGACGATCTATCATTGTTCCAAACTAAAAGTACAAACTCTTGATTTTTTTTCAACCCAACATTTTTTTTTTCATAAAAAGGGAGATTGTTAGAATGGTTCGACCACCGCGTAACATTTACATCGTTTTTGTCGCTGGAGTAATCGTAGTCGTCAACGTGGTCGTCATCGTCGTCATTGCTATTGTTGTTGTTGTTGTTGTTGCTGGTGGTAGTGCTGCTGCTGCTCCTGCTGGCTGTTGATGATGACTAAGGTTATGGAGATGGTAATAGAATTTCTAAACTGAGAAGCGCAAGCCTGATATAAAATTTGACAGTTTCGGAAACTGCATCAGAGAATTCCATTCAGTAGGCAAGAATGTGAGGAACACAGCATATAATGACTCTAAATATCTCCACTGAATCTCCTTTAAAAACAACGGCTGATGGATTTTCTCATTTCAGTTTCGCAATTCACCTGACACAATTTTCCTTTCTTTTCTTTTCTTTCCTTTCCTTTTTTTCTTCTTACTTTTTACGCTCTTTTCTTCTTTCTTTCTATTCTTTCTGTTCTGTCGTGCTGTATTTTGTTCTTTTCTCATTTTTTTCCATTCACAGTCCTTTCTCTCATTTCTTTCAGAGGAGGTAGGGAAACCAGTATTAGCCCAAAAAGAAGAAATTGAATGTACGAAAAACGAGGATGAGGCGACATTCAATTCTTCTGACCATACGTGGAACACTGCGATTGGCTAAACAAAACCAATGAGATAAATTAAGTCAACTTTTTGATTTGAAAGAGAGAAATTATATTGTTGTCTTCAATGAGAACATACACAAACTCGAAAAGCATTTCCTTTAAAACACAGGCACGTAGCATAAACTCAATCGTTAGTAAATATGAACTGATAGCAAATGTGCACATTCTTAACACACACACACGTACACACACACACACACACACACACACACACACACACACACACACCACACACACACACACACACAAACACACAAACCACACATACACACACACATACACACAAACACAAACACACACACACACATGCGAGCGCGCGCACGCCCTCACGCACACACACACAGCACATACACATACACACATACACATATACAGACACATACACACGCACATACATACAGACATAACAACCACCACCATCGCTACCACCATTATCACCACCACCATCTCCATTACCACGTAACACATTCAATTATCGAAAAAAATATCAGCAGATCGACTATTAAAGCTTCCAAACATATTTAAGTGCATTTGTACATAAGCGCATACACGAAAATAGCAATGGCTGTCTTAAGAAAAACGTATTTGACAAGAGACGAAGACTAAGAAATGTTTATGGTCACGTTTTTCCATATCTATGTAAAGGCACATTTGACAGGCGAACTATCCAGCATTTAAAATTCTGACAGGAGAATGGAGATCATGTTTCGTTTTGTCCACCGGCTTTACCTATTTCCTGCCCTGTAACGCCTTTGTCATGTACAGGGCAGCAACGAAGATCCTCCACTGCTGTCCCCTGTGCGGATGCCGGGGGCTCTTTCAGTGTAAATAGTATTCCCACCTTCTGAAAATTCTGTGCTAGAAATTTCCTCTTTTCTGTCACTCTCTTTCTTTCTTTCTTCCTCCTTTGCTTTCTGTCATTTCTTCCTATCAAATATTGTCTGCCTTGCTGATCCATTCACCTGTATGTGTTCTATAAAGTCTGAATACTTTTTCTTAGGATTGATAATTGGATACACGCATTAAGTGCATTTTTGGCTCTAGGGAGGTGAAATATGCGAAAGCAATTTTGGATAATTTATGCCCGTTTTTTATATATATGTTTTGGTATCGTAGGTCTGCTTAAATTTGTATTCAGGTATGTTTTTTTTAATCCCTTGTGCAATAAATTGAACGGAATGGTCAACGCCAGGAGCGTGTCCTTGGATTATGTGCGCGAATGCATTGATATGTGTACTTAATTTTCTTTTTACTCTTGTTTTTTTATCTGTTTAAGTTTTGTATGTTTTGAAGCGGTTACAGCCTTGATATGGCTCTACGCAGTCGGCTGGGCTTTAAACAACAGTAACAATAACACTGTCCTTCTAGGCCATCTCTGTGTGGAACCACGGATATGTTTTAGGACCTTGAGCTGTTCTACTGATGGTGGCTAGGTGTTCCTGGGTCTTCCTTCCTGTGGTGAATAGCAGTCCAGGTGGTGTTATCCTAATCTCTCGTTAGATGACGTACCCAATATGTCTCCATCGTCTTTTTTATGTTTTTTTGCTATATGTATATAACGATGTCCATACTCTCTTGAACCCATTGTTTCAGTTTCAGTTTCAGTTTCAGTTTCTCAAGATGACGTCTCCGCGCTCGGAATGAATTCCATATGCACTAACGCCAAAAGTGCCATGTGATGGAGAAGATCCAGAACGATCACGGCACAAGCCTTAAGCGTACCCATAAACCCTTGAGCTGGCCAGGTCCTTAGGTCTTACCTAGATAGTTCCATAAATCTGGAGTCGTAGGGGAGTGAGGTGGCAGAGACATCAACTTTTTTCCCGGGGCCAGCACCACCAGGGCGGCGCCCAACCCCTCTAAGAAAAAAGTGTGGAACCACGGGTATGTTTTAGGAACTTGAGCTGTTCTACTGAAGGTGGACAGATGCTCCTGGGTTTTCCTCCCTGACTTCTTTCTTCTGGTGTGTGGTGAATGGCGGTCCGTGAAATGTTATCCTGCTCTCCCGTTGGATGACGTGTCCAATCTGTCTCCATCGTCTTTTCTTTATAACAGTTTAGTTTAGTTTAGTTTAGTTTAGTTTAGTTTAGTTTAGTTTAGTTTAGTTTAGTTTAGTTTAGTTTAGTTTAGTTTAGTTTTGGTCAGTACGGTCGCTGTTTGTCATCCATTATTCCAAGTGGTAAACTAGAGTAGAAAGGACATAGTGTGGTCTCATTTTAGTGTTGATACTAGACTGGGGAGGAGGAGGGGTACTCTACGCGTCGTTCAGCATTCTGAACACTTTTTGGCCCTGCTGAGACGCTCTTGATGTCCCTGCCTGCTTCTCCCTTGTGTGTGACGTGCTTCTGCTTAATGGTAAGGTCCTCAGATGTGGGAAGGTTTTCTATCTGTTTGGATTGTCGAGGAATTTGGGGCGTTCAGTGCCATAACCTCTGTTTTCTTTAAATCGCTGTTAGGTCTGTTCGTTGTGCAAAGATTTTGAGAGGGGAAGTTTTCTGCCCCATACGCTGGTAAGTGTGGCAAACCAGGGTCAAAACGTTTCAGAACTGAAAGGAGATCCCAGCTGATGTCTTTTGATAGGTTGTTGGTCGTTCTTTTCATCATCCAGTCTGTAGCCATGTTCAAGTTCTATGCTGACGCTATGAATCTTTCTCTTACTCATGTCTTCATTTCGAAATGGTTATTGGTCTGACATGACGTTAGTGGTTGATAGTGAGAGTCACAAGTTCAAAACCCAAATTAAGTTGCATGCACACACACAAATTTAAAAGCGTGATTGATCGCAAATTTGTTTAACATCGTTTGAGAGAAAAATGAAAATAATATAGATAATATCATAGCAATGATCTCCATCTTATAGCAAATACTTTCATGTGTTTGCTTATTGCCATCTAAAATTAGGTTACACCTTATGTATGTATAGAATAAAGTAGTTTGATGTGCTTTTGTGCCAAGTTGGATACAGCATAATTCAAAGAATGGACAATTGCTAAAATCCCTAAAGAATAGTTGATTAGTTTATTTTCTTTGACCCAAGTGTTGAATTATCCATGATCAGAATTACAAATATAATCCATAATGCCTCCCTCCATTGAATTTCAGATAATGTCCATTAAAAAAAGACAAATGGGATAAATAACATTATAAATAAAAAGATTAACCCATAAGTCGGTGTTTGACGGACGTACTATTGCTTGTTAATTTTTGCATCCTTAGTCTGTTTTTAATGTTGTGGCTGCTGTGTCATAAACTTGATTATCTGGCTTAGTTGTTGTCCTTTTGCATTCTTGATAAGACTGTGTTGTTGTGTCCGTCTTTACAATTGATTACGTGATTTTTTTTTTTCGCTCTTGCTTCAGATTTTTCAAAAAACACTGGCAGCTGTTTTGCTAAAGATGATGCAACTTCAGCAAAATGAGAGGAACGTAGATTTGATCATAGTTCAAAATAGTCCACTGTCTTTAGTAACTGTTAACGGTATTTCTGGAATCGACAAGAGTGCACTGGTCCCAGAGGAGTTTGGTTCCAGAAAGAACGGAGAGGTTTTCTTTTTCTCTCTCTCCAGAAATGTCAGGGGTGAGTCTAAACAAGATCGTCTTCGAAGTCAAGTGAGCTATCTTTTACCTCTATTCCCAGATCGACGTGGGCATTCTGGCATCACGGATGGCTTGGCAATAAGCTGACTGCATGTCTACAATGAGATTCTGTCTTACTTTGCGTCTGGTGCGCTTCCAGCCCACGCCATTCTTTGATGCTTTCTAGTCATTATCCTTTTGGTTCCAGTGGATTTAAAATTCACTTTGTTCCAAAAGTGCTGGCAGCATGCAGTCGATATTATTTTCCATATGCCTTCAATGCTGTGTGATGGTAATATAAATAATCATCATAAATCTTATACATTCGCCAGTATTTGTCGTGTAGAGTGCTCAAACGTGATTGCTTGCTTGCTTGCTTGATTGATTGATTGCTTATTTGCTTGCTTGCTTGCTTGCTTGCTTGATTGATTGATTGATTGATTGGTGTATTGATAATGAATGGATGTCATGTTATGAATGTGCACGTTTGTGTGTCTCTGTCTGCGTTTGTGTGTCTGCCCTTGTGTCTTTGTTTGTGTCTGTGAGAGTCTGTGAATGTGTCTATGAATGTTTGTGATGTGTGCATGTCGATGTACCTATATCTATGTGTATGTGTATTTGTGTGTGTTTGAGAGAGACCGACCGACCGACAAACAGGGGTTGTTACCATGATCATAGAAAATCAAAGCACTCCCTTTTACAGAATACATCTGCTCTTTGTAAAGTTTAACTTTGACG
>JAPXFY010000012.1:46270843-46275843 GCA_030674185.1 Monoplex corrugatus | reverse complement strand
ACATACATACATACATGCATACATACATACATATTACATACATACATAGATACATAATACATAATACATACATACATACATACATACATACATACATACATACATACATACATACATCATACATACTACATGCATGCATACATATATTAACAAATATATACATACACCTGAAAACGGAATATGACAGCTTTAGTGGCAGAAGAAAAAAAATCAACACCTGGGATTCACGTAAAAGCCCAGTCATGTATTCCAATTCAGGTAGGAGTTGCAGCCTACGAACAAAAACCAAAGAAATAACTTTGAAATGTTCACAAAGAAATCACTTATAACACAAAAGCAGCAGATAGCTTTTCTAATTCCAGCTTTTCAATTCACCTGATGCACTGTTTCTTCCCTGCTTGCATGCTGTCCGCCTTTATTTCTGTGATTTCTCCTCCTTCCTTTTCTTCTTCTTTTTATTTTTCTTTCCTTTCTTCTCTTTTGCCTTTCTATTGTTTCTTTCTTCTTTCTGTTCTGTTTTTCTTTCCCTCTATTCTTATATTCTATTGTTTGATTTGTTTCTTTCATTTTGTGTTCTCTTTTGTTTCTGATCTGTAAATGGCAGAGATGGAACAGAGAGAAAGGAAATTAATGTTCCCCCCACTCCAAAAAATGCATCAGGAGTTCGAAATTTTGAAAGATGTGGTTATTATCGACATAATAATATTGTCCACACGCAGAACAATTTGATTGGCGATGCTTTGTTGTTCCTGTTGTTGTTGTTGTTGTTTTGTCGTTTCTCTGTCATACTTTCCGTCTGTCTTTTAAACCAAGTCTTTTCAAATCTATTTATGAACGGGAGGGAGAAGAATAGAAAAGTAATATCACTAAAAGTGTATGAAGACTTTGAAATTATGAAAAGACGTGGGCGACTCGACGTGCAATTATAGTGTCCACACGCAGAAGAATTTGATTGGCCAGGTGCACGCGATGGTGTATTGACGGAATGATACAGCCATTTTCTTATGCTACACTCTTGTAACCAGTCAAAGATAAAATAATGGACATAGTTTTGGTAAAGCATCAGAAATGAAGACTGTTTACGAGCATCTTTGTTTCCTTTGTATGTCCACCATATGTCAAGTTTTAGCATTCGCATTTAATGGAGAATTTTTCAGTACTCTTTTCGTTTATAACCAAAAAGAGATAGGTCAGTTTTTGCTTTGTCCTCTGGTTTCCACGAGCAGACATTTTGAATATTAATAATAGCTACAATTCTGAAGGCAAATTGCTTGCGTACAAAGAAACCACTTTTATGTTTGCAACTTTCTGGGTCAAAACTCGATTGTACGATTTTTCAAAAACGAAACTGCTTAATAATCTGACCATGTGTTTATTATCTTCCTTGCAGACAAACATAAGATATTGAAAATCGTGTTATGCCTGTTGATGCATACATACATACATACATACTACATACATACAAACATACATACATACATACATCATACATACCTGTATACATATACATAAATACATACATATATCTATATATACATAGATACATACATCATAGATACATACATACATACATACATACATACATACATATGGACATTCATGCATACATACATGCATGCATACATAAATACATCCATCCATCCATACATACATACATACATATATACATACATACATACATACATATATATATATATATATCATCATCATCATCATCAGGTGCCCAGCCGAATGGCGTCGGCGACCATGGACCTCCAACCATCTCTATCTCTCGTTGCCCCCCAGCATCTCCCCCACCCTCCTCATCCCCAGCCACTCTACAAGTCCATCCAGCATTCTCTCCCTGGGTCTACCTGGTGCTCTCTTTCCCTCCAGCTTTCCCATTGTGACCAGGTGCTCTAAATCCACCTTCCTCATAAAATGGCCTATAAATGTTGCTTGTCTTTTCCTAATCTTCCTTATGAGTGATCAACTTGTGTCTGCCTCCATCAAGACTGTCTCGTTTGATTTCTTTGCTGTCCATGGAACTCTCAACATTCTTCTGAAAAACCACATCTGGGCTGCCTCGATCATGCTCTGGCTTTGCTCGCTGACTGTCAACGCCTCGTATCCGTACAACATTATTGGTTCTATATAACATTCAAGGACTCTCTTTCTGGTGTTAATTGATAGGCATTTGTTGGTAAGAATGCTTGTCATCTTCTTGAAAGCTGTTTTGGCATGGCCGATTCTGCCAGCTATTTCCGATGTGCATCTGCCGTCTGATAAAATGACCATTCCCTGGTATTTGAACTTATTAACCTGTGTCAAGGCTGTGCCATTTGCTGTTATTTTGCATGAAGGGATTTCATGTTTTTTACTGATCACCATGACTTCAGTCTTCCTGCCGTTTAGTTCCAACCCCTTACTTTTGCTTTCTATTTCTAGTATATTCACAAGGTTTTGTAGGTCCCTTTCATTTTCTGTAATTAGCACGGTGTCATCTGTGTACCGAATGTTGTTTATCATTTTCCCGCCAACCTTTAATCCAGGGTCTTCTTCTAGGTTTCTCATGATGTTTTCGCTATATAGTGAAAACAGATCTGGTGACAAAACACAACCCTGTCTGACTCCTCTTTTGATGTTTTGAAAAGAGCTTATATTGTTTTCTATTCTCGTTGCAGCTATTTGTTCCCAGTACATATTCCTGATTATTCGTAGATCTTTTCCATCAACATTGAGTCTCTCCAGTTGGTTGATCAATTCTTCATGTCGTACCCGATCGAAAGCCTTGTTATAGTCAACAAAGCATAAATACAAGTCCTTATTAATCTCAACTGACCTCTCTATGATAGTTCTTAGGATGTAGATGGCATTAATAGTTCCTTTCCCTTCCACGAATCCACACTGTTCTTCTGCTATTTCTCTTTTGATTCTATTCCTTGTCCTCATCATGATTATTCTTAACAGGATTTTTGTTACATGACTCATCAAACTGATTGTGCGATGAAGTTCGCATTCTATAGCCCCTGTCTTCTTTGGAAGTGCAATGAAAATTGATTTTGACATATCTTTGGGGATTTTTCCAGTGTCATAAATTTCATTTAGGAGGACTGTTAATTTTTTCTATGCCAAATTCCTCCAGGGCTTCAATCATCTCTGTAGTAATGTTGTTTGGTCTTGGGGCTTTTCCTGGTTTTATCTTTTTCAGTGCTGCTCTAACTTCATCTTTCATTATGGGTGGTCCTTCAAAGTTCTTTTTTATAATGTGTTCTTCGTTTCTGTCATCCTCAAAAAGGTCTTTAATGTACAGTATTTTGTCTTTTTCCATGATAAGCGTGCCATCTTTCGATTTTAAGCAACCAGTTGATGTGCATGTATTTTTCCTGTCGACAATTTCTTCAATTCGTCTGTACATACCCTGAGGATCCATTCTGTGTCGTTCTTCTGTCTCTTTGCATTTTGTGTTCAGCCAAGCTTCCTTAGCTTCATTGCACCTATGCCTGATTTCTTTGTTTATCTTCCTGTATATCTCCTCGTTTCTCTTTGCCTTCCTCCTTTCCTCCATCAGGCCCAAAATTTCATTAGTCATCCAGCTCTTTTTTGCTTTTCTATCTGCCTTAGGGATTTCTTCACAAGCTTCATTTATAGAACTTCTCAGCTTTGTCCATTGTTCCTCACTGTCACCAACGTCTTCCAGAGCACTGAATTTGTTTTGAACATGTGCATTAAATTTTTTACGTATCATTTCATCTGTCTTTAAGATTCCAAGGTTTAGTTTGATGTTGCTTTTGGTCTGTTTCCTTTTCCTCAAGTTCAGCCTAAACCTTCCCACTACAGGACTGTGGTCACTGTTGCAGTCTGCGCCTGGTAGTGTTTTTGCTGACCGTAAAGAATTTCTAAATCTTTTGTTGATCTGGATGTAGTCAATTTGATTTTTGGTATTATCTCCTGGACTCATCCAAGTCCATTTTCTTCTGTTCGGCTGCTCAAACCAGGTATTTCCTACTATGAACTCATTCATCTGTGCCCATTCTACAAGTTCCCCCCCCCCCCCTTTCATTTTGTGTACCAAGGCCATGAGGTCCAACTATATCCTCCACCCTATCCTGTCCCACTTTAGCATTAAAATCTCCCATTATGACTGTAACTTCCTGTGATTTGCATTGGACCTTGGCCATCTCTAAAACTTCGTAGAAGTTGTCGATGTCTTCCTGAGTACTTGCGGATGTTGGTGCATACACCTGTATGATGTTGATATCAAATGGTTTGCCTCCGAATTTGACCAGCAAAACTCTGTTGGACACTGCTCAGTATCCCTTAACTGCTTTTGATTTGTCTTTGTCCATTATGATGCCTACTCCTCTTTCATGTGAATTACCACCAGAGTATATCACTGTATATTCTCCTGATGTTATCATGCCTGCCCCCTTCCATCTCACTTCCCCTAGTCCTAAAATACTGATGTTAAATCTTTCCATCTCCATTTTGGTGTTGTCTAATTTACCTTTCTGCAACATTGTTCTGATGTTCCATGTTGCTATTTTGGTTCTAAGTTTGAATTTAATTTTGGTCGCAGTAGCTGGCTGATGGTCTGGTTTCACCTGCGCCGCATGACAGTCCCTACCAGACGAAGGTGCTCCACAGGAGCACCTATTGACGTCGTTAACTTTCTTCTTTCTCTTTCTCCTGTCCATGGTTTTCCTGGGGAAAAGTACGATGATGGTTTCCCCTTGCCTTCCATCGGTTTTTTTTTCAGGGTTAACTCCCTTAGCCTTACTCTCTCCCGAGATGTCCACAAGGCAGTGGAGCTATTTACCCATAGCTTGGGGATCTGGTTCGTGGGCACCAGGGCGTGTCCACACGCCGGTGGGCCTGCATGCCTCACGTCTGGGGGCCAGACCTCCTCCGAGTCCTACGAGATTCAGCCTGAGTCCGTGAGGTGCTCAGTTACCACCTGTCACCACGAGGAGGCACAGCGTAGGGCTTGCTGATGGAGAGGCTATGTACTGACAGGAAGA